>VZRE01000501.1:526789-636239 GCA_013396775.1 Cephalopterus ornatus
TTTTTTTTTAAACCAAGTCAGCTGTGTTTCTACAGTACCTTTGAAGATATGTGTCTCTGTAATTCTCACAGTAAATGATCAAACTGCTGCGGGTATTGGTGTTAAACTGCTCCAAGGTTTGGCTGTAAGAAAGAAGTAGGAGAACAAATGGATATAGCAATTATAGATCTCACTGTAAGCATTTATTGTTGCTAGCTGTTGTATTGATACTTTTAGAAATGCTGCCATCTCTATTTTCTTCATGGTATTTTATAAAGATTACAAACAAAGAAAAATAGTTTGGAGTTTGGTTTTTTTGTATATACAAGATTGTTTTATTTTGAGCAAAGCTTGGAGAGAGAGGGGACACTGAAAGTGATGTTTTAAATTCCTAGAACATATAGCATGAGAGTACTTAAAGTGTAGATTGAGATCCTCTCAAAAATAAAACTGTCCATTTATGGCTGATTTTTGGATTTTTTTTTTACAGCTGGAGTCAGAATCCACAGTACTTATTCTTTCTTGCTTAGCCAGATTGAGTTAAATGATTTAATGATACTTTCTTATGAATGAAAGATTTAATGTTTTTTTTAATAAATAATAAAACTTTATGAGGGTGTTATCTGCTATTTAGCTCAGACCTTGAGCACATAAAGGATGGCAGCTTTCTATTACTAGCCAGCCGCAGGGGGATCTATTCCCAATGTCAAAAAACGACCGCTTGTTGCCATTGATTCCAGTGATGAATTCTCTCAAAAATGGGCAGAGGGGGGAATAGAAAGAGAGACAAGGGAAAAAATTCCTAAGTGAAGACTCCAAGAAAGTAAAAACATAACGTAAAGTTTACTGTCAAACACATGAGTGTCACTTAATAGCAGTAGCCTAAGTTCTAGTGAATTTATCTTTTATTATGTGATCAGGGAAGCCTTGTATATTTTTAAGTTTTGGGTTTGGTTTTATTTCTGACCCAAGAAGTTGTATGTAGGAATATGTTCTTATGTAGTTTTTGCAAACTTTATAAACACAAAAATTGAGGGATATAGGGGACAAATTTTTTCAAGAGTTGCAAGCATCTGACTCAATGGAATAATTTTTCTATTGCATTTGTTAATGGATGAAAAATCAGAATGGCTTAATAGTGGGGCAATAATGGCCTAGTATTTGTATAAAATTATAAGCAGGAGACTATTACAAAGCTCTTGCAAGAGGAGAAGGCGGCTAAAACTGAAGAATGCTCATGTCATTATGCAAGAAATCCCTAGGTATGGAGGGTGCCATGGACTGCAATACATTGTTTTGACATGACAGCTACCAGGTGTTCCATTTCCATTTGTTTTCATAGGAGAAAAATAAAATCTGTGGGTCTATCACAAATGAAGCAGAACTGATGGTGCCAGCATAAAATTTCTGTTTAGAAAAGTAAATCCCAGCTGCTGTGTAGCTAAGGGTTAGGTAATTTGCTTCAGTACAGAGGAAAATATAGCATAGGTTGAAAATGTGGGGGTTTTATTATTAGAAGTGTGTTGCATCTGCTCACTAACAACAGAGAAATTTGTCGACATTTGTAAACGCGAACGGATTAAGTAAATTTAAGAATAAGAAACTTAGAGTGTACTTTAGATAAATATCAGTATCTTCTTGAAATAGATGTTTATTACAATTTTTAAAGTATGTAAGATGTAAATTATTTTTCTGAGTCAGCCTTTGTTTCTAAGCATGAGTAAATAATTTGATATTTGTTTTGTAACCTATTTTTGATGTGAATCTACAGGCAAAAGTTTTACTGTCTTTTAGTAAGCTTTATAAAGAGAGAAGCTATGTCATACATTGATATTTTTTAAATGCTTACCACAAAATAATACTCAAATATAAGTGGTTATTGAATGTATCGTTGCAGTACAATGTCATTCTCGTATCCATATTCCTAGCAATGATGTATTTTCTTTTTCATGGATGTAGGAGAGGGAAAATTGGATTACCTTATTTGAAACTAAACTTGCTATTTTAGTGTCTTGATTTGAAATTACTGACTCTGTGCAAACTGCGTAGTATAGTTCTAGAATCTATTTAATGGTGTTCATTATGTCCTCTTCTGGAAACCATACACAGCTACACAGATATTTCCATAACATTTTGTTTGTTAGTTAATAAGTTTGTGATTGTGAAACTTCATCAAGGCTTTTTGCCTTTTGACTTTCAGCTGCATAAATTGCTATCCTGGACTTTGATTTCAGCAAATTAAGCTATTTGTTTCTACTGGAGGAATTTTAGAACACTAATCTAGGTTGCTTCAACCTCCCTCCACCTCCAGGCCAGTGCTTAAAATTAATTTTGTGTGGTTCCACTTTCTAAAATTATTCTTCAGAGTGCTTCAAGTTCTTGGACTACTGTGTTTTGAAAGGGAGTATCACTCTTCTGTGGCTTACACCAGTTTCGTGTTGTTGTGACTTCATTAACTCTGGTGAAAACCTACCAGCCCATAGTTGTTACACCATGAGGTACAGGCTACTGTGAGTTTTTAAGAGTTTTTTGCATAGTATGGTGTTCTAATAGTTTATGATGCAAAAATCTTGGAAATTTTAGTTAATTGCTATGTTATGAGACTTGGATGCATGGGAGACAAATCAGGCTGATAACAAATTACATATGTGAATTATACTTATTACTGATCTTGGGAAGAACATGGTACACACCTGCTGGGCTCTGCTTGTGTCCCTTTAAATGACTCTTTTCTGTTTAGCTCCCTTCTATGTGTTGCAGAATCTACCTGAACCAAACTCATCCAGTCCCTGCAACTAAGCAAGGGCCACCAAGCTGGCAAAATTTGACCCTGTCCATCAGACTCTTTAGCAGAGAAATAGTGGTCTTTGCAAACAGCTTCATTTTAGGACCATGGGAATGGCTGCATAAATATGATTGCGTTTATTTGTGTGAAAGCTTTGTGTGGAGCTGTAGCACAACTTGTGTAACCCTTATGTTGATTAAAAGCACTGTAGTTTTTCTGTTGGAACCTGCCATCTCTAAAGCAAGATAAAATCACAACTCTATAGCCAGATCTATTTTTTTTGTTCACCTGAAAGCAGCAAAATAACACGTGAACAAAAATAAGAGTCGCTTTAAGTCATGATTTTTGGTTATTACATATTTTTTTGCTGACATGGTCCTGAAGAGTTATTGGTCTAGTCCTTTTAGGACCTTTTTTGTTGTCCTTTATATCAGTGATGATATAAAGGGGCATGAAGCAAATAAAACGGTTGTAGAGAGTTGTGCTGGGGATCATGGTCTTGTGGGCCTGGCATGATAGCAATGGCAACATGTAATTACTGGGAGACTCATTCCTGTTTAGATGAGCTCCCTGTCCTTGCCAGGGTTGAGGAGAAGGAGCCAGCTATTTCACAGTCACTGTCACTACCAGCAGCTGCCTCCTCCTCCACAAGAGGCAGGTGATGCTTCTTCAGCATCCTTGTATTCTGATTTTTGTGGAATTGTACTGTTTCCACCATAAGCAGTTGTCAGAGTATCTCCTCTTGATTGTTGGTAGTTGTCTGACTCTAACAAAAAATTTAATAAAGGATGGTGATTAGCATTATGGTCCCCCTAATACCACTTCTGTGTAAATTTATTACAATAATTGCCATGCGATTAATAAAATGTTAGTGCATTCATTGAAATCACCACTCTGCTATCACACAGTATGGTAGTTAAACACAGTAAATGCTTCTAATTAGTTAGTAATTGAATAACATGCATTAATTTTTATTATATCGCCCATAGGATGTTTAGTAGTATAGTTGGCTATTAGCTGCTATGAAATATATGGGAAAGGTTGTTATATAATTATCATAATTCAGGCTTTTTATTGAAAAGACTTTGAACAACTGCTTCAAACACACAAAATTCTCCTCCACTGTACTTGGCCTATATTAAGTATTTTCAGGAAAGCCTCTCCTAAAATTAGGTTGGAAAGCTAATTATTTTGTAATGATAGTCAATTTGGTTGTATTTAAATTATTTTGTTGCTAAAAATTGAGTCTCGCTTTCAAAACTTGTGTTTAAAGTTAACCAAAACTATGAAAAATACTGAATGGTTTCATATGTGCACAGACATGTCAGGGTGTTTGTGTCTAAGCATGTTGCACACGTGTAACTGAGAGGCACGCAGTGGGAAATATGTAATGTAATTTTAAGTATTTCTGACTACTCTTCTGAGTTTGTTGTGGTTATTAAAGCAAAATCATATTCACATCTTTTAAAAAGTACAATTTCCAGATGAGTTTTTTTTCTTTTTTTCTCCCCTGTGGCCAAGTGTGTTCTTGAGCCACTAACATCCTCTGGTTTTATACAAATATATCAAAATTCCAAACTAACGCTTTTTAGCTGTGTAGATATATAAACAGAGTTGGAGACTGATATAGGGTGTTGGTGATTTCCCAGATACAGTTTAAAATCCTTTATTATGGCTGATTTTACAAAATATTGAAAATGAAATGGTATCCTAAGTTGAACATCCCGAAATCATTGTTTTGAAGCTATCCTCTGACTTCCTATGTCATAAGAAGTAGTGACCCTTTCACTCTTTCCCAGCTTCAAACATCAAAGCGGAATATTTTCATTTCCTAAATTTATCTAAGCATCAATTAAAATTCAAATTTTTAATACCTAAAATGCCTTTTCTGTACTTCAAAAAAACACATAATTAGGAGTATAAAGAGATATAGGAAACAGACTTAAGCAGGATGAGCTTGTCATGGGTAGAATGCCATCTGTTGATAAGGCAACAGTCAACAGTTTATAATAAAGAACTTTACTATCACAGCATGATTATTTTTTGTGCGTTTCTCACTCTGTTTGCCCCTCCGCTGGGCATAGGTTAAGTCGCTTTTTATTACATGTGTAATTTAAAAGAAGTTCAATTTAACAAATTTCATTAAGCTTTTAGGTCAAGAAGGATCAAATGAAAGGAGGTGCGCTGGGGTTTTCTTCTACAGTGACACTGTTTTTTATCCAAAGACTTAAAATTTGTTGTATTAGGTCTAAGAGGAATATTATAATGTGATCATATCCATATCACAGTAGTGTCAGGATTGTATGCTTATTTCCTGTACTTGAGTGGTCAAAATAGACAAAGGGATTTGGGGAGGTTTCTTTGTGTATGTGATTGGTTTTTACATCCCAAACTTATCAATAATATTAGATCAATATAGTGAAATTATAGGTGTTTGGGAGTATTGTTAGCATTGGCAAAACTGAAACCTTGTACCCCAGCTGGAATAAGAAGTTAATGGAATATGTAACGGTTTTTTAGTTTAGAAAATGAAAAAAATATTGTTCTCCCTATTCTAGTTAAGTTCATTGGAAATCTTCCACTTTTGGTTCTGGTGTGCTGAATTGAGTATACCACTGAATTCATCTGAGATTCTGTGCATTTGGTGAATTTGGATGTACAAACACAAGCAGGAAAGCCATGTTTGTCTCCAGAGAAACAGCTTATCTTAATTGTAAACAGCATCAGCAGAAACCAGTAAGTCCACTTTCCAGTGAGGGCTATGTTACTGAATTTTGGTATGCTGGGGAGCAGGGGGATGACTCAGAAGCTGAGCCACCAAAGCACTGCTTTACACTTGAGAAGCAGCAGGAAAAAAAATCTCTTTTGACTATTTGTCCTTTCACCTTTTTCATTACCTTCCACATAAAACAGGAAAAATTAGAATGGCTGATCACTGTGAGCATCCCCAGTTACCAGTGTTCAGCTTGGTGATACAACAAAGCAATTCTATTTCAGTGTCTCTGATTTTTCACAAGCTAATATTTTAAGAATAGTTTAAAAAGACCAATAGTAACATCAAAAAAACAAAAGGAAAAGGGGGAAAAAGAAAAAAAGGAGTAGCTAGTATCAGCCTTTATAGATATTATGATACTTTCTGGAGTTAAAAAGGGGAATAAAAATACTGTAGAGAGCAGACAATTAATTTTCAATTATTTATTTAAAAAAAAGTACCTAACTGAAAACATTGAAGGTGGATGGAACCTGTCAGCATGCCACGTGTCAGTTGTATGGGAGAGGAATATCTTCTGAGAGTCTCTTAAAATCAAAAAATGCTGGGTCCAGCCTCACATCTGAAATAAGTGTTAGCAGGCAAACAAGCCAGGAGTCAGTTCTGAAAAACATCCTTCAGCTTCTGGCACCATTTGTAGACCCTTTTTCCCATCTCCAGTCTCTTAGTGGCTGACAAAATCCAGCCACCACTCCCAAGTTCCAGAGGTAATTTCTACGATGTAAAGGTTCGTCTACTGGATTCTTTATTCTTGTTATCCCCAGTCCTCCATTTTTTTGTATTTACCATTGAGATATACTCAATTCAGTGTCTAGTGTCATTAAAGACTACTTTCTTCAGAAGTAGGAGGCTAAGGTGCAGTTATGAGATCCCAATTCCAGCAGTGCTGTGATTTCAGAAAAGCTGTGTTTCTGCTTGGCCATAAATGAGTACTGAGAATATTGGTCAGAGACCACAAACAAAGGGACTAACACACACCAGATCTGATGATGGGAGAATCTTACCAGTCTTTCATTTTTTTAAACAAGTAAAAGTTTTTTAAAGATGCTTTTAAAATATGTCTCTGTATGTTAACATTTCTTCAAAGTGATCTGTGAAAATACTATTGTGGACCTATACAGAATATTTAATTAGAAAATTACACACACACACGATTCTCTTTTGTTTGCAGCCAATTTTAATTGCTGAGTTTAATTAGTTTTTTCCTTTGTTCCCATCCCAACTCAGTTCTGAAAGGTTTTTCTTTCTCTTGCAGTGCTTTTAATTGGAATATAAGGGAGTACAAAGGTACAAACTTAGCTGACAAACTTTTCCTCAACTGTTTCCAAAGAGGGCACGCTGCAGAAGTGTGGGTTATTGAGTTTTCCTTTTTTTTTTTTTTTTTTTTTTTTTGTTGTTGTAGTCTTCCATATCATATTCTTTTTACAGTCTCTGGCTATGTTTGCGAGAACTAATTATTTGAAGGTTTCAAGACTGCTGCTAACAAATGGTCTCACAGTTAGTGACTGGGTATAGAAATGAAACAGAACACTGAACCTTGAGGATTCACCTGGCCTCCTTTGCAAGCCAGGTTGGTTCCCACAGTGTCTAATAACGTTTAAAGGAGTTCAAGTTTGAAAGTGACTCTTCAGATGTCAAACTACAAAACAAGTTTCAGTATTGAAGTACCGTATCTTGGCACAGAAAAAGGAAGAAAATAATGCAGAAAAAGGAAAAAGCAGAGCAAAAACATTAGGACATGGGGTGATGTTTAAAAGTTTTCGTCACTATATACAAGATCTTTGCTTATTATTTAAGAGACATGTTGTTAATACTCATTTGTTATAGTTTCCCTTGGGCAATGTTCTTACAGTGTGTCTGCATAACTTCATACCCGTCAGAAGGGCTCCAAGATGAAAACCTACTTATGCTTTTGTAGACGTGTAGTATGTATGTTGTCTTATTAAAAACAAAAGGTTATTGGCATTTATGCATCAATGGAATGAATGCAAGTGTCACCTTTTATCTTAAATTTGAAGATCTCAAACCATCTTATATCATTGGCTAATCAATCCTTAACTGGAAAATTTAAAGATTCATATCATTAGTTACCAAGGATTTAACAGCTTTGACTTTGTACAGTAGCCAATAGACATACACTTAATGTGAAATCATTTTTGAAATCTAGGAGACCATAAGGGAGCTCCACAAAAGGCACAGGATGTTTAAAAGCATCTTTGGACATCTGAGTGCAAAGTTTGTCCTGAAAAACTTGCTCAGGTGTTGTTATTTTCTGGATGGGGATGGATGTGGGATGGATGCAGTTGAGGTACCTGGTGCTAATCTCATTCTTCCTCTTTTACATGCTCCACGGCTTTGGCATTGTTTTTCAGTCTCTCTTGCAACACCTACTGCAGTGGTTTTCTTGCAGCACATGCATACCCCTTTTTTGACTGCTACCTCTTCCAAGAAATAGAGCTATCATCCAGGATTCAGGAAACAAAGTATCTGTGCATCGTTCAGCTTGAGGAGGTGAGACTGCCCGTTAATTACCTTCCAAAAGGTGACCTACGCACCGGTCTATTGGGTGTCTCTGACACTCCCAACCAGTCCCTCTGTTGAAGCAGTTGTATTTTGCATAGCAAGAGAATTTGTGGGTTTTCAGACTAGATACAAAGAAGAAATTTTTTACAATAAGAGTTTTGAAACACTGGAACATGTTGCCCAGAGAGGCAGTAGATGCCTCATCCCTGGAAACATTCAAGGTCGTGTCAGTCGGGGCTCTGAGCAACCTGATCTACCTGAAGACTTTCCTGCTTTTGCTGTAGGAGAGTCGGATGAGATGACCATAAAAGGCCCCTTCCAACCCAAACTATACCATGATTCTGTGATTCCATGAGTACAGCTATTGGTACACGTGCCCAGGAGAGGAAATGAGGTGTGTGGTCTGTGCTTTAATGCATTTCATTGAGCAACCATTGCGGCAGGCTCAGGAGCTCTTGTCTCTCTGCACAGTGGCAGCTACAGTGTTCCTGTTCTCTGAAAAGTCTAATAGCTTCAGTGGGAAAGATTAAAGCTTCCCACTCCACAATAGGAGAGAGCTTGCTAATTAGAGCACCCTGCCAGGAGAATCAAATCTCCTGAGTCTGAACAGGGAAATCACACTGTTTTCTCACATTCTGAGTTCATGTTATAATAATTTAACCTTTGGTTATGAGTTCTTAGGGTTCAGGCTAATGCCTCCCTTTTTCTCCTGGAAGTAGCTTTCTATTAAACGTCCTGCCTTTTGTGGATTCCATCCTGAATCTATTTCACATCCTCAACAGAAAGCCTGTATGCTTACCTCGTTAGATTGTCAGCAACCACATACATCCTCAAAGGCCTTTTGAGCACTACTGTGATCGGTGATTTTATTGGGAGCAAAGTACTTGAACTTTGCCCTTCAGAAGTGAGGCGTTGTTACCTGAAAGGTAAGATTGATTTCAAAGAGCTGAGTTTGCCCATCCCGTGCAGCCTAAATGCAGCTTGTGGACTATCCAAACACACTGGAGACATTCTCTAGTCGATTCTTGCTGTAGGATGTGACATTCCTCTTTGCTTTGCTCTGGTTCTTAAGACTCTAGATCTCACATTGTTTGTCAACTTGTGAAAGGGCAAAATAATTTGTTGTGACTATGATTAAATTTGAGATTGGGTTCAAAGCATATGAGGTTTGAGAAACAGTTTTTATGGCTTAATCTAGCGTATCTTGTTATGTATTTCTATTTAAGTTCTGGGAACACCAGTTGAATGAGATGTTCATTTCAGGATTGGAGACATTAAGGATTGGGCCAGCACTGTATGTAGGGTAAATAGGGTTGTTGCACTGAGGCCAAAATTGTCTTTAAGCATTGCATGTTGTCCACTTTGGTTTTCTTGTCTGCTTAAATATTCAGAACTTTTTCTAGTGAATTTAGTCATAAAAGTTCAACAAACAGGGAGGAGAGATAGTCAGCCTTGGGAGAGCTGCCACAAGACACTGGAAAGGTTTTCCTGACAAAGGCTGGCTGGTTAAGTAGTCCAATGTCCAGAATGTCTACTTTTAAGATTTTGGTGGAGAGGAATCTGAAGCTGTGCTAATTCTTAAATAGTTTTCCATATTCAAGGAAGAATTATGTAAGATATTGTACACAAATATGTTTCCAGGCTGCTGTGATTATCTGCTGTTAAAATAAGTATACCTAATAAAGTGAACAAGTATTATCCACTTCCAACAAGAGTTTTTAACTTCATAACTTTGAGAGATCTTTTCTACCTGACTGAAGTAATCTTGTTTGTGCACTTGTATTGCTCTATGTATCTATGCACCTGTATCTCCACTTCAAACCAGAAACAATGTTATTTTAAAACAGGCCGTTGCTATCCATGACAGTCACTATTGGTGCACACCCTTTGTGTTGCCTTTGAAAAAAGAGATTGGAAAAAAAGAGTCTAATGTTAGTCTTTACTGGATCATGCACAGTTCATTGGACAGTATAAATTGCTTGTGATTCCAGAAAGCTACTCACTTCTGTCGAGTGCAGAGTACATTGTATTGTATTGTATTGTATTGACCACAGGCCAGACACTGTCAGTGTTAACCCAAACCCTCAGCGTAAAAGAGTGGTCAAAACTTGCCAGTTGAAAGGTTTCTTGAACAAAATAAATTCCTGTCCAGGATAGCTATCTTACTCAGTGAAGAATTCTCGTCCTCCTGATTATGTTCTAGCTCTAGAGAGTGCAACGAGTTGATCCTGTTGTCTTTAAAGGGAATCAGAGCTGAACAAAAATATTCCTTAATCTGTTTAATCCCAAATGATGACTTGAGGTGTGTATTTTTTTATTTCTTGGTCCTGTTTCCAAAGCAAATGCTATTTGGAAGGCCCTTAGGGATCCTGATTCAGTCAGCAGATGCCAGGGGACAAGCACACACATCAAGTCTGTTATACGTTTCTCACAGCATGATATCTTTAGTATAATACAGTAAGTACCAATTTAAAACCTCAACAAACATCTGGTTTCTAGGGAGATCTTCTGAAGAGGATCACAGCCTTATTCAGCAGCGCTATGATACAGTATGCAGAAAAGCAGTGAAAACACTTTAATTTTAAGATTTCATACTGTGATGGCCCTTAAGTACTCCTGGGGAATGGTACTGGGGGATTGTCTGATGCTCCAGAAATGCAGTTCTGTGTTTGAAGTGTATCACTGAGCAATTTGTACATAACTAGAAAATAAAACAGAGAGATAAACAGGGAGATGAAAGCTGAACTTGGTTTGGGGAAAATATTCTTAAATATTTTGTGCCACACTTCTTCTGATTTTTTTTCTTTTTTATTTATTAATTTGTTCTCCAAAGCGTTTGCATTTTATACGAAAATTGGTCAGACAGGAGTCTAGGCTATGGCAGTGAATTTAAAAGCAAGTATAAGTATGTAAACTATAAGTGCTGATTTAATAAAGCACTAGCTTACTCATCTTGTAAACATCTTTGGAGAAAACTAATGAACTCATGCTGGACAAAATTGCTCATAATAAAACATCACTGTTGAACATCAGCAGATAGTTCAGCGCTCTTGAGGTTGTGTGTAGCTTGCAGGACAGATGCACCCTGCCGTGCCACCCCTGTCCCGGTTTGCCTGAGTGGAGAACTTCTTACAATGATTTGTAGCTCTCTTCCAGCCTGTGTTCCCTGCTTTCCTCCCATGGGAATGAGCAGTCGGACAGATGGTGTGTTCCTAATCCTGTCCTCCAAGGCCAGGAGCTCATGTGTGTTTCATGGCCAAAAAAACCCCTCACTGCTTTTCATACTGTCTAGAGAGAAAGGGCTGAGCAAAAGAAGCGTATTTGAATTCCTCAGTAGCTGTAATGTTGTTTTATAGTTTGTATTTTTAGCAATGGTTGGGTTGTTCGGTTTTATACAATTTTATACCAAGTATGTGAATATAGTTTTTTTAACCATTAATATTGCAAAATGTCAATGAATACAGAGTTTGTTGCTATTAGAAAACTATCAGGCCCTGTAAGAGAGGGAGCAAGCTAACAATCAGGTCCATGATACTTACGAGCAACAATATATATATTCTCTTCTGTGTATTTTATTGGGAATTGCTCCTGAATTATATGTCATGTAGAAGATAGGCTGAATTTTAGATAGTAGGTGAACTAAGGATTTAAGAACAGGAGAGAGAGAAGGATGAAGAGAAGGAGAGCTGCTGAAGTGAGTAGTGATGACATGGTGAATTTTGAGTTGAAAGAGTCTAGGAGACTAGAGAATAATGTTTAGCCCAAAGGTTATTCATCATGCCATACATGTTTCAATAGTTCCCAGTTGCTCCACAAGTCTAGTTAATGGGAATGAGTGGTTGAATTTTGATTTTAACTTACTGTAGACAAATATCCTACCTGCGGACAAATTTAAGGATCCCTTATGAAATTAATTCAGCAGAGCGTTATGCTAGTTTGAAAGTATTGGGCATAAATAAGGATAAAGGTCAATATGCTCAAATGACAGTAGCTGAAGGGCAATCAAGATTTCCTTTGGGAAGATTCAGAGGCTGCTGTGTGTAAAAGTTCCGTGTGAATTAAGTATCTTCAGTATCTCTTTGGGGTAAAAAAACCCCTAACCAAACAGGTTGTCTAACCTTTTGATACCTAAATGTAGAGATTTTGGTCAGTGGTCAAAGTAGTAGGACTCTATAGTTTCAGCTCTTTACTCATTGGTGCAATGGAATTTACTTAGGCAACAGGAAGTAAAAGCAACTGCATATCATATGATTTGAACTTTCACTCAGACTTAATTTTTTATTTAGCCTTCAGCTATGATAACCACAGACAAAGTCTATGAAATGTTATTTGTGCCCATAGAGTACCATTAATTTTCTTTTAATCTTTCTCTGCCTCAGGAAACATTTCAATTGAATGTTGCTCTTCGTGCAAGGAATCAAGAGTACCAAGAGCCAAGCTAATTTCTTTTCATTTTCCCTTTATTTCCATATTTTAATAGATTCATGACCCATGATGCTAATACTGGAGTTATTGTAAGAACATGTTAAATTAAAAATATGTATTTATTGTGTCCATCTGCTAAATTCCCAACATCTTTCTAGATTTTATTGAATGTCCTATCATCAGATCTCAGTTTCAGTTGGGCCCAGTGGCATTTTCCTGATTAGATGATTTTGGCTTCCCTGCCCTTCCCATTACCATTCTTTCTTTCACAGTTTTACTCATCCTCTCAGGCTTCCATGGTTTCCTTACGCTGCTCTCTTCATTTTATTGGCCAAGAAATATCTCCTTTTCCCCTTTTGAATTTATCAAATTGTCTTAACCTTCTTTCCAGCTTTCTTCTCATTGTATTGTATTACTTTTGCCTTCACCCCAGGTTGAGGAAAGCTGTTTCATTGGTATTGGCAAGAACTTGCAGAAACTTGGGTGTTGTTTATGTGAGAGCTTGAGAAGAGAGAGTATTTTGTTCAATAGGAAATAGTAAACAAGTCTTCATTTAATACGTTTTTTCACTGTTGCATCTTCAGCATTTTGGTAGCATATTTCTCTTAGATGCATTGAAGCAGCTGTTTGACACAGAATAATGCCACAGCAGAGCTTAACAACTTTTACTTTAAAGCAGGCTTTGGATTGGTAATGATTTTATAAATCAGGATCTCTGCTATAAGATAACACCTCTAGCAATCTCAACCCTGAGATGCTGGTTCAGAATTAACTCAGAGGAAAGTGTACCATCTGTTGCTAAAACCTCACATTAAGAGCTCAAGCAATTTCTAGCTTAAAGGGAGAACGTGGACATGAACCTAGCTAATTAAAGGAAGCAAAGAGAGGGATGGAAGCAAAAACTTTAAAATAGCTTCTGGTCCTTTGCTTGTGGCTGGTGCTGCCTGACTGTAGAGACAGCAGAGAGAAATGACACTGCAGAGAAAACAATCTGCACAGAAAGTTCTGTCAAATGCCCAAAGCAAACAAATGGGAAACAAACATTGTTTCTTTGCTATTTGATTTAGGATAACTGTAGTATATTATGTAAAGCTTCTCTGGGCTCACTTTCCGTGTTTAAACTGTTACTACTCCTCCAATGCTTGATAATCTGGACACATTTTTGTGCCAAAAATGTATCTCCAGATAGCTAATTTACTTCAAGACTGCTCATCAGGCAAACTTAGCCAAAGATTCAAAATTTCTTTATGGTGCTTCTTTACATGACTGGCTTATTTTAGCTCTTAATTTTGTAATTGAATGGTTTAAGGTGATTTAGAAAACAAGCCAAAGTGTTTTTAGTTCTGCTAAGAGAGGAAAAAAAAGAACACCAAAAAAGGCAAAATGAGAGCTGGAGGCCTCAGCTGCTTGAAATGAAATACAGTGCTCCAGGTTGCTTGCCTGTGCCATATCTTCAGATAATGCAGTGATAAATCTCACATAACTGTGGAACCTGGGTAAATGCAGATCTGACCTTTTGTTTACAGGGTATCAAGGGAAATCTTTATGAGACCACACAAGTGATTCAAAAGGTTTAGAAACATTATGAGATGGCAAAATGTGTCCCCTGTGGATAATTCTGACAGCAAAGATCTGACACTGTTTCTCAATGAGCAGTGACCTTTCTGTAGAGATTTGAACAAGCCGTTTGGCAATGATGTTTGAGAAACATTTTTGGTAATACAATTCAGGGGAGAACTGATCTGTGCTGTTATAATTAGGTAAGATTTTAATGTTATTAAAATACTGACATGAAAATATTTACTGAATGTACAGATGTTGATGCTGGTACAATGCAAGATAAGCTAGAAAAGATAACATTATTTTTTAGGAAGAAAATTAGTCAAATTAGGCTTTAATACCTCCTCTAACTTCCACTGGTTATGATTGTTTATCTGCTTATAATTAAAAGCGGAGACTTAAATCAGCTTGATTAAAAGTCCAGATTGTGTTTTGTTACATAAAATGAATCTATTGATTAAACAAATACGGAAAAAAAGTGTTGGAGCAAAAAAGGACCCTTGCTGCTGAATTCCAGGCAGAAAAGATTAAAGTCTATTCTGTTGCCTAAAAGGAAGTACTTTAAAGAACAGAATAGCAGCAGTTGGTTGGGACTCATTTTTTGGGTTAAAATACCACTTCTGGTTTTGTTTTTGTTTTGTTTTAAATTTAGGTATCTTTGGTACCCTGTGATTTGGTTTCTGATCTGTACAAAGGTATGTATTGTGAATACATCCACTAATTATCTCTATGTGACTAATTTACTACAACTACTACCCTTGGTAGAAGAGTATCAGGTTAGAGAATACTTAAGCAGACTGTAAATAGATAAACCCATGGGCCTTGGTGCAATGCACCCACGGGTGCTGATTGAGATGGTGGTGTCACTGTGAGGCCTCTCTCAGCAATTTCTGAATAACTGTGGCAATTGGGAGAGGTGCCATCCAGAAAGCAGCTTTGCCAAAAATGACCTGGGAGTCCTGGTGTGCACCAGGTTAACTGTGAGCCAGCAATGTGATCTAGCCATGAAGGATAATGCAATGAAGGCTTAGGCAAAGTATTGACTAGGTGAAAGCGGAGGGAATCCTTCTGATCTGCTGAGCACTGGTGAGGCCACATGTGTAGTGCTTGGGACCAGTCCTGGGCTCCCCAGTGCAAGAGACACAAGGACATACTGGAAAGTGTCCAATGAAAGGCCACCAAGACAAAGAAGGGAGTGGAGCATCTCTCCTATGAGGAAAGGCGTCGAGAGCTTGGGACTGTTTAGCCAAAAGAAGGCTTGGGGAATCCAAGTGCCTGAAGGGAGAGGCCACAGCCAGGCTCTTTTCAGTAGTGCCTAGTGACAGGACCAGAGGCACTGGACACAATGAATGTGAAACACAGGAGATTCCCTCTGAACATCTGGAAACACTTTCCTCTTGAATGTCATGATCAATGGGAGAGGACTGAGATAATCCAAATGATAAAAATACCTGCAAAACTCCAGCATGTGCAAGCTGAAGAAGAGAGATGGGGAGGTGAGATTATGCAGTTTCCAAACCCAAGACTGCTGCCAAAAGTTGTAAGGAGTCACTGTTTTAGATGGCCTTTTGCATCAAAGTTTACTGAATTTGAGAAATGCATATATATGAATTTCCTACTCCACTGGATAATACATGAAGGATGTGGATTTTTTTTTTGCCATGTGAATTATACTTTTATTATTAGCACTTTTGCTGTGTTTAATTTATTAATATACAAATTAACATGGTACTTCATTACTAAAAGAAATTATTTCTAGTAAATACACAAAAATTCAAACTTGGCATTGGAAATATGCCAACTATGACATAGTCAAGGTTATTTTAAAACCTGTCTGCAAAGAGCATCTAGGTGCCAGCTGACTTGAAAATGAGCCATAGGGGTGTGAGACCATGTTTAGATAGTCTCTGATGGGCTCAGGATTACGTTTTGTAGCGGGGGAGAAAAAAGCTCACCAGAAATGAGTAGACTGCTCTTATGCAAATTCCAATCTATGTAGGGTCTTCCAATGCTGTCCAATTGGTACAAAGAGACTCATTCTTGGTAGATTTATAATTTCAGAAATCCGCCATTCAGCAGTGCTGCAGATGGACTTTTCTGTTGCTTCAGCTTGATTCTGGAACTGGAGAATGATGATCTAAGAAGTCCTTTCCAACCATAACAAACTATTGTGTGTTGTGTGCACATCCATGGTGGGCACTTTGGCATGTTGGGTGTTCCAACAGGTTGCCACAGCAACAAGCTTCTGCACGGAGAAGATTATCTGGTAAACAGTACCGTGCATGTTTGCTGTGGAGCTGTGGAAACAGAACCTTTTAACATTTTAAGTAAGCAAGCATCTGGAGTTGCTGTCCCTGTCACCCTGCAGGATCAGGGTGCTGTCATATTTTAAAAGGGGGCATAAAATATATATTCCCCTGACCTGAAAATGCTGCTGAAATGGTTATTTCTTAGTTTTTGTTGGTCTTTGAAGCATATAAAATCACAGTTGCATAACTTTGGGTTTGGGTGTTATATTTGCGCGCAAACTTATCTGTTGTTGGCCTCGGGCTATTAAATAATTACATAAAAATATTCCAAATAGAAACATAACGGATCAACAAAATGTGTCACCCTGCACCATATTAATTAAAAAAAGGCAGTTTAAGAAAAAAAAAATCTATGCTTTTATTTCACCTGTCAGCCTCATTTGCTCTAACTTATGATCTCAGAAACTAGATCATCTGAAAATGAAACAGATGGAAGCTCCTTTAGACTGACTGGGTAGGTGTGGGAATGGGAGGGAGAGGGACACAGCCGAAGGCACCTTCCAGGGTGAGCAATGCTACTTTAGCACCTGCCTTGGCTTTGAGTTGTCGTCTGGTGACATCAGCCTCCCAGATACATTCGCTATGATTCACCAGTTTTATTACGGTTTGGCAGCATGAGGGTAGAGAGGAGAATGACAGATAGGAGAACAAATATCATCTCAATATATTGGTCTGACTCTTCTGCCAATATTGATTCATTCCTGAGCAAAACAGCTGGTATAATGCAGTTTCCATCTCCTGTAATGCAAGCAGTGTGTAGAAAAGCTTGCTCCTTCCCATCACCTTTTCTCCCAAGAAAATGAGCTGACGCTTGGGATTACTGGTGCTATTAAAAACATAGAAGATTTCTATTATGTATAAGTGCAGTTTGGTTTTCTTTATGAACTGCATTTGTAATAGGTGAAACTATAATACTAAAACTACAGAAAATCTCAGCTACACAATAGTGCTTTTGTTTGGGAGCTGTATTCTCCATACTTACCTAGATAATAATCTTTTCCACATAAAAATACTTCATATACCATTAAAAAAAAGTAATTATAAAAATCATTGGTTTGCTAATATGTTTCTGTGGAGTTAAAACTTGTTTTAACCCACTCACCTGTTGCATTCATTGTTCAATTGGCGTTTTTGAGTGCATATCTTAATTATTTCTTTGGTTTGAGTTCCCAGTTTTCCTTTTGGCCCTGTAGGTGTTTTTGGCACCCAGTATGTGCTTTTTTAAGATCATTCATTTTCCATGCTGGTTTTTGCCTTTTGACAGCAAAGGTGCCAGCTAAAAGCCAGGTTTGTTTTGTGTACATAGGATTTTAAACACTGCCATTTAAAAATGGCTGAATCTATTCATATGACTGACATATTGAATCTTTAATGTTGATTACAGAAGGAATTGTAAAGAAAATAATAGAAAAACTTTTTTTTTTATTTGTGGTGGAGCAAGATAAAAAAGGGCCTTATTTTTGAGATACAATGGGAGGAGAAAGAAGGAACATCCGTCATTTCATCTCAATAATGTTTCTGTCTCAGAATCATCAGAACTGGTGTTTTTCGCAAACAAGAGCTATAAGTCATTGTCTATTAATGAAAAATTTAGGCATAAGCAAACACCAGTTTGCAGCTTTCATCATGAAGATATGTGTCATGCATACTGAATTACAAAAGTCAGTCTGTTGTATTTTCATTTTCCCACTGTGACATTTTTTTATAGTGGGGGAAAAAGCATTTTAAGGAACAGAAGAAAAATCTAACCCACTTTAAAATTCAGTGTTCAGAAGCACGTACTTCTGAGCTGATGTGAATTCATAACGCTTAAAAAGATTTGTCACAAGTTAGCATTCTTCTCTTTTTCCCACTGAATAAGAAGTATGAACAGTTCTTTCTGCCTGCCTATTTAAACAGGGAGCTAGCAGTATCAGTCCAGACAAGCTGAGTAACATGTGATTTTATTTTTTTTTCTCCATACTTAGAATTATTTAATAAAACCCTTTCCTGAACTGATTGGTTACAGTTAAAATAGTGTCTTCTTGAAACAGGTGTTTTAAAACAAAATATACTAAGTATTCAAGCAAGGCAGCACAAGCTATATCTAACATAGTGTCCAGGCTGAACAACTTAATGTGTGCTTTTTGCATTTTCTCTTAATGTTAAACTACTTCTTTCAAGGTCTGCACAGGTATAAACTTAGAGATAGGAAGGTTTTACATTGCAGGGTACGAAACTGGGATTTGGCATATCTGTGTTAACATCTCGGGTTTGCCATAGACTTCCTGTGTGACATGGTCATGTGATTTAGTATTTTGCAACCTCATTATCTGTCTGTTTATGAAAATTATATGTTAATGATTTTTTTTTTTCCATTCTTTGCATGTGTTGTTTATTCTCACTAATCTACGTTTCTGACGTTTTTCTATGGGCTGAGTGCAATAAAGTAAGAATAAATTGCACCACAGTCTGTGAAATTGCGTGGAAGTAGAACAGTCATGGAACAGTGAACCAGTTATTTAATTGTTGGACATTAAGGTTTTTTGTTTTGTCAACAAAATTTTCTGGTTTTCAAATTACTTGGACACTATCATATATTTCACTGCCCCAAAAGGCCAGTGGTGCTTTTTGAACTTAGATTGCTTAAAGTTGTTCTTGCTCACCTTCAAATATGCTGTGAGAAATTCTGTGTTCCCTTTATCTTTTTATTTCTAGGTGTTGTAACAGAAATTTTAGAAAAGAGTCTTCAGGTTTGCAAATATTTTTTTCCTATATAGGCTTTAAAATATGACACAATATCTGGGTAATACCATAGTCTATGTTTCATAAACACAGATCAGTTGAATTCTGTCCCAGATTATGTGACATCTCTGACTGATAGATTCAGAGCAGAGAGAATGCGGGAACTGACATTATAGCATTCCTCATTGTGATGGGAGTGCTATTGTTAAGCTATGCACATACTTCTTGTCTTGATTTTTTTTTTTCTGATAAGTTTATCCAAGTGTCTTAAGGTGAGATGAGGTTGTTCCTGATGAAAGAGCTTCCAATATTTAGGCGAGGCCTAGTTTCTTGTTTGACTTTCATAGAAGATGGTTCAAATGACATACGGAATCCATGTACAGGAGAAATGGATGTGATAATGTTGGTGCAGTCGTAAAGAGGTAGATTCAAATGTGTTCAGGCTTTTGACATTTTCTGGGTTCTTTTTTTGTGGCTGAAATGCTATTAAAATATGGAGTGTCGTTGTTCTGCTGAAAGGTGGTTACTTACAGAAGATAGATACTTACAAGTTATACTCTTGACCAGTGTTTCAGTAATGCAGGTCACATTAGTTAGAAGTCCAGTAGGGTCTTGTAACAGTAGGATTAGAAGAAACAGTAGAGTCCTGCAGATGATTGTTCTCCCTGGTCTGACCATCTTTTTTGTACCTATGGTTAAGGGTACAAATGCCTGTGGTACATGTCTTGGTAACTAGATTATGTGTTACAGGTAACTGAAACTTTATTGCAAGAAAGGCCATAATTAGGTCAGAACAAAGGATAAGAGGAAAAATAAATGTTTTGTTTGATTTGTTTTTTGTTGCTTATAAAAGTCTTTTTGTAGCATGGATATGATTTTTCAGGATAAATCTGTATTTCAAAAGATACCACAAGAGAGTGCTTCCATTTTGATTTAAATTGCCTTTTATATTAACCATAACATCCTCATGACTGGTAATTATTTCATAGATTGATTTTTGAATTTGATTGGGAAAAGACATTAATGGAACACCAACTCTGAAGAAGATATGGGAATCCATTATGGGACATTAGTAATGATTACTCTGATGTGTAACATGAAGAAATTGCATGGTGACTGGGTAGATTTGCTGAAAGGAGTCAGAAAAGCAAATTACTCTTTTGCTCAGCTGGTAAGATCCTGAGAATTCCTGTCAATTCTGCACCTCATCAAGGCATAGCCTTTAGTCAGATGTCCCTTACTGATCACATAAACCAGATGGAATTTGTAATTGTGGAAGCTGATAGTGTGGCTTGGAATGTGAGTGGCATCCTGGGTCTGACGTCCAAAAGATTGACAGGCCCAAGTCTTTCTAGGAGAAGCTTTGAGTCCTCATGGCCTCCTCTAGGCAAAGTCTGTCTGAGGGTTTCCTTTGAGGACACTGAGTGACTCAATGGTGAGTTGGTTTGTATCTTGCCATCTGGATGTGTCCCAGATGCAAGTCTGATAGAGGCATCTTGTGCTGAACGGTGTGCAACTCTGGCCCGGCACTTGGGGTAGCTCTCACACTGTAGAGCTGCATGTTTTAAATTCAGAATTTTGCAGCAATAATTGCCTGTCACAGTGCACTAATTCACTCTAGTTCAACCTGCAGCTGTTTCCTGTGAGTTAGTATTGGGTATATTACAAAGCATCTATTACCAGATGGTCTTAAGGTCAGTGCAAGAAGTTTTATTTGCTTGTTGGAGGAAATGACAACAGTTGAGGTATGCTCGGGAAATAAAAGCAGGCAGTAGTTTACTATTAGCTAAACAGTAAATACTCCTAGAGAACCAATTACTAGACAGCATATCGAACACATCACGGTGTGTGTAAATTAAGAGAATATTAAAATGTAATTTAATTTATTTTAAAAGTGGAGAATAGTACATTGTTTCATTAGGGTATTGATCTTAGTAACATTAAATGGGGCCTTCCGTGTCACTTGCACTAAACTCCTAAGTATGAAGATGTAACCATATATTAGCAAAGCCTTTTACTAACAGTTACTACCAATAACATCTTAAGGATCTGAGAGGAATTCTGTTGTTTGTCCATTATTGTACCTTCAAATGTAATTTGCTAAAATCACATCATTTATATTGTGGTATAACTTACCTGTTTCATCACCATAAAGCTGTCATATTATACTGCTGAATGCCATCATTTTCCTCATCCCTGCGAGAAACTGGTTTTGTCCTTTTGCAGGCCTACTTTATAGTCTACAGAAAATGACTTAATATATCCTGTGCTTAAATTTGAAACCTATAAAAGGGAAAATTTAAATTTATGTTCAGACTTAAATGCAAATAGCTTGCGCAGAAAACATATGGATAGATCAGGAAGTAACTTCTAGTTCATTTCCTTGTTCATCTGATATGAGCTTCATTAAGTGGTGCAAACTGCCTATCTAGAAAACTAAATTATGCTTTTCCAAAGGGTTTGCGTTAATATTTTCATTAAGATGCTGTAAAAGTTAACAGTGATTTGAGTGTCCGATTTCGTAGAAATCAAGACAGTTGTAGAAAACAAGACAGTTGTCTCCTACCTTTGCCTTCATCAAACTTCTTTCTTCTCCCTCACTTCACCCCAAAACCTTTCCATGGGCTTAGGAGACTAAATGCATCTGTTACAAATGGGTAACCCAGAGAGACAGTAACAGTTGTGCACTCCAGTTTTGTGGGGGAGAGCAGAGGCAATGACTTGAAACTGATAGCAATATTCTGATGAAGCTTTTTAAAATTACTATTAGGAATAGCTTTTATTATTTTTATATATATATAATATATAAAGGACCAGTGGAGAGGGACAGAATTCTCTCCTGCTTTTTACAGTAGCCACTCATGAAGTTATCTGTTCTAATGAATACACATTTACATATTTTTTTGAGGTCTGAGGAGAAACTGGGACCCCCTACTGCCTGCACAGAACACATAAAATTTCCTATGTAGCATCTGTACATGTATATGTGAACTTTTTACATGTGGCATGTCAAAATAGCTGAGATTTATAGAACAACATGTGTCAGTTTAGTCAGGCATCTTTGGCCTGATGCAGAGAGTCTTCTGCAACCAGGATATATACAGCTTAAAATTTAAGGGAATTATTTACTGACACACAAATAAGGTGGGAAGGATTTTCTGAACTTTTAAATTTATCACTGCTAATAAGCCACTCAGAGTCCTTGCTGGCCAGGAAGACAACAGGCAGGCAGGGAAGTTTCAGCTTCCGCAGCTGAATCTCACTGCTGTATCTCACCAGTTCCATTAGCAGAGACAAATAGGGTTGTGTTTTTCTCTTTAGGATATTATATGTTTTGTGCAAGGTTGACTCAAGCCAACACCTACTCCCTTCTCACTTGAAGGTGATAATGGAAGGTGAGAAGAACTCTTGGATCAAGATAGTGACAGTTTAATAGGGAAAGAAAAAGCCATGCATGCAAGCAAATCAAAAAAGAATTCTCTCACTACCTCTCGGCAGGTAGATGTTAAGTCAGTTCCTGGCAAGTCGGACCTCAGCACGCATCAGCCTTGCTTGGGAAGCCAAGCACCATAACCACAAATATCCCCCTTCAGCTCCCTTCCCTGAGTTTTTATTGATGAGCACAATGCCGTATGGTCAGGGATATCCTTTAGGTCAGTTGGGGTCAGTTGTCCCAGCTGTGTACCCTCATAACTTCTTGTATACCCTCAGCCTACTTGCTAGGAGGAGGGAGGAAGCCTTGACACAGTTGAGCAACAGCGAAAACACTGGTGTGTTACAATGCTGTTTTAGCCAGAAATGCAAGGCACAGCACCATGTGGGCTGCTGTGAGCGAGGGCTGCCTCCATCCCAGCCACACTAGAGTTTTCTCTCTTGAATCACAAATGTGACAGCAACCCCACCTCAATGAACCTGCCCTCTGGCTGTAATTTCACCATTCTTATCTCTATACTTCTTCACCCTCAACATCCTTTAAACTGGGGATAGATGGATTAGATAGGTGGACTATTAGATGGATAAAAAAAGTGTTTGGACAGTCTCATTCAGAGAGTAGTGGCCAACAGTTCAGAGTCTCAATGGACATCAGGGGTCTGTCTTGGGACCAGTGTTATCATCTTCATTAGTGACATAGACAAAGTTATTGAGTGCAGCCTCAGCAAATCTGCAGGTGACACCAAGCTGGATGGTGCTTTGGACACACCTGAAAGACCAAATAAATGCCATTCAGAAGGACCTGGACAAGCTCAAGAAGTGGGCCCATGGGAATCTCATTAATTTCAACAAGGCCAAGTACAAGGTGCTGCATCTGGGTCAGGGCAAGCCCTGGTATGAACACTGGAGGATGAACAGATTGAGAGCCACCCTGTGGAGAAGGACTTTGGGGGGTGCTGGTGGATGAGAGGCTGGACATGATTCAGCAATGTGCACTCACAGCCCAGAAAGCCAACGATATTCTGGGCTGCATCAAAAGCAGCATGGACAACAGGTCGAAGGAGGTAATTCTGCCCCTCTGCTCTGCTCTGGTGAGACCCCACCTGGAGTGCTGCATCCACCTCTGGGGTCTCCAGCATGGGAAAGATATTGACCTGTTGGAGTGGGTCCAGAGGAAAACTGCCAAAATGATAAGAGAGATGAAGCACCTCTTCTACAAGGAAAGGCTTAGAGACTGGGTTCATTCATCCTGGAAAAGAGAGGGCTTTGGTGTGGCGTAATTGCAGCCTTCCATTACCTGAAGGGAGCTACAAGAAAGATGGAGAAGAACTTTTTACAAGGGCATGGAGTGACAGGACAAAGGAGAATGGCTCCAAACTGAAAGAAAGTAGGTTTAGATAAGATGCTGGGGAAAAGTTCTTCACTGTGAGGGTGGTGAGGCATTGGATCGGATTGCCCAGAGAGGTCGTGGATGCCACATCCCTGTAAGAGTTAAAGGCCAGGTTGGATGAAGTTCTGAGCACTGTGTGAAAGGTGTCCATCCTTGGCAGGGGGGTTGGAACTAGCTGGTCTTTAAGGTCGTTTTTGTAAGGTATTTTTTAGCCACCTGAGTCAAGGCAATACAGCTTGGTGATACTAGAGCTGGAGTCCTTGTTACACAGGCAGCAAAGCCCCTGGGTGTGGTTGGGGGGGGGGCGGGGGGCATGGATGTGTGCATGCGTGTAAGGCACTTCCAGCAGAGTTACAGAGAGAAGGGGTGACGTTAACCTCACTGCAAGTCAGTCTGCCACCCATTCTTTCCTAGAGGTTTAAAAAAAAAAAATAATCAAGATAGGATTAAATCATCTGTAGTCTTAACAACTGGATGCTTTATTCATTATAGGACACATCAACTTTCTGTTCCCTTGGGAAAAATACAACTGTTTACTTCTTATCATGCAGAGTTTTTAGTTCCTAAGAGTATATCATTTCAGTTCTCTAAATAAAACATTAGTTATTATATGAAAAAATCACTATTTGCAAGTATCCCCATGCCATTATGCAAGCATGCAGAAAAGTCTTCTCAGCGGGAATGTCTCAGGATGACTCTGTGTGCCTATTTCTCCTCTGCGGTATCAGAAAAAAATGGGCATACTGTGAAACCACATAGATAGTTTTAGGTCCTAAGGCCATCTGCTGTGCCTTTTCTGAAGTCCATTCAGAAAAGAAGGAAAAAATGCATCCATGCAGGGGATTCTCTAAGAGGTGAGCAGGAGTATTATTCTCCGTTCTCATTCCTGGCTGGATGCAGCAAGAGGAGCCTGTGCTGTATGTGTTTGTTGTGTGCAGTGGCGTGTGTTGCTTTTGTAGTGGCTTTGGATGTGTTTTCATTCTCAGGCAATGCACTTTTATCCCTTCTTAGGCTACTTTGGGTTTCTGGGTATTTTTCCTCTCATATTTTGAATTTTAAGTAAGTCAAGACTTGATGTTAGTGGTTTTGTTTTTAGGCACTGCAGAAGGGGAAAAAAACCTGTAAAATTTAAACTACAGTTGGCAAAGTAAAGTAATAACAGAAAATGATATGATAAGCACTTTTTTTTTGATGATTAGTGGAGAGTGATTGAGCATGTAATAATTTGGGTTACAGTATCCTTCACAAACTCCACAGAGTGTTCCATTTTCACATTACCACAATGGAGGCTGAGACCTGTGGTTGTCCTGAGGCGCAGGCATCAGTACAGCTCTGCCAGGTGAACCAGAACAAAGCCTGCCTCTGGCAAAACCAGCGGGGAATAGTACTAGGCTTGTTTCACCTGGTAAGTCATTCTGCATAACTTACAGTAAACACACGGGGAAAATTTAGAGATGAAAATTAATGCAGACATGAAAAATGATAAATGAGAATCTAAAGCTTTGGTCATACTTGACATTCAAGTTTTGGTTCCTGAATGCACAGAAACATCTGCATATAGCATATTAAATCAGATTACACAGCCTAATGGTGGTCTCCATGGCAAGCTCAGTGGCTTTTTTCTTTTTATTTGATTTGTAGATGTTCATTGTCCATGATTTGCAAATGTTCAGTAGTTAATTAGAAATTTGAATTAATGAAAGGTGTTCTTTTAAAGAGTGTCTCTGGTACATTACTTGCTAGTTTCATTTTTTCTTTCCCCACCCTATCTTTTTTTAGATCTGATTGATCTTGGTGAATTACCCCCAATGAAATTATCTCTGAATTATAAGACTGTAAGTGTGCCATTAAAGTTTTAAGTTCAAGTATCAGCTCTTGTGATAAATCTCAGAAGATATTCAAAGCTCATGTCATTTAGCAAAGCACATATATTTTGACTAATACTTCAGAAATGAGAGAAGACAAAAGCAGAGTCAGAAGAAGGGAAAAAAAAACAGAGGGAAAACCAGTTAATTGTTTTTGTGTAACTGACACTCATACTTAAGTATTGGCATTAGGAGAATCAGCTGTGTAAGTAGGATATTAGAAAGCTTACTCAGGTTTTAACTGGATTTTAACCTCAGCAAGTAATGCAAAGCTGAAAATAATTGATTTTAATAGATGCTGGCTAAAATACATGTTTTGTAACAGTTTGTATTATATGAATTTTGGCCAAGTAGAAGTGCAACTTTAGGTAGAGCTTTTAAAAGTTTTCAGAAAATGGAATTTGTAGGGCTTTCTAGTTTTACTCCCTTGTGTTAGCTTTTGGGGGATGTTTGTGGTTTCCAGGACAAGTGATAAATGCAGGCAAATTTTATATTCTCCTGCTCATAATAATAAAAACTACATTTAAGCGGACATGCTTTCTTTAAAACTCCTATCTTGCCCTGACAATTGCTAGGTTGAAAGTGCTTGCCTATTGGACAGTTTCTAGGGGCTGCAGGCAGATGATCTGGAGTGATTTAGCACGACATAGATTTTTGATTCCTCAATATTGTATTGTTGTGTTCAGAGGGATTAAGTTGAAAGTTTCCTTGGAAGCCGGTAGATTCTGCCCTGATTAGAATATTACCAGTAGTATTCCAAAGTCAGCGGAAGTGTCAGCAGTTTTTGGTAGCAGCTGTATGCGATGGTAAAGTGGATATTTAGGAAGGGGATGATGCAAACAATGTTCATATGTTAAAGCTACAGACTTTCATGGTATATATTACTTCACATAAACACCAAGATTGTGGTTATAGTGGTCACACTGGTGTTTTTCTTAGATTTTAGAATTTTTTAATTTTCTGCAGGTAATGACAAATGGTCCATCCAAACAGTCCCTTTGTATTTTAAGTAATATGCTCCAAGTTTTTCAGTCAACAAAGCATGACTTAAAATCTTTCCTGGAGTTCTAGTGAGAGGTAGAAAATATCTTCATCTACCGGCCAGGAATGTTCCAAGGTTTGGGCTATACTGAACAGCTCCGTTTAGCAGTACTGTGGAAATAGCTGCTTTTCCATAATTGAGAAAATTCTTTAGCTGCCAGTCCTTGGGGAATTGTGTAAGGAAGATTTCAAAGACTTCACCTGTCTCTTCCACTCAAAAAGTACTTTCTGTTGCAGGAAACAAACTTTGACAAGCTCTGATCATCTAAAGTAGGTACC
This sequence comes from Cephalopterus ornatus, assembly GCA_013396775.1. NCBI lineage: Eukaryota > Metazoa > Chordata > Aves > Passeriformes > Cotingidae > Cephalopterus > Cephalopterus ornatus. Next base: position 553,872 of record VZRE01000501.1, read on the forward strand.
TATCCTCAGCCTTGAAAGAGGCTGCCGGATCATGCAAAGTTTGCTCTTCAAGGCAAGTGATTTTAGATAAGTGGATTACTGCCTCAGTTCAGATTTGAAAACATTCTCATCTTTTAGTGGCCTGAGGTTGTAACATTAATATTATAACTAAATATTAATTAACTTTATAGCTATTCTGTGTCATTTTGTCATTTGGTTTGAATATTAATGTTCTATGCATTATTACAGTTTTCTTTCCCATCACCTTGAGTATACTTGATGCTCTAGTTGAATTTGCAAATTTATTTTAAAAATTGTATTTTAAATGTCACTTTTAAAGTGATTGGATTTCTCTGACTGTAATTTGCAATTTGATGTGCCTCTAAGATGGAAAAAAAGCCCACAAATTTGTCTTCATTGAGTACTGTGTTTTGAATTGGCTGTTTTTCGGTAGGATCTGAAGGGAAGCAATGGATCAAACAGTATTTCATGTGGCCTAAACTGTGAGAGCTGCACTGGTTTCTGTGTTGCTTCATTAGTTGTTTTTTTCTTGTCTTTTTTTTTACTTCCCTTGCCAATCTGCAATAAAAACAGTAAAGTGCATTTTTAAAACGTGAGCATTTCGGGGATTCAAAGCACATTTCGGACTTAAAACCATGTCCTTTAATAGGGCCATTATCTAGTTTTGTAGCAGGACGAACAAATTTAAAAAAAAAAAACACAAAAAAACCCCCCAAAACCAAAAACAAAAAAACCCACCAACACCAACAGAAAAACCCCAACCACACCCCTGTCTTTATGCAATCTCAGGTGAGTGACTAACTCTTATTTCTATATAGGGTTGAAGTCAAACCTCATATAGAAGGCAAACAAAATGCAACTAAGGAAAAATAAAACCAGAGCTGAAGTGCATGGTGAGGACCACCACTGAAAAATGAAATGTTTTGTTCATGGCATTATTGCAAAATGAGTTGGATGTTGAGGAAGTTGGATGTGGAGGAAGTTCAAGATTTATTTTGGTGCTTATTTCAGGTCTTGAATTTGGACTGTTTAGATCCCCATTTGTTTATCTTGCTCATGAATGGAAATTAAGCCATTACCTATCAAACTCATCTTTGTCTCTTCATATTTTATCATTAACTAAAACCGTAAGGTAACTTACAAATGTGTGCTAGTTGTTTTTTTTCACTCAACCCTAGGATTTCTTTCATTATCGTTTTGCACTTATTATTGCTCTAAGAGAAAACTAGTTTTTTCTGAGGCTCTCTCTCTTTTCATCTGTCGTTTGAAACAGTGCTTCTTGGCTAAAAGATTAGCAAAGTGAAGGTGTATTCCATCTTCATCTTCCTTCATTAGGACAGTGAGAAGATTCATTAATTTCCTGTTCATAGGCAGGTGATACTCTGTAAAGGCAGGGTAAGAAATTTTTGCTTGCAACTTCTGACATTTTGTCATTAATGCAGTGCTAAGTTTTACAGTTCTTGGGGTATTTGTCCTTCCACACAGCTGCTGTGAAATGTAGACAATGTTTGATGCTTCTACTACAAAGGCAATTTGTATAATCACTCTGTGAGAGTTGGAGGAGCTACTAATTGTATTGTCATTTTGTACTTTAGCAGAAGTTGCAGTTAGATATATGATCTCATTCCTTATCAGTTTTTGGAAAAGCACATGAAAAAAGGAATTTTTACTCTTTTTCATTTGTAGGTATTAGTGGCAAGATGGATATTTTCTTTTTTCTCCAGTTAAATAGAAATCATATGCGATTGTGTATACATAATCTCATTAAATTTCTAATCAGATTACATCAGCTTTTTTCCCATCCTTACCAGTCATGAAAGCATGTTGATTTGTATAAAACTCACAGTTTGCCAGAAGATCAACTTTGTTTCCATTCTGAGCTGTCAGAAGCAATCCACACAGTGTTTTGGAAATGTTAGGTAGAGATAATCCATATGCATTTAGAAGCCTATTGCAAATGGAATGAATTTTTGTTGGTTTTTGATGGTAAAATGTTGGAGGTGGGCAGGCTGGGGATGTTGTTGTGAGGTACTAGCTTAAATTCTTGTCTGCAGATTCCAAGTAATGATATAACAATTATCCTATCAGGGCATATTATTAGAATATGCATGTATATCTAATATGCCTGGATTGCAAAGGTTAATGGTACATTATTGTTTAGTATGCTAATATGTTCCAAAAGTGCATTTCAACAGCTATACTAAGAGATTATTACAGCTTGAAATTTGTTTAAAGCTAGTGGAATTACAGTTCTTGCAACCTTAACTGAGTCCCAAAATGCTATGCTGGAGTACATGCACTCAAATATAATGGCTTTATCACAATGATGTTGTATGCCTATTACACATGTAGAAAACTGAGTGCTTACACTTCAAATTGTCAAAAGTGCATAGTTTTGAGGATTTTTTTAATCTGGATTGTTTTATTACTGTTCTTTGGTTTTATTTTTGTAATTTTCCAAGCACGGATCCGGACGAGTCAATTCGCAATCCTGGCCATTCTGTACTTAATCAAATCAAACCCTAAATGCCTCACATAATCCTGAAAATACAGAATATACAGGCTTGTTGATGGCTGGGAAAACTTGAGGGGTGTTGGCTTCACTGCGTTTACAAACTTAATGGTGGAAGCAAGGATCTGATTACGTAGGTACTGTTCAGTAACTTCATTGTCTCAGCCATTTCACATCTTCCAGTTTCTACTTACCAAAGATAGGTAGAGCTATCAGGTTTCCCTTATTATACAGATGTGATCATTCACTGGGCAGTACCTACCTTGGACACTGAATCAAAGAGGTAAAAATGTGTGGTTATCAGGTTCTGCTTTATGATTCATCCTGTTCAGCCTATACCAAGTACCTAAAATTCCATATCACCTCTCTTGATAATGTTTGAATTTGTGACTTTAGGGATTTCTGATGAAACTTCTTTTTTTTTTCATCAAGGAACAAGATAGAGATTCTCTTGCATTAAAGGAATTTCATAGGTGGCTACTGAGACTAAAGAAAGTTGGATTTGTCCAAAAAAAGGGAGTCTAGTAGTTGCAGGCTTTTCTTTTCATGTTCTCGTAAGCTTTGCAGCTTCAGCCTGCGTCTGATTTCTTAGCATCCTTATCTATTGTGTTTGCATGCATATTCCTCCACTTTTGTTCTTGCCTTCTCTCTCTGTCTCTTTTTTCCCCTTCCACTATGGATCCCATGGCCTTTCTTCTGAATTTCCACTCAGTTTCTTGTCTTTAAAACAAATGCTTTTTCATTTTCCACACAGCTTGAGCATCTGCCAAGTAAGTGGATAATTTAGGATTAGGGAAGGGTTTGAAAGCATATTAAGAACTGCAGAAGAAAACCTGGACATGTGGAAGGAGTGAGTGCCAGTGGAGTCCTGTTCAGCTGCCTGCAACATAGTAGGCATGCTTTGGGCATGAGAAAGTAGAGTTTGTTTTGCGCATTGAAAAAAAAATAAAGAAAATGTAGAGGCCAAATACCATCATGTCTTCCATGAAGCTGTGTGAAGAAAGCTTTTCAGTGGCTTATTACTTTCCCAAGTTTGGATTCCTTTCCATAAGAAAGACAAAGGACATATGCAAGAAATGAAGAGAAGGATTCTCTAACCTCATAACTATGAGGAACTAAAATTTTGAAGTGAATAATGTTGATTTGGGAACTCTGTCTTAGAGTGTTTTGCTTTGACATCATTCTCAAACTTAGACAACTTATTTCAATTTCAAATTTTTAAAGAGTCAGCCTGAGTGATAGGAAATACTAGCCTGGACTCCTTAAAATTTAATAATTGATAAACACTTTAAAAAACTTTTATCTAGGAAAGAATTCAGCAACCAGAACAATACATAGAACAGAACTATCAGCTCAGCCTATAATCTCTTTTATCCTGTGCCTTAGCATACATTAACAGAAAGGATTTCTCAAAGATTAGAAAATAAAAATAAAAGGCCTATACCAAATAAAAACAACTGTATAGTTGCAGTAATTCCAGAAGAAGAATGATAAAAAATGCTTCTCTGTTTCTTTCCTAATACTGTCAAGGTCTTTAGGATATTCCTGTGCAAGATAAGTGGCTTAAACTAATAATCTTTTTCATTGACTGGTATTTTGCTTGTGATTGGAGCCGGGCTCTGCTCTTTGTCAAACTCTTTTAAAGGAACATACATGATCTCAGAGGTGTCATTCTTCCTATATTTCAGTGCCAGGTGGAGAATGGTTTGAGATCACAGGCATTCATGTGAAACCTGTTGATATCTGAATCTGACTGTTTGTTCTGACTCATGTTCTGCTTTGTAAAACTCTGATGAACTCAGTGAAAGTCAGGTGTGCTCACAATGCCCCCAAATCAAACCATCATTGATGTCAGTCTGTATGGAAGGACACTTCAATATTTCGCACTTCCATAATGATGTTACTCTGCATGGATATACTCACTCAGTCTGACAGATGTTTAAGAAAGATAATGATAACTAAGAAAAGCAGGGATTATTTAATAGGAGAAAAATCAATTTTTTAAGCCTGAAGGCTATTTGGGTTTGGTACATGACATTGGACATCTCTCTGGGCCTGTCGATATCAGTGACAATGTTTTTGGCAATTTAACCACTTTCTTTGACCCTTTCTAAAATCAGATGTCAGCAATACTCTCAAGCACTCAGTCAAAGGAAAATACCAAGCGTGAGAGAGAGATGTTACCATATAAGATCATTACTTCCGCCCCAAAAAAGTGGATCTTTCACCATTAGAGTAGTAGATCCTTTTGGCCAGGCAAGGTCAAGAACCTCTCCAGTGCATGTCAGAAAGGTCCATAATAGAGTACACCTTCACTCAGAGTTATCAGTCATGAAGTGAGCGTTCAAAGGAAAAAGAATATGCAACTTCTCCTTCTAGTTTCAAATGTGTACGTAATTTGTAATTCTGAGGAATACTTTTTGGCTGTATTGTCATAGTAGATTGGCTTCTTTGCCCTGCTAATTAGGATGTTTCAGTTCCTCTACATAGACATCTAGAGTTAGATCAGTAGTAAAGAAAACAGCTCATTATTGATCTAGTGATGAAGATGCAAAAGCTGAATCAAAGCACTTTGAATCAAACCTGTTGACTTTCACATGTGTCTAAGCCTGCAGTTTAATCATTAAAGATAAACTTATTCTGATTCAAACCCTTTACATTTACAGAGTTCACAAAGCTCTTTCAGAGGAAGAAGCTGAAAAAAATTCTTTCTTAGAGTCCTAAATGGTCGATTAAACACATGCATTTACTTAGGCTGAATTCTCAGTATATTGAATACTCACTGTAATTAGGGTATAGTCTGAATTATCATTTCTTATTTCAAAGAGAATTGACAAGCTGTGGTGGTGAAGTAGTAAATGTCATTTTCAGATCCATGTCCCAGCATGCCACTGAAATTCTCCTGTTCCTTTTTTGTAGCCAACTCTGAGCTTCTTTCCAGAAGTGTGATGTGTGAATATTACATTCAGTGTCTCCACAGAGATAATCAACTAACTCCCATATGCAGAGAATTTTGTTGCAGTTTGTGCTTGAGAGTTTTCATGTTCCCTTAAGAAAAAAAAATAATTGTTCGAACAAATGCATCTTTTGCTCTTGTCAGACTGTGACTAATTATTATGACTTCCAGCACTTTTGCCACAGTGTTCTGCTGGGATCAAGTGAGAGATATGATCCAGCTGCAGTCAGTAATTAGGGAAAAGTAAGTTAGCAAGCAGTATGTGTATTGACATACTTAATGCAAACCACAGTCCTGCAATACACCTGGATATTGCAAGAAAGAAAAAGAGAAATATAAATAAAAAGAAAAATACTGTCAGAAAACCATATCCACCACTGAATATGCATAGTGATGTGTAAAATTATATTCTGCACTAAAAGGAAAGAGAAGGCTGTTGTTCTTACTCTCAGGGGTGTGCGTGGCTTTAAATATATCTTACTGCATAACAACAGCATGCAGAATCCAGTGCTTATATACATTCAAATAGCAACCTAACCTGAAAGGAATATGTGTCATATACTCAGTTCAAAGTTATTTCTTGTTGATCTTTGTAGTATTCATGTAGTACTCGTGAACGTATGCCATGAGAATTTGGCCACTGTAGAAAACAAGGATTGTTTTGTTGGTTTTGTTTCTTCTATAGGGCTCTGTGTAGGATAAATAACACTAAAAATATCTAGTGAGCTGTGTTGGCTTGTATTTACTCAAGAGAGCTCTGGAAGTGTGTAGGCGAATGTGCTTTGCCTGTGCCTTTTAAATTACAAGCATTTAAGCTTAATCACTTGCTCTTTCAAGTCATTTGCAATCATCTCCTTTTGTTTTAATATTCATGTTTTCTTTATGCATGCTGTGGAAAGATTGCTTTCTTTCACATATATGATTATATTTAAATGATATAATGGTTATTACACAAATCAGAAAAACAGCAATGTGTTTGGGGGGAGTATAAAAATGGGGGAGGTAGGCCAGACTGTCATCATGCCGTCTTTGACAAGCAATCCCTTTAATTAGTCATTAGCCAACTTTCCCAGACAGTTTTCCACTGATGATTGTATCAATACCATTATAGGAGAAGGCATTTCATGGCAAAAAGGAAAATCTAGCCAACAGTGTCACTCAGACTGCTTTTAAATCGATGATATACATTCTCATGTCTCATGTCGGGTTCTTCAGCCAGTTTCTTTCCCTCTTGGCTAAGATTTTTCCCTCACCAATGGATTGGTGGACTGTATTGTTATATGCCTGTTGGTTTTTGTTTGGTTTGTTTCTCAGCAAATAAAAATCATTTCCTAGAATTAGTTATGATATAAAAAAATGCAAAACTGAGTACCAAAAGTGAACCGTGTAATTTTGGCCTCTTCACTGACTCATTTTTTCATTCTAGTGTATTGTCCTGGTCTAGAGAATTATATACGTATATGTATGACACCAAATACCTCCATTTAATTTCATTTTTAGAACCATACTGGATTATAGTCTTAAACAATGTGTTCTTCAGCTTTTTAAGAAAAAATAAAAAACATTATACTTGTGGTTTGAGACTAAGAAGTTTCTCTCTGTCTTCATATCATCTGGGTGGGCTGGTTGAATAAAGTGTGCTTCCCAGAAATATTAAGGCTTTCAACCTGTGCTCTAAAACCAGTGTCCTTTCTGTCCCTCCAGTCTTGCTATGGATACTGAATATTTTGATTGTGTTCTTTAGAAATGTAAGAAATTGGGTATAACAGAGGAATTTCTTTGCCACAGTTGTACCATTGTATCCTACAGACTTAGAGATAACTGCAAACTGGCATTGTTTTTCTGACTATTTGGCAAGGTAAACCGCTTCTTCCCCTCAAAGAGCTCTCTAAATGTAGTAACAACCCTTTACAAATTCTGAAGTCTCGATACCTTTTTTTTTCCTTTATATCTTCCACCATTTTTTTAGCAAGTTTTTGTTTTGTCTTTCCATGACTGTTGCCAGCAAGTGTTTTAATATCACTTAAAGAATCACCTCCAAAGGATGCACCACCACAATAGGCAGTGAATTGTTCACTCGTGGGTTATTATGATAATATCTTATATTTCCTCTTAGAATCTTTTGTTCTTTGCAGCATCAGATCCCGTTAACTCTGCGATTAAAGCAAGCATAGTCCTTATTTTGATCATAGCATCATGATATTGTTCTAAACATTCCTGAACTTGTGTAGTGTTACTCTGGCTCTCTTCCTCTATAGCCAAACCAATATGTGCGCTTGTAAGGTCGATTCCAAGCTGCCCTGGTCATACTCTGCAGCATCAATATATGAGATAACATTCCACATTTGTGGTTATAGATTAGGCTCTTAATCTTTGCATCTGGTTGATTTATCTGGAGGTTAAAGTTCCTACTGAAAGCAGGAGAGAATGGCATACACAGGCAGCAGTTTTAACTCATTCTGCCCATTTCTGTGTTATGCTGCCAAAATTACTGCAGTAACTACTGCCTAGCTGTTAAAAATGCTCCCCCTACACCGACAGACAGACAGACCTATGCCAACAACAGTGAAAGTACACAAGTTTCAGATTTCGTGAAATTAACTTTTAACTTATGTGATGTTTTGTGCTCATGGTTGGTTCACTTCCTCCTGCTACTACGAAAGCAAATGCCTATTTAATGTTAGGGAAACCAATAGTTTCTCTGGAAGGAGTAGAATTTCTCACAGAATGTGCTCACTGTTGTCTGTGCTGTGGCTGTTGTCATTTTTAAAAGCATTGCCATCTAAGTGATATGAGCTTAATTCTGCACAGAATAGTTGTCTCACAGTAGGGAATACCTCTAGTTTGACTGTGGAAACCACCAGATGAAAGCCTGAGAGCGTAATTTAATTAATTTCTTTGTCTTTGAAGTCTTGTAAAACAATCAATACTTTGAGTTTTTTAAAGTGGAGCTAACACTCAAATTGCCATCCTTTTAATAATGTATTCTTCAAGTAAATACTAGAATTTAGTGGGAAAAAGTATCAGTAAGGTCGACTTACATGTTTTCTCAGTCTAGGACATCAGTTTTTCTGGCAAAGATTGAAATTATTAAGTCTAAAATAACTATTTGCCTTGACACTCATATGTTAATCCCTATAGTTGAATATGGAGGAATAATTAAGAGCCCGCATCAGTACATTTTACTTTGTTTATCTGTTTACATACAGACACATCTCAATCCAGAATAAAATTATTAGTTTTTAGTATTTTTTGCACTCTATATTGCATAAAAGAATTACTTTTCATGGTTTGTGGGTTTTGGTGGGTTATTTAGTTCAAAAATGGACCAATATACAGTGCAATTCAGTGATTTAGATGCATCATGTTAAGACTGTGAAGTAAAAAAGCATAGAAGTTTAAAATCTAGTTATTTATCTCTTTTGCTGTGTTAAGACAATGTAATCATATGATATGGAAAGTTTTCAGGGAAGACTAAACTGGTTTGAGTAGTAAGAAAATTTCCCTTTTTTTTCCATCATGGAGAATTTCTCGCTTATATTTGGATATTCTTTCCCATGTTTAAAAGAAACAGGCAAGTGAGGTGATAGCTCTGTAGTCAGATATCCTCTGTAGTCAGATTATAAAAAACAATTTCAAAAGTTAATCCAGAGGAATATTTGCTTTGTTTGAAGTCAAAATATTTTTATATTTATGGTCAGCAAAAAAGTTTCCATGTTGTTGTTAGATATGGATAATTAATGATTAGAGTTTTAACTGTATTATAAACTACTATTTCTGTCCTCGTTTATATACAGTTAATTTCTTCCCTTGACCTTCGTCTGCAGGGATAGTGAAACAGCTTTGTTTGTTTCAGATTCTTTTCTACAATGCTGAAATTTTGGAGTTGTCTATTGCTAAAGATAAATTTATTTAATAGAACTGCTTCCTCTTGAATTTTGTGGACACCTCTTGCAAATACATATGAGAGAGCATTCTTCATTCATTTACACAGATCTTAATAAAAAAAAAATTGAATTTGGAACCAAATTTTCTATGAGATTCTCTTGAGAAACTACTTGTGGAATGGTTAAATTAACTTGCCGTGGCAAAATAAACTCAAATTTAAATATTCTGGAGTTTGAGAATGTGGTGAAGCTTGAATAATGCATGTGTTGAAAATTATGTCTGTTGAGAGGATGAGAGGAAACAAGTATTGTAATGGTATTGTTATTGTTTTTAGTGGAAGCACGACTTACACTGTAGACATGGTCCCTGTGGCTTTGTGCTAGTTTCACTAATTTATTTACTGTCCACGTGTGTTTGTGACAGAAGCCTCCCATAACATTATATTTTAGAGCCAGATGTTTTCAAAAGGTAGAATTTTTCTTCTGGCACAGCATAAGTGATATGACCAGTGGACAAATGGTAATCTGCACGGACACTTTTCCTACCAACAGTTTCTGTGATGGCTGCTTGTCTGTATCTTTGCTATTGATTTAGATTAGTCATGTCTTCAGGCATCCTTTCCCCCTTTCCTCTGTTTTCCTGCCTTGACAATACTGTTGGGAGGTAGGGGAGTGGGCAGAGTGACTGGGAGAAAATGCCATGTGATGCTGAAATAGGAATTGACCTCGTGGTGACACGGGCAAAACTGCAGATGTCATGTTCAAGGGGCTGGGAGTCCTCAAGTGAATATCTGCCATGGAGCCCTTTGAATATCTGTTTACTATGTCAGGATTGTATTTCTGAAGATCTTTCAAGACAGAAGCAAGGTATTCAGGTCTTTTGTAGGTGATTTCTGGGGTGTGGTTCCCTCAAGCTTTTCAAGTATGTCTCAGTTGTGATCTGTTCTTCTTTCCAATGCCCTGAAAAGCAATCTACTGAGCCCAGTGAACAGCACGGTCTGAAAATTATGAGCCTAATTTTGGCCAGAGTAGCCTTACTTCTAGATCAACAATTTTGTTACAGATAGCCATACTTGTAGATCAACATCCAAGGCAACATGATGTTCTCATTTTTTGGAGATTGTTTCACATTTCAGTGTCTGCCCAATCCACTAAGTTCATCACTCATCTCTGCCTTAACTTATGTCTCCTTTGTTCCTGGAGAAACACAAACTGGACTACCCAGAATGAGCTACACCTGCAAATATTTTTCTTGAAGATATTTTCCTGTTATTTCTTAAAACATTGTTGGCATTCTCTGTGATATACCTTATTTTTTCTTGCTGCTTCCAAAAGTATCTTTCAAGAGAATCAGGAAAATAACAAGTATTTTCATTATAGTCATGTAAGAATTTAGAACCCTTTTTTGACTCGTGCCCCAGAATCCAGTTGGCTTCAAAGTACTTTAATTAGTTCAGAGAAATTTTTTCGTTCTGTCGGGTAAACCTACCCACTTGGAAGACCTGGTGAGTTTTGCAGTGTGGCAAATTTGTCACTGTACCGCAGTGGGAATTTAACTCCAAGCCTGAGATTCTTGCAGGAGTTATTGTCCTTCACTAGAACTGAACAATTTCAAACCTGAGAGGAGTTTTTCAGCATGTGGAAGTTCCAGACCTAGATACTGTTGGAAGTAATCTCCAGGGGAAAGGATACTAAACAGCTAGGCTTGAATTTTTGACATTGGAATGCAAGGCATCCCTACCTGCATCATAAGGTCCCTTTATTTCTTTATTTAAATAGAAAAAAATGTAGTTAAAACTTTTTTATTGATTATGGGGTGGGTTTTTTTGGCCAGCATAAAATGAAATAGCTGTTGTCTGTGTAAGGTAGTTTTTGTGTAGCACTAGAAACACACTTTCAAAATTGTACTGGTATTGGGGAAAGTCAACATACTTCAATTCCACTTCCCTTATGAAGGGGAAATATGCTTTCCATGATAATTGTTTTCTGTCAGCATTCTGTGCTTTTTTCAGAAGGAAATAAGTAAGTACCTTGAAACAAGTAAATCTAGAACCCACGGAGGGGTCAAAATTGCCTGATAGAAGGGTGAGACAGGAAATCACACTTAGGTAAAATATACAGAAATAGTGAAAGAAATGTATGGAAGAAAATCTGGTCTATTATTAATTACATTTTTCACAGGCATTTCAATAATAGGACACAGCATTTATTTTGAGTAGTTATTATCAACTTGTTATATATGTACATATATTTGTACGTTTTCAGAAGAAAAACTGTAGAAAAATTCTAACTGTGGTGGAACTTGACAGTTATGTCTTCATGTAAGATAGATTTCAGCTGCGTTCTTAAGAAATCAGGAATAATTTAGGATAATACCGCTTTTGTAAGGGAAATTAGGGAAGCTTATTTTTACTTTGTTTATTTATTCCAAATAAACTTCCATATTTGTTTTCTGTATTCTCAGATGGAAAAAAGATAATACACATCCAATAGTCTTCTACTTTCAGACTATGAGGAGAGGAGTATAAATCTAAAATAAATTCACCAAATTTATGTGCTAAATAAATGTGTTAGGATGTCAAAAGAGCAATTTCTTAAAGTATTGACGAAAAAAAATCTTCATAGGAGACTGGATTAATTTTTTTGCAATGGCCAACGTCATGATTCAAAAAAGAAGAGAAAGAAATATTTCACTGTGCTGTCTATCCACCCTTTGTCCCAGTCATCAGGACCGTGTCTGTCTCACATGTGCTTGGTTACATTCATGGGGTTAGAGGGACTGTGTAGTCTGGGGTGTGTTTTTTCTCCTCCAAATAAAAAGAGGGGAGGAGCAATTCCCCTGCCACCTGCTTCATCTAGGCTGTGTATTTAAATAAATGTAGTAATTCTTATTCAGCAAGTGATAGGGCATCTGTCTCATGATGCTGGTGCACGACCAGTAAATGTCATGCATATTCTGCCTGTTGCTTGTGCAGAAGTACACACACACACCACACACACACACACAGAGCTGCGTATCGATTTCTGTTTTCCAACTGCAGAGTCTTCACCAGCCCCGAAAGGTAGCCCCAGGGAGGGCATCATTTAACCGAACACGGCCTTGGGCTTGACCTCAGTTGCTGGGGGCTGTGTCAGGCTGCCTGAGGGAGAGGCACGAGTGCAGTAAGAGAAGCAGAGGTGAGCAGGGTCATTAAACTGTGACTCTTTTTTAGCAACAGGGCTGAAAACAGAGCTGCAGGTAGCTCCAGGGAAATTCTTGTCTACAGTGTACCTTTAGCGATATCAGAGCACATGAAGTGGGGCAGGGAATTGCTTTTTCTTATCCACACATCTTTGGATTTTTATTCATAGTAAGTATACAGGACCTGCTGTGGTAAATCTGCATTGCAAATTATTAGGCTGGGGACATTTCACATTTTAGGGCATATCTACTCAGCACTGTCTAAGTATTCAAGCACTAGAATGGTCTTGGGTAGCCTCTGTGGGACTTAGGACACTGCTGAGGTGTACCCATGTTAGTTCATTTCGAACTAGCTTGGGTGGGAGTGAGCTTCATTTAAAGCGCTGAGTGCTGAGGGGTGTATATTGTTAGCTAGGAAATGAAACTGCTTGCTTTCTTTCCTCCCTAAAAAAACCCCCAACAACTAATCATGAATAGACAATAGGGTTGCTGATCAAAGCTCACATGAAAAACTGCCTTTATAACTGGAATATGTGGACCTCTAAGAGAACGGTGTGTACAAAAGCACAGAGATTATTTAACAAGAAGTAGTTTTTATGTGTAATCTTAGGCACTGTGCTTTTCATACTTGGGAAATAGCACAACTGGAATTTATTTAGCTATGTAGAAAACACTGCAAACTAGATCCCGTTATCCTTTCATATGCTGTTAAGTATCTCTTCCCATTTAAATTCTTTCAGCTTTTCTAATCGTTGCTCAGTGTACGTTGATCAGAACAGGGATTTGGACAATGGTCTCGTATGGTAACACATTTATGCTTATATTAGGGAGTGCAATATATTCTCATGTTACTTAATCAAAGCAGAGAACAAGGTATTTTATTTTGTTTTCTCTTAGTGTGGTGTTTAATTACAAGTAGGCCTGTGAAAGTTTACTGTCTTCACAGAATAACTGTAAAACCATTGATGGCAGAAAAAATTTCAACTTGGCCTGGACTCTTACATCTAAAGAATGTGGTTTTTCTTTGCTCTCTGGATTTTCTAGCACCACTGTCTTTAGATTTTTAGGTTAAAATGTGTATTCAGCTAAGATTTTATTCTGGCACATTATCCTCTAATAGGAGCATTGCACAGCAGGTACCTTAGCAGCCAAAGGGTTGCTTGCAGTATATTTAGAGTACTGGTCTGTTTCAGCAAGGGAAGAGGAGAAAATACCTCAAGTATTCTTTCCTTTTTTCCTACCCTCCTTTTTTTTTTTTTCTTCCTTGCTGTTACTCCCTTCGGCCTGACACCCAAGCTCAGAACTGAGAATTATAGTTGTTGACCAAGTGTGCAAGAAAACAAGTACCAATCCATTTGTTCGTACAGAGTCTAATTTATTTAAGGAAAAGTTGCTTTGAATTGACAGTTTTCATTTACCTTATATTCCCACAGCCGTTAAGAACCTCAGTGTTCTGTGATAAAGCTGGATAACAGACTTGAGACATTTGCCATGTTGTCAGCAAGCATTTGGAAACACATTTGTAACTGCGTTGGCCCTAGCAGACTAATGCATTGAGTCTAACTTCTACCCAAATGCTGAACTAAACCATTACTTAACAGGCAGCTGTTTGAGGGGTTGGAAAGGTGTGCTGAAGGGCTGTTGCAAAAGCAAATGCAATCTGAGAAAGTTCCAGTGATTATTCACAGAAGTGTATTAGACTGCTTTTGTTGTGCAACTAAGAACTACCAGGCCTGCATCACGTTCTTGAGCACATGTCTAATTTGAGTATTTTTCCAATAAAATCTGAAAACCTCTAACTACTAGCTTGGAAACCTAATTTTGAATTATTGACCAAGAATTAATGAATCACTCATAGCCTGTGTCAAAATATTTTCATATCACTCATATGACATCCTCCCACCATGTTTCTTCAAATAGGAGGGGAGGGAGGAATTAAAAGTGATTTTGAGTTAAGACATCAGCAAATAGGAAAAACTTGCATTAGAGTTATTAAAACAATGAACAAGGATTCAAATTCGCTATCTAATTAGTTCTTGGAATTCACTGCTGGGTACTGTACAAAAAAATCTAAGGTGTAGTTAGAATATTAGATTACCAATCTAATTGGGCAGTATGATTTTGCAGCAACATATATAATGGGAATTCAAGCCAACAATTAATTCAGTGGTTCAGCCAGTAGTATTCTTGGGTAGCAGCCAGCTTTCCTTATAACCTTAATTACATCGTTTCTTCCCTTCTCATCCTTCTCCTGAGGATGGTCATCTTATTTTTCTACTCCTTATTTTAAAAGGAAATTATTGTGAAATATCAAAAGTTTGATGACTTAAAAATCCAGTGCCACTCTTGAACAAATATTGAGTATTTTGTGAGGCAGGAGAAGAGGAAGAGCAGTGTGGTAATAAATGACTTAGATGAAGTAAAAGAGTTCAATCTAAACACTGTGCTCTGCTAAGACAGGATTTCTTTTCCTCAGTTATATGAAATGAATGCGTAAAACTGTATTGAGAAGAGCCCTTTGAAGCCCTCATTATTCTCTTTATATTGCGGTTGTAGAATCCTCTACTGTTTTTCAACCTAAAGGATTGGTTCTGAGTTGAATGTGTATGTACACCAAAAAGGCGGAAAGTATTCTGCATATTCCACAGTGCTCATGAATATGCTTCTGTTAGTATCAAAATGCAAGCTCGCCGGGATAGCCTTACCTATTGATACCCTTCTAATGTATTTTGAGCTCTGTTCTTTGAAGAAGGATGATAGAAAACATTTATGTATCAAATGTACATAAAATTAATCACATGTTCAGGAATTACTTACTTCAAGTCTCATTTACTTTATAGTAAAGATGAACAGAATTTCCAAGTCTATCAACTATTTTCTTATTTGAGAAACACTGAAGGGTACTTCATTTTGCTGTAATTACTTGAGAGAATAAGCTAGTGCTGAAGCAATTTAAATTATCTGTTTATATTACAGAAAACTTGAAATCCAAGTGACTGCCTCTGAGAGCTAGGATTTAGGAACAGTAGTAGAATTATCATTTAGGAACTTTTCAGTACTTCTTAGAACTTTTTCTGTTAGTTTTTAAATCCTTGTTTCATATATAAATCTTGTAGTTTTGCCAGTCCCAAAATACGTATTTTCATTACTTTAATGGATACCCTCGTTAAGGGGGCAAACGCATATTCAAAGAAATTCTCAGATTCTGTCCAGGATAGGACAGAAAGGCTTTTATGTATATTTATATCTACACAAAAGTTGAGTAGAAACAGTCGCTTTAGACATCATTTACTAACTGATCCTTTCAAAGTTTTGTTACTACTTTTAGCAGTCATGCTTTATGTTATAGGAGTCATAGTGCTGAAATGCCTTTTTATTGATCAAAGCAGTGTGCTGCATGCCATTAAGGCATGGCATAATATTTTCTTTTACCTGTGAAACTGCCTTGTGCTAATGCAATTTATCCTGAAGAAATGAGTTTAGGCAGTCCTGTTACAGTTTAGTATTGTTAGGCATTAGTAAAATAGTTGGGTAGAAGACTTCATAGCTAAATAAGACAGATACCATAAACAAAAAGATTTTTGCAAAAAATCAAACTGGGGAATTGCTTTAAAAATGTGAAATCACCTGGAAATTCACCAGGTGTAAAGAGGCTTGTGAAAGGAGTAGAAGCAAATTGTGACACTTGTGACATCCCTGTGCAGATGCAAATTCTCCAGCCCTCTTCTGCATCAGACTGTGTGTTTAGTCCTGTATTCTGCAAGTGGTCAATTGAGGTACTATGTCTAAAATTATTTTATTTCCCCCCCTTATTCTTTGTTTACGTAGGAAAGGGACAGGAAGTGGAGAAAAGGTGGAGCAGTATCATCCCATTGCAGCTGTCAAATGCCTAGCAATCTGTCCTGCTCTAGAAAAGACCAAAAGCCTCATATGTATGGTGCCTTCCGAAAGTAAAAAGAAATGAAAATAATTAAAAGATAATAGAGTGCTAATATGTGTTGCACTTAATGTTATCCAGTTCTGACAGATGAATTCTGAGATTAAGCTTATTTTTCAAGCAGTTGCAAACTGTTTTCATGGCAAAGTTCACGTCCTACCAATGTTGTCCCTATCCAAGGAAATCTTAAGGTTTGAAAGCTTATATTTCCTCTCTCCCAGGAGATAGTTCAACCTGTCACTTGGATAGAGTCCAAAAGTCTTTGCAGCTGATACTATTATCGTGGTGACCTGAAATGTTTCAATGCCATACAAAAACACACACACCCCCTTCCCTCCTCCAGAAGTCTTGCAGTGTCACAGTGTTGTAAAATCACACTATGGAAAACTTTGTATGGCTGCCATTATACTGTTGCTAATGCTACAGTGTCCTAAAGAGCTAGTTCAAGATTTTTCCTATAAAATGTGGTATTTATTTATGTGAAAGTACTTTTATAACGGAGTAGCTGGTCTCAGATGGTGCTCGACACCCTCCAAATTTTGACTGGAAAAAGGAGGTGTTTTCCCAGTTTAAATAGCCATTACTCACTCTTCATGAAATCTGCTAGCAAAATGTACCAAAAGTGGTAAAAGGTGGAGGCTGTATACGTTAATAATTCTTATTTTAAGGTTTGAGCTCTGTTTTGGAAATTAAGGTCATTGCTGTTTTCTGTCACATTGCAACTTGTGAAATACAGCTTTGCTTTTCTTTTTTAATAATAATAAAAACTCTAGCATTCACGAATTACAAAAATGTAGTAATCCAGCATTTTGATGGTAGGTCCAGTTACTTTGCTTGCTCTCTATGCCTTTCCCTTGAAATAATTTATAATTCGGGCAACAAAAAGGGCGAGCTGTTGACCATGCTAGTACACTGGTAGCTTTTTATGGCCTCTTCTCTTCAAGTAAACTCCATTCCTAATGATGTGCTTCATAACCTGTTATTGATTAAGCAGTCTAAATCCCATTTCAGTCCACACAGATGTGCCACAGAAAATAGAAAAAAACCCAACATGTCAAACAATGGTTAAATGCATTCAGTCTGGAAAACACATTGTCTGTTAGAATAGATGCAGTTCAACTCTTTACAGAACTAGAATTTTTGATGGAGAGACATTTAAAATCTTTACAGGTGTATCAAGCTTGAAGGAAAAAGTGCATAATCAATCTTCTTTTTTATCTTATAATAAATATAATTCATGGTTGCAGACAGGATTATATCAGAGAATGCTTCATATCAGAATAAACTTCTGTCAAAATAAGCTTCTTGGGGAAAAATAGCTAGTTTGTTGGCCTTTTTATAATTGGTTTTGTGACATGGTCTTTATCAGAATCCAGAATGCTAAGTTTCTCTTAGAAAATGCGCTTTGAAGTGTTTTCTTATGGGTTAGATCTAAAGAGATCTAAAAGGGTTAGATGTCCCCAAAAATTGTGCCTTTTCAAAGTATGGTCCTGGAATGAGGATTCTATTTGTTTGGACTTTGTTCAGGCTGGTTAGTGGTTAGTCTTTGCTACTTCTTTTCATGTTATCTCTGCATTAGGAATCTCCCAGAAATGGGCGGATGTAGTTGATGTATCTGCTGTGTCTGTGTGATGTGCCTTCTCTGTTGTTTCAAGAAGGCATTTTTCAGAATCTAGAAATGAGAAAATTGTTCCTGTGTAGCATTTGTAGCTTTGATAAGCATCTTACTGCCTGTCTCAGAAGCAGCTTCAATAGTTTGTTAATCAATGCATTTTATGTTCTCACAACATACCACTACTGTTAGGATGCATACAACTCATGGTATTATCATACCTTGGCGCGTTGGATACTCTGTTACTTTGGGAAGGTAACTAGGTAACTAACACAGGGCCAAAGACAGTGGCAAAGCTGGGAAGTGTAGTGATATGTCACACTGATTTTTCTGAATCTTACAGAGTCTTTCTTCTTACTCTTGCTTCCAAAAAGCAGGATAAAATAAGACCTAACTGTACACACAAAAATGAGCCACTTGTATAGAAAACAACTAGCTGAAGATGTTACAGTGTGCTTGTGAAAATATGGAGAGGGCAATAAAGGAAATAATGGAATTTCATAAAAGTGCGTTTCTGACACTTTTGCGGACTTTAAAGTCTTTAGCTTAAAATTAAACGATAAGTTGAATATTTATATTGCAAACACCTTCTGATGATTTACCAGGTCATTTTTGAAGGCCAGATAGCAAATAATATTTCATGAGTTAACTATTTCATTTTATCTATCAAATTTAAGATTTTGTATTGCCATTAATTTCATGCTTGTCATTCACGGAGTTAGGAAAAATGCACTTGTTTGCCTACTTTTCCTGTGATAATTCTGAATCTCATTAATATCCCTGTGCCTCCTGTCCCCAGTACACAAACTTGGGGCTTAGCTCTTTCTGCTAACTGTACAAGGATTTGGGATACAGACACCAAGGAGAAAGGTCTGAAATAGAGTATGAATCCCTCCTCTCTTTCAGAGGAGAACAGGGTAAGGAAAATACAGAAAATTCTATTAAATCTGTAAATCGTTATTATGGCCTCTAATACTTATACTTACTGATATAAGCATCAAAAAGATGACTGAAGGAAGGAGGTCACAGAGGTAATGTTATCATTCAGTTCTAATGAAAGATGACAAGTTCACAAAGTAAAGAATTTGCTTATGAACACTGAAAGTAATCCCATTATAAAACTATTTTTATATCATATATTGAAGTTAAAGTTTGAAAAAAGGCACTTCTGCAAGCATTTCCTTTTTTCTATACACAACATAAATTTTTTGTGTCTTAACAAAGTTTTTAAAATTTGATGTTAAAAATGGCATATTTTAAAAACACTGTGTTTTGGAAATAAAAGAGGAAATGCTTCAGTTCCAAAATTATAAAGCACTGAGTGATCATTTAATTAAAAATAATAATCTTTCCGGCTATAAGCACATGATATTTACATGCTCTGTGTGATACCATATAAAATAAATTCATCTTAATGTTGCTCTGTAAACTAATATTGTGGTTATGTACCATCACTATTCTGTTCTTTAGAAACAATCAACCTTATAGGTATCTACAAATATAGCAGGCAAATATTTCTGCAGTGTAACATGACATTACCCCATTTCATTCAGTAAAGTTTTATGAGGTGAAAGTCTGTCTACACAGAGCTAAAGTACAGCTCTTTACTAAAATATTTTCTGTATCATAAACAATTTTTTATTTCTAAACAGTTTTATGACTGCTTGGATTTCACTTTAGCAGTTCATCTAAGTGTATAAGCTTGACTTTTGCCTCCATTTCTGTTACTTCTTTTCTGTAGCTGCCATCCAAAAAAATCTGCTCTTACATTAAAATGCATCTACCCTTCCCCTCCCCTTTGTTATATTCTGTGTGTAGTAAGATCTCAGAGAGATGTTAATTTAAAAATCATGGGCAATCCTTAAGGATGAAGCATTCACTTTAAAAGAAGACTGTCTTGAAAACTTTATAAGCATTGTGAAGTTTTGGGTATTCCTGTTTATTTGAAGGTAGTAGAAAAAAAAGAAGCTGTTATTGAAATAAAACTCACTTTGAATTATTCCAGTGTTTGCACGTACCAGCCAGTGGCAGGAAATGTTTACATTTTCAAGTGCTTTTGTTTGATTCTGTTAAGACTTAGGGGGTGCTGATCAGGGATTATTTTATATAATTTCATTATTAAAATGACACCTCTAAATATGATGCTAATTAAAAACAGTGATTAGATAAAATCCATACTCTGCAGTCCAAAATCTGGTTTTAACTAAGCTCCTATGCTAGTTTTGTTTCACAGAGGCTTAAAACAGAGTGGAATTCCCGTGTTTTCACTGTTCTCAAATCGGTGGTATTGGTCTTTAATGCTTCCTGTTTTTGGAAAGAGGACCTGTTGGCCTTTGAGATGCAAGGAGATCAACAAGACATACCCTGTACTTACACTTTAGGCACTGGTTTGGTTATCTGGTTTCCTACCTGGGAACTTGCGGAGTCTGCAATGTGCTCAAAGTCTGTGGTAGTGACTGCTGCAAGTAGACTTGGAGACAGCAATGAAAGGCAGCAGCAGTGAGGTGTATATTTTGTGGAAATACATGCCAAAGTTTTCATCTTGGTTTAACCCAAAACTGCTTCTATTCAAAAGGCAATATTAAAAAAAAAGAAAAGGAATAAAATTCTAAGCCCTTTACAGTTTTCAAAAATCCTCTAGAGGATCCAATGAGCAAGGTTATTTGCTCAGTTGCCATTCAGAATTGTAGCTGTTTTCAGCAAGTTTCAATATCTTTGAATCCTTGGAAACAGTGAATAAAAGAAATATTTGCAATTTCAGAGCAAGTGTCCATGTGCTTGCTCATGACATCTGTAATGCTGTATTTCCAGTAGCGCAATCCAAATTGTCTAAATGTAAATGAGTTTCTATTAAAAAAAATTGCAGTTGTTCATTTCTATTTGTGTCGCAACTTATATGGTAACATCATGAACCACATTTAGAGATCGTGAACTGGTCTTTTCTGGTATGTGTAACATTTATTGCAAGTGAAATGCCAAGCTTGATGACCAGCATGTGGAGCCCAGAACAAGGTCACTGTCTGTCCTGTGTATAGACCTTTTCCAGATGATAACGATCTCTATCTTCCTAGAAAATAAAATCCTGCTTCTAATTCCTATGCCATTTAACTCTGTCTTTTCCGGGGCTCTTACATCTCTAGTATAAACCGTGAGGATCACCTTTTAAATGGATCAAACTCATGCCTGCAGTGACTTGGCTGGTAGACTTGTCATATCAGAGGAAATACAGACATACAATTTCATATTCTTTGAAAGTGCTTAGGGAACTCCAGGAAATTGAAGCTTTGTTTTTCTAGATGAGGTTGTACAGTCTTAAAAAAAGGCAATTAATTAACATTTATTGCTCTCAAGTCTATACAGGTATTTTAATAATCAATATAAATGTTAATATGTCTCTCAATAGTGTAAAGTATTTAAATATGTATGTATTCTGATACATAAGACAATTTAAAGTGCAGCTGAAATGGTTGAGGCTTTACATTTGCGAGGCAGGATGAGTGAAATGTCTCTGTGCCACAGGTTGACTTTTTCTTCCACCAGCTGCTCCAAATCGGAATTAAGTGACCCCAAGTTCCTGAAGCTTATTAACCAAGATATTACTAGTTATAGAAACTGAAATAGTTCTGCTCAAAAACAGGTCATGATGAGGTATAATTAACTTACAAATTTATAGAAATCATAGTAATAACAGTTAAAGATTTGAAGATTAACTGTCACTTGTTTAAGTATGCCAAGATTTCAGGATACAATTTTTTGTGAGAAGTAAATAGTTTATACTGTCTGAAATCTGGCCCGCTTAAAATTAGCCATAAAACATAAATACACACTGTCTTTGTTTATATATTCTTTTTAATACTTATATATGTATATATTTGTAGTGTATATATATATATACAAATAAAAATAATGGGAAATAATGTAAAAATAATTGCAGAGAGAGAGAAAAAATGCCTGCAAACTTCCCTTTGTTTATAATACTCAAGTAATCTCTATATTTAAATCCATAGAAATGTAAATGTTATGTTGTAAATTGTTTCTTCCTGTAGACAATTACACAGAAATGATACTGTGTATTTTAGCTGCCCTGACAAGGGCTAGTATGGCCTAACGTTATGTATGGGCCCATTCAGGTGTGTGTGTATGTATTTATTCGTCTGTAAATGCTTCCTGTAACAGGGAAGTTTCAAAGGTTAAATTACAAACCCTTAGTATTATTAACTTGACCAATTTTCTGCTTAATATATCACTTTCTTGGCACATGTTAGTGGGTTCTGTAATGTGTATCATTAAATATACAGAAGCTGTGGTGTTTCTAAGTAAACGTCATTTATCTTTTCCACTTTGGAATTGTAGTATCACATTATTATAGCTTTTGTTCAGTCTCCTCAGTTTAAAGGATGACTAATGGTTTGAATTATGTTCAGTAACATTTTCCATAACTAACTCTTAATGTTTAGGCCCCTTCAGGCTTAAGGTAGGGCCATGCCTGGACCAGTTCACTTTTATGTTGTTGCTGTAGAGATAAAAAGACCAGTTACACTTTCTCTGGAAAATAATTTGGAATTACTGAATATTATGGGCTACAGGAAATTCATTTTCCAGACATAAACTTTTCAGTATCATATTTATCATGAACGTCGTTTTATCTTAGTACTGGAGAAATGGGCTCTGAGATGGGCAGACAAAATGAGTCTAAAGGTTTCACAGAAACATTCTTCCATATTTCAAGTGCCCAGGATGATTCCCGTTTGGTTTGGGAGTAAAACTCTGTATACCTTTCAGAAAGGGTGAAGTTTTGTCTTCTGGCTGATGCCATTGTCACAACTTAGCACTTCAGCAAAGGCCCCCAGTCTGCTTCACCACCCAATTCCAGTTGTGCAACAACATCATCTCACACAATCCGATCACACCCCTGAATTTTTTCGTTTTCCAAAGCATTGTGAGTCTGTAAAAACAACTTCAAATGATAATTTTGGTATAAATCTCAGATTACTGTCCTAAAGCTGGATATATAGAGAGAGATTTTAAAATGCAGTATACCTCCCAAGATGCATAGAAGTAATATTGCTCTATGATGAAAGACTCCCTGAATATATCTGAATATAGATAACAACTTGATTTCTTTTTGAAGTGATAATCTGTTCAAAGACTTTTACAGTTTATTACTTCTAAATTACATTGTATTATGTTATTCCCTGAAAAGCAGAATAAATGCTAACAGATGACACTAAGAGATAGAATCTCAGATTTGTTTATGATACTCTGCCTAGCACAGCTGGGTGATATAGTCATATTTCCTACTCTGCTTGACACAGATGCCGTGTGATATACTTCTCAGAGGATTTTTTTTCTTTCTACCTCTTCATTTTTCAAATAAAATGTAATAAATTTCATCCTAGTCAAAGCCTCACCTATGTATCTCCACCACAGTTGCCCCTTAGTGGGACTTCAGGTGAAAAGCGAGAGTAGGACAATTAAAAAATAAGGAAAGGGGGAAGAAAGGCTAAAAGTCCTTTCATATGCAAAACTTCAGGCTTTTATGTTTGCAGTGCAAAAACAATGTTTCTGTTTAATTCCATTTCTTCCGCATCTAGTACAAAGAAAAATAAGTAATTGCCCTGCTTGTAGAGCTGCTTTGTTCGTTTTGCTATGTAAAATTGATGGTTTGAAATTTTTATAGAACTGGTACTTCTAAGAGTATCATTTTTCATTTCACTCTTTCTATTATCTCAAATAACATACATTTTGTATTGCCATATTTTACTCTGTTTATTCTTCACACTCTTGGTTTTGCACAGTTCAGTAGCTCTGAAAAATAGCACAGATGTATTCTTAAAACAATAACAACAGTACTAGGTGAGTGTTCTTTAGAAAAAAATAAACTTTCTTTTGTCTTTTGGCAGTGTAGAGCTCTGCTGGAATAAACGTAAAGCTGTGTATTTTAACTACACAGTATTGTGAAAATGATGGAATGCACAGTAAAATTGCAAATTAGCACTGGATGAAACCCAGACTCTGATAAGGTAAAGGGAGATTAGAAATGATTTGTTTGGTCTCTGTGGGGAGGTGTGCCAGATGTCCCTCTGTTCAAACAATCCCCAGTGATTAACCCCTGAAGCAGTACTCTTTGTAGCGAAGGAGAGCCGCTTGCCTGCTCTCAGCTCCAGGTTAGGGATTGCCTCAGGTATAAAAGATATTTCCCCTCACAAAAGATAATTTCCCACAAAATACGTATGAGGTATGAAAACATCAGGTTTAGGTGAAGGGCATGGCTTTCTACAGGTTAAGGTGTCTTACTTTTGGACTATGAAGTGGTACACTGCAAGACAATCAAGTAATGCAGTTTTACTGTAGTGAATCTTCTTTTTGTTGACTAATGGGCCAATTACATTAGAAAGGGAACTGTTTGCAAAGTAAGGGAAGGTGATTTTGGATGCACTACAACTTCATTTAAGTTTTTCTAGGGTCTTTATAATACACGTGTGTGCATGTATTCATACACATCAAATGTATGTAGCTTTTTCACAGAGTAGAAAAAATATCTAAAATTATTGCATACTGCTGGTGTAAATTACTATAAGCCTAGTGAAGTCAGAAGATAGGCTATCTTTAAGACTTGATTTTACTTTTGTCCTCTTGATCTATCTAACTCACTGAAGACAATAATTGCATGAGCACAGTTTTTCACAGTAAGTAATAAATCACCATCTAATGTAGTAGATTGCAAAGTGAATACCTTGCTTTCTTGTGTAATGTTTTAAGTTTTTCAATACAAGTTTGCTAATAATGTGTTTGCTATCTTAGTTTGCAAAATATCAATACTTCCTGACTATTGATGGCGAGGGACTATGTACATGCCACTGAGAGACTCACCTGCTTACCCCCGAGTTTAGCTGGTGTCACCGTCCTCTTCAGCACAGTTGAGCAATTCTTGTTGGATGTTGCGTGTCTGCTGCTGTCATTGCAAGTGGGCTTTTTACCTGGAAACATTATGTATCTTATTTAAGGTAGCTTATTTGAGTGGCCTAAAAAATAAGTGCCTTAAATTTGCTACAGTTACAATGCGAAAGTGCTTCTGCGAAAATTAGCTGCATCCCAACAGGAGTCATAATTGCGAGGTGCCCTTTAATAGAGCAGGAGCTATTGTGCAGCCTTTGAGAGAGCACAAAGGCAGTGGAGACAAGTGCAGTGTTCCTGTCCTGATGCTTAATTTCCTAAGGAAGTGTACCGAAGGAGGGCATGAGTGTGTGTATATTTTTCGCGTTGTGGCAGTTGTTAGGAGGCCATGCCCCATGGTTAGTATCTGGAGCCCCTCATGCCACACAAATATTCATTATGGCCATTCTAGAGATCATGAGTGGCAATGACTTGGACCTAAGCCGAGTTGACATTTTGACCCAGATTTAGCTGATTAAGGAGATATTTCCATTTCAAATTTGGCATGTGCTGTAGGCTACCAGGAAACTAGGGCACAGATTCCCAGAGGGTGGGGGTTTTGAATTCGATGTGTGTTCAAATGTATGCTTATGTAACTATGACACTACTAAATTACACACCCGTTTATGCTTGACTATTAAATAGGCAAAAGAAGACATTGCTCCTTAATTTTGTTCTTATTTCCCCTACCAACTTTTGAAAATTTAGTACAAATAAACCATATTCGAGAAACATAGTTGTAATTTTTCTACGCCTAGAGGTCAGTATGTTTAAAGGCAGTAAAGTTTGCAAAGTTCTTTATGGCTAGTAAAGGGTGGAACTACGGTGTTTATGAACCCCTCTTAGCCAGGTAAGCATGAAATTTCCTCAGCATCTGTGAGATTTCAGATTGGACAGCATGACTAGAGATTGAGAAAATGCTTCCAGAGAAGGGTTGTACTGCCTTGTCAACATTATTGCTGCATAGGATAATGATTAAAAACTCTGTGGTTAGAAACTAGTAGTTTTTCTTGTAAAAATTAATCACGACTTTATGTGTAGTTCTGTGTAGGAATGTAGATACTTGAAGAACTGTTTACATTATACTTCCTAGCTGTTGTAAATAATGTAAATAATTGCGTAGTAGAAGGTAGCTTTTAGCTACTAGCTGCTTGCTTGTTTTTGTAAAGATTTCTCTGCAAGAGAACGCAAACGAAAAGGCTTCTTTATTAAAGAATATAATCATCAGGTCATTTAGCTCATCCCAAATTAAATAATTGTCAGCTTACTAATTAGTGTAATTAGGCTAACTGCATAATATATGATAAATACAATACCCTGGAACACTTCTTTGAAATTATTTCTTTCAATTGTTATACAATTTAATTGCTAAAAGGTGATTTTTTTTCTTTTGAAAAAGTGACATTTTTATTACATATATATTCACAAAATGTAGACATGGTAGACTTGGAGGGAAGAAGAAACATTCTGACAAGACTTGAATGTGATCTATTGTTTCAAATTATGTAACACTTTTTTTTTTAAAAAGTAATTTGATTATATGTACCTCATAAAACTGTCGTTTTTGGAAAAAGAGTTAAATCAAAATAGCTTTACTGTTTTATTATATCTTTATTATTTAGATTTATTTTGTTTCCATAATGATAAATTTTCTGTCCTTTCAAGTAATTCAGCAAGATTTAGATTTTTTTTTTTAATTTCAGCATCAGTGCCAGCTGACTTCTTATAAAGCCCTTTTCCTTTTACATTTTTTACAGTCCTTCTTTATCCATTCATCCATTTCTAGTGTACAAAGCAGCAGTAGCTATCCCAATATTTAAGCTTGAATCAAACTTTCCATTATATAATTATTTTTTTTTAGTTCAAGATTCTCCCACAATAAATTTATCTCTGAAATTGTAAATAATACATCGTGACCAAGGTTTCATTTCTGGGAGAAGTATATGTATGGAAAGAGTTTTAGAAGGAATCGTGTAGTGTAAGGATACCTTGTACCTGCCTTGTTAATACCAATTTTTCTGTCTTGTACCTTGACTGAAATCACACTGTTCAGCAGTATTATCAAGATATTTTTGATGTAACAAGAAATTCTCATATCTAGAAAATGTCATGCCAAAATAAATATTTAGAAATTGCATATATGAACTGGTTATGAACATTTTGACATTTGTACTTCTGAAATGCGAATTGGTAATGGTGAATCAGTGAGTGCCCCCTATTCTGTAAAGCTTGATCATTCAGTTTAAGGGCTCCTATGTTTTAAGCAGCTCTGTTGCTTGCAGCAGACATTACTTTTCAGGGGCTGGGTAAGCTAAAAATGTGAAGTAAAACGTGGGAAATTTTTTTCCTTTACTACTAAAGACTATACTTTTTTTCCTTTACTACTATATCTTGAAAATATTTTGACTTCTTTGTTGAGATGTAGAACAGATGTCATTTATATGAAGACAGCATTTATAGACAGAGAGCCAGGTGTCACGGTTGGAGCTGATCTCAAGAAAGAAGCAGTAGCAAGTCCATAGGTATAGCCTGTAGTCTTAAAATTCACACCTACATCTGAGAGTACGTATTTACTCTAGCAGGAACCACAATGTGCTTTAGAATTAGAATTACAAATTAGCATTAGAAATTATATTCATAAGTTATTCTAGGCTTTGTGGATTTCACAGAAATGTTTAAAATTAGTTTGACTGTTGTGGCAGCTTCATGAGGTTCACTACCCCTCTCCCTCTACGCTTTTGTTAAATTCGCTGTTTTCTTTATTCCAGCATAAGTTTCAAGTTGTGTTGGAGTTTGATTCACCATCTTTGTTCGCTCTGCCATTATGCAAAGCTTTAAATCATATTTATGGTATTGTGCTGCACCTCATTGGTATTCTCCTTTTCCAGCCAGTTTGAGCATGGGAGAGCTGACATCAGTGGCATACTTGGCAAAACAAGAGCCTCTCTGTTCAATTTCTGATACTATGCAGCCAGCTGAAGAGGTGGAGGAGCACCAGGAAGCTCAGCTGGGATAAATGGAATTGGTCTTTATGCAGACCAGCACAGGTGAAATGGCAAGGGCCATAGGTTGCTTAGGCAGGTGTTAGGGTTTTTGCAGGAGCCACTGGGATGTGGCCAACACACTTCACAGTTAGAGAATGTCCTTCCCCCTCTCTCCTTTGGCAAACATTCCTGTTCTCCAGTGAATTGCCTCTGCCCATACTACACTGACTCCCCTCGCCTCACCTCTGGCTTGCTTGCCATCCTAGTGTTTTCCAAGGCAAGGAAACATGACGATGGAAAAGAAAGACATTATCCCTATCTAGCGGTAAAATAACATATTTGGGTAAACTTTTAAAACTCTTTTAAATTCCTGTGTGCACTGGATGTTTAGTCTTTAAAGAAAAAACTCTTGAAATTGTACCTCCTATACCTTTTTTTTTTTCAATTATTATTATTTTCTCTTTCCCTCTCAAAGAGGCTTCACAGTCTGCTTTCCCCTCCTTTAGGTCCTGGTACGCTTTCCACTGTTCCACTTAGAATGTAATACGATGACATGACGCCTTGTGACCTGCAGAGTGTGTCAGAGAGTTTTAGAAACAGAAAGGAAGCATATACTCCAGTCCTGGTATTACATTTTTTCATTGCACAAGAAAGCACTTAATGTGGATTTCTTTGCAAAATGGGATTGGAGGATGGTTATTTCTGCTTCCAGTACAGGCTAGTGGCTTGTGACTATGATTTTCTTCTTTCCATTTTTGCTAATGTGCTGGCAACTCTCTTGAAAGAAATGCTTTTCAGATTACTTTGTTGTGATTATGCTGATTTTTATTAAGATATTTTTTCCTTGCCTGTCACGTTCAGTTGAAAGAAAAAAAGAAAATGTTAAATATAATCAGTAGCTCTAATAGACTGGCAAAAAACCCTGTAAACATTAGTGCTGCGTGGAGATGTAGCTATATGATGTTCCCCAAGTTGTCCCAAGCTAGGCAGTTGTAGAAAGCAAGCTACCATCACTCATGAAAAAGACAGCAACATTTCCAAGAACTTTCTGGAGAAGGGGGAGTATTCTTCTTTGACTTGGCAAGAGTAGCCACCCCATCTCTGTACATCTGGTTAGGTATCCAGCACAACTTTTCAGATGCTTTGTAGTAACTCAGTAGTGCAGAAAACTTCTGGGGTTCAGGCTGTGGAGTTTGGAAGAAACTGAAGAGAAGCCTAAAGGTTTAGCAAGGAAGTGGATAGAAAAATTGAAGAAATGGGAGGTTAAAAAGGGAATCAGATCAATTATAGGATTTGCACTAGAAAGAATCTAAGAGCAATATCTAAGAAAGCTTTTATTGGGGAATGAGAAGAGGCTTGCCATCATGGCCTTTCTGGTAAGCTGAAATAGTGTGTTAAGTCTGGGTAAGTACTTGGAGCCTCAAAAAAAGGGAATTCTCAGCACTGCCAAGAGCTAAGGAGTAGATTCAAGGACAAAGGATTAATACTGTTAGTGCTGGTGACATGAAAGTTGCGGAACTCTGTGAGAGGGAGGGAGGAAAGGAAGAAAGGAAGGAAGGAGAGATGGGCAGTTTATGAGGAGTATTGATCTAGAGGCTGGAGTGATTGATGGCTTCAGGAAATGTGTCCAGAGCTTAGTTTCAAGTAAAGAGACTTCTTTATTTCCATTGTGATATGAACATGGGATTTGAGGTATTTCCACTGGCCGTTGTAATTGCATTGGTGTGTTTCATTACTTTTAAATGTTTTAGTTTTTGAATACTAAGTGATCTGTATAATTGACAGCAGCCATAGTGAAAATGTAAATAATGTAAATACAATTGGCACAAAAGCCAGCTTAGCCTGTTGAATTCTGTTTTTAACCGGAAAAAAGTACTCAGAAACTGCGCTAATTTACATAAATCTGGTGTGGTTTAATTTTGTCTTTTAATGAGATGGTTCCCAGTATATCTAAAGAGAGTGGAGAAACAGGGAGGAAACTAAGATTAATAACCAATAGTTTGGCTGTCTCAGAACTGAAGTTTCTGTGTGAGTTAATGTGTCAACATCATTAAGATGGCCTTAAATGATAAAATAAGGAGAAAAAGAACAATTGTCTACATACTGTTTCCATTAGAATAAGTCTGGAGACTTGTTTGCTTGCAGGTGTTTTAATGAATTTATCACGAGGTCTCTACATTTGTTTCCTCTTTCTTCTTGATGAGTCTCTCCATGAAGTGTTTTGTTTGTGTTTTTTTGGTTTTATTAAACGCTACTTAAAAAACAAGATCCAGCTCTTGCCATGCTTTTGTCCTTGTTTTATCTTTTAAGTTGGTAGAAAGATCACTGAGTTGCAGTGCATTGCACTCTATGAAGAAATACTGCAGGAAAGGTCTAAATGTAATATCTAGAGTTATGAGTTCAGCATGAAGGGATAAGCTTTGATATTTATAAGTTAATAGTTTAAAAAAAGAAAAAAAAAAGAAAGGCAGCTTCCATATATCTGAATCTGAGCGAGAGCTGAAACCACAATCTCTTGGAAAGTCAGCCATTTGTCACACTAACGATCTCCAAACTGCTGAAACCTGCTAAAGGGAATTGTGCAACCAAGTGCAGTGAACTGCCAAAATATCAAAGTAAGTTTAAAAGATCCTGTAGAGTTTTGATTTAAAATTTGGTTTAAGTTTTACTGATCTGAGATTCTTTTAAGTTTTTATAGACAGAGACAGTTTGCACTCTAAATTGGATATTTTTATTCCATCCGTTTTAAGTACAGTTACTCTCCCTGGTGCAGTATCTAACCAGACTGCACTTCATAAACAATTAACAAAACAAACCATTGATTACAGGAAATAAAAACACTGTACTCAGTAAGACGTTTTATACATGAGAATAAATTAGTAACTCAAACTAATTTATGTTATACAGTACAGTTGTCAGTTTACTTTCACTTACCGTCAATTCTCTTACTTCGGTTTTTATACAAATCAAAATAGTGCTTGAATATTGTACCAAATTAGGCATTGGCACAGTTTTTGAGGGGAGAACGCTAGATAAGGCAGAGACTAATGAAGCCATCTAGTTTGTCTCCCTGAAAATACGTGGTTTATTGGTAGATTATTGAATGTGGTTTTGACAATTATTCATTGATACTGAGATTTAAAAGCAAATTAATCCTTTTCTGAATAATGACACTTAATGACTCAGGTTGACTCTTTGTATTTCATCTAGTAGTTTAACAGCACTAGCATTCAAATGGCTGATCTTTGCTGTTAATGTTAATGCCCCTTTAAAGACAAATGGCAGAAATTCCCAGTTTTACAAGAGATTTCCTAAACAATCTAGTCACAGATTAAGGGAGAGGAACTCCCACCACATGGTCTATCGTGATAGTCAATAATTATACATGGTA
This sequence comes from Cephalopterus ornatus, assembly GCA_013396775.1. Lineage (NCBI taxonomy): Eukaryota > Metazoa > Chordata > Aves > Passeriformes > Cotingidae > Cephalopterus > Cephalopterus ornatus. The sequence continues at coordinate 585,268 of VZRE01000501.1, forward strand.
GTTTCTCTGAAAAATGTAGTTTGTGATGTACTGTGATGCTGTGTATTTGAAAATGAGTTTCTACATTGGTATAGAAGATTCTTCTGTTAAGCTGTATGCAAGTAAATTTGCTCTATAAATTGCACATTAGAAACATCTTTGGTCCGGAAAGTTAGGTAATGGTCCCTTTCCTTCTTTTTTTTTTTTTTATTTTTTTCTTATTTCTTATTAACTCTTCATTTTCTTTTGAAACAAACAAGTGTGTTTAGAGAGATTTTTTCTCTTTACAAGGGATTTGAAAATGCTAGACCCAAGTACAGATAGCTGTAATCAATATTAATTACAGTTGTGGATGACTACAAATCCTGTTCATCTTCACAGAACAAATTTTCATCTGAAAGCCTCTAATCCTGCTACCAGTCATGAATATACACAGTCTGTATTTTACAGTTTGTCCATGAGGTGGCAAACACTGTTGATCCTTGGCTTGCCACAGAGAGATAAAATGTGTCAGTGTTGCTGATATTTTTTACGATCAGCATGGCAGTTGCAGCAACCTTTCTGATGTTTTGCAATAAAGGTGTTTTATATTTGCTGGTGCGTAGCAGCATCATGATTTCTCTTCTGAAAAATCTGGTTGAAAAGGTTATGGTCCCTTGCTTTTATCCTCTGCTCCTTGCCAGGTTCTGGCTAAGCTACAGTGGCAATTACTGCCTGTGATTTAAATGATGCAGTGCAGAGAGGGGTGAGGTGCTGAATCGGGGTGGGGCTAGGAACAAATTTCATCAGACTTTAAAAAAAAAAGAAAAAGCTGTTGTAAAAGAAATCTTGTGTGGATTTACACCTTAGTTTCCAGGGGGAAAAAAGTGTATCTGTTTATCAGTTGTTTTTTTTTTCTTTTTCCCTTTTAGCAGTTGCCTTGGCAATCTTCAGTGATTTCCCCCATTCTGTACTGTCCTTGATAATGGCAGTCCCGTGAGAGAGAAGACTAGTTCAGTTCCTGCAGCTGCTAGGTTTCTTGTTTTCTTGTAAGCAGTTTTCTTGTAACTGGTTGGAGGAGTCTCTGGGAAAACACAATTCACTCTGACCAGTCTTCTACTCACATAAGTAATGAACTTCATGTAGGTAAAGGATAAGTAGGTGACACGCCATAAATAGTTTTGCTCTGTGAAGAATTTTCCTTTGCCTGGTGATGTTGCAGGAGTTATAACAGGCGACACAGCTGGTGGACCAGGTTACCCTGGTCAGTGTCACAAAGATGAGTCCTTTGATCAGCAACTTGCAGTGGGGCAGAGTGGGCTGGAGACATGTTGTGGGAGATTTGCTAGTTTTTTTTTTAAGACTTCTGTACAAACTTTTGCCATGTAAGAGCTAAGTATCTTTATTGTTGCTAACAAGCAAATGAAGGAGAAGAACCACAGCATGGTCAAAAATGGAAAGCATGACCCCTGGTTATAGGCTGTATTTGCAAGGATAGTATTTGTTGCTGCAGATGTAGGACTTGCCTGTCCAGATAGACCCCTGCACTGCATGGACAGAGTAGTTGGACGTTTTGTGTGGGGCTTGTAGAATTCAAGTCCTTGTGGCAGATTGCTAACAACTAAACAGTATTAGCTTTTAGGAGAAACTCCGAAAGGAGTTTCTGTGTTTGGTCTATATAGGTGCATGCTCAGCTGTACCTCACAGATCTCCTCAATAGGATGTACCGAAAAAAGTCTCTTTCAGTTTTTCACATTTACAGAATTTAGAAATCTGTGGTGATTGTTCCTCACAGGTATGCTATTAACTATGAACTCCCTTAGATTCAGAATATGTTATTAAAACAAAGTCTTCCTCTAATTAAGTTTAAGCATTCAGGAATCTCTGACATTTAGCCTACTTAATAGCATCTTTCATTTTTGTTATTTAAAGCAGGCCTGCTGCTGGCATTTATGTAAGGTCCATTTCTTCTTGTATTTGGTGTGTTAATTCCTTATGAAGCTCCATATTTAAAGGTGTCAAGATAATAAAATGATATGTACCCTATAAAAATCAATAATTATAAAAGTAGACAATTTTCTTCCTTCCAGACTCTCCTGCTTACTAGCTCTGGGATAGAGTGTTCTTAGCTTGAGTTCTGTACTGTTGCCTTTTACAGGGCAAAAATCAATAATCATGCTTAGCTATTTTATGGCGTGTACATTTGCCAGATTCGTTATCTGTGTGTTGCAAATGAGAAAATTGAGAGCAGCTGTGTGACTTGCCCAGAGTTGTACCTGAAATCTGGCAGTTTTGCATGTTTTCTGTCTTGAGCTGAAACCATTAGACCACTTTACCTCTCTCTGGGGAATTACATGGAGATGATGCTCTGGTCGCACAGAAATAGAAGTTTTGCTGTTTATGTCAGTGGATCAGAGTTTCTCTCATGTTGCTTGGATTTTTTCCTTTGTTTGTCTCTGATCAGTCTTTTTGTTGACTGACAGGGGAGATGAACGTGTACCCAAGAGTTTATTGAAACAAAGGGCAACTACTAACAGCTACATTATGAAGAGAACGAGCAAGGACAAGGTGTAGTGAAAAGTCAAATTACTTAGATCAGGGCCGTGATTTACTGCCTCTGTTGATGCAAATTTCTTGATTTTCGAAGACTGCATCAAAAGGTATTTTTCTAGAATTGAATAAGCAGAATTAGATTTTTTTATTCACTGGTAAATATGTGTCCTGAATAGAGAAGAAGCAGAAATACATTCTTGTTACTGAGATTTTAGGGAAGGGATTAGGCTTTTTGTATACTATTCTTAGGAGGCCATATCTCATTGGAATTTTGAAGTCTTATCTTACTGACTATGGTTCTCATAGCAAATAAAAATGAACCTTTTTTTCAGCTATTTCAAGTAAGTGCAGATGAAGGAAAAAAATACAGAATTTAAGAGATGTAGTCTAATGGTAGTGTTTTACTAAAATTGTCACAGAATCACAGAATATGTTGAGTTGGAAGGATCATCAAGTCCAACTCCTGGCCCTGCACAGGACCATCCCCAAGAGTCACACCATGTGCCTAAGAGTATTGTTTAAACACTTCTTGAACTATGTCGGGCTTGGTGCTGTGACCACTTCCCTGGGGAGCCTATTCCAGTGCCCAACCACCCTCTGGGTGAAGAACCTTTTCCTAATACCCACCCTAAACCTCCCCTGACACAATTTCAGGCCCTTCCCTTGGGTCCTGTCACTGGTCACCACAGAGAAGAGATCAGTACCTGCCCCTCCTCTTGCCCTCACAAGGAAGTTGTAGACTGCAGTGAGGTCTCCCCTCAGTCTCTTCTTCTGCAGGATGAAGACACCAAGTGACCTCAGCTGCTCCTCATATGCTTCCCCTCAAGACCCGTCACCATCTTCATTGCCCTGCTTTGCACACTCACCAATAGTATAATATCTTTCTTATGTTGTGATGCCCAAAACTGCACACAATATTCAAGATGAGACTGCCCCAGTGCAGAGCAGAGCAGGACAATCCCCTCCCTCAACCGGCTGGTGATGCTTTGCCTGATGCCCCCCAGGACACATTTGGCCCTCCTGGCTGCCAGGGCACTGCTGACTCATATTCAACTTGCCATTGACCAGGACCCCCAGGTCCCTTTCCATGGCACTGCTTTCCAGCATCTCATTCCCCAGTCTGTGCGAACATCTGGGGTTGCCCCATCCCAGGCGCAGAATCCGGCACTTTCCCTTGTTGAATTCATGTGGTTGATGATTGTGAAAGATATCTGCTTTCTTTATTACTTCTTTTTTATCCTGTTTGTAGACAGGTGTTTTCAGTGCTTTGCTATTCTCTGGCTACGGCAACTAGTTTTGCTACCATCTAGTAATACTGTGTTTATACAACAGAAAAGTAGCTTCAGTAATGTTAAAATTTGTATTTGTTCAGTGCAGGAGGGAGCTGATCCCTTAGGGTCTCATTTCTAAAGAAAAACTGAACTCCGAGGGTGGAAAAAATAAAGATTCTGACTGTGTTCTTCCTTATACATTTTAAAAATCTGCTTTTACTTTTCCATAATAATTTGTGAAGGATCCTTCTTTGAAACTACAAATACTTTGTTTCTGAAAATGTTTCTCCAGCCTTAGATTCTTGCTAGTCCGAATGATGTCACAGAGATTGCAATTTAATGATTCTTGCTAGGGAATAAAAGAGAGGATTGAGCCTAATCTGTCTAATCTGAACTTAAATATGGTCATATACACTCCTATGGCTTCCATCAAGTCATGGGGTCAAGCTGTAATGCTTCTCATCAGGTTTATGCCTCTGGCCTTTCCTTTGACTATGACCCTAGTTACAAGAATTAGGTTTTTTGAAATTTTTTGCCCTCTCATAAAGAACTTTCTGTCCCACAATTTTACAGAAGAACATTGAGTCTCTTAAACAGAATAAAATTGCCATTGTTTCTGTTATTTTGTGGAATGTGCAGTATTTGATGGGCTGTTTCAGAAGACATTGGATCACACTTTTACTCCTTAGTAGCTGTGTTCTTAATCAGCAGTTTTGGTACTTGAAATCTGGGCTATGATTATATCTTACATAGATGAGTTCAATTTGTTGGAAACAGAACATTCCTCACTGTTCTCTTTTTCAGTTTATGTTTAATATAGAATAAAAACTGTTGAAAAATGTTCTCAAGCTTATGATTTTGAAAGCTGTAGTTCCCAAGTCCACAAATAATTTACCATCAATTTCAAATTGTCATCAGTTGGAAATAGGAAATGGAACTACTTCTGTGGCAGACTGGTTGAAATATTTTGTCCAAATAACCACTTATGCCTATGATATATCTGCTTCAGTCCATAAACTCTGTTCGCTCTGTCCTGAAAACCAGTTCCTCAGTGTAGTTATCAAAGGAAAAACTCACTTTATGCAGTGAACCATCATTTAGGTAATTGTCCTTGATAGTTGTATTTGTGTATTGGATGTGATACAGTACCCATCTAATTACAGATTACTGTTTCTGTGAGGGATGTAAGGAAAAAAAAAGAGATATTCTGCTGGAAATTTTGGACACTTGATAGATTATTTTAGTTGTTTTAGAAAGTTGTTCCCTCTTTCAACCTTTCCATAAAGAAAAAATAAGTTATTTGCAATCAGTTATTATCAGAAAATGCATACAAATATGCCACTGTGATTTTAAAATACTCTTACAATGTAGTTTTCTTTTCATTGCAGCCAATTCATAATTACATTGAAATAACAGAATGTTTTACCTCCTGATGACTAGTGCTATAGCTAAATGTTCAAGGTCACTCTGTCTTGGATGGATTTTATTTTTAACATACATAGCATTTTCATTTAGCTAATCCATGATCAAGCAGTCTTCTTTTTCTTTTCCTTTAGTTTCTTTGATAAAACTTGCCTGGGGACTCATTAAATCTTAATTCACAATACAAATCTTAACTCAGCTCATTCCCTGCAGTGTAGCCTGTCGTTGATTCTTTGTAGATTTGTCCTTTTGTGAAGTAATTGCATATCTTCTACCCCCTTTAATTCTCATGCTAGCCTGGGCGTTTTCAGAGAGAACCATTCATAATTGTCCCCCTGAAAGATGAACATGCTCAAAAAGACCAGAGATAAACAATATACTTTTTGGGCTGTTTTAGTACATAGTCCATCATGTAAAAGCTGTGCACAGCCTGTGCAGTGTGTTAAGCCTATTACCTAGAGGTCCAGCCCAGGAAAAATGTAAGAATATGCTTAATCACTTAATTTTTAAAGCGTGAATAATTTTATTGGTGTCAATGAGATTACTGGTGCTTAAAGCAAGTGAACTTATGTCCTGCACCGATATGAACGTTCTGAAAACCTTTCTGTTCTTTTATGACCAAAAAGAACCTCAGAAGTACAATTATTTTAAAAAGTGCTAAAAAAGCTGGGTTGAAAGAGTTCTCCTGGCATTTCAAGCATACTGAATTTCCTACCTGATTCAGAAATACAGGAAGAAGGCATTCGATGAAAAGCTGGTCATAAACCAGAATTACAGTGTAGAGGATTCTGTTTGCTATGTAATAACAAATGGGATTGTTTTGATTAGTTGGCTGTTTAGAAGGTTGGTTGGTTTGTTTGGTTTTTAATCTACATGTTTTCTTGGCTTATAGAAGTACTAGAAAGAGGTATCAGGATGAAAAGCCAGGTCTGCAGAGGCTGAAATAAATCAAGTAAAAAACTCCCCTCATGCTGTTTAATGGAATCGTTAAGGCTTTTCTTTCACCTTGGCGAAATTTTGCATTCCTTTCAATAAGATTTCCAATAGCTTCCTTGGCATCTTATGTGCCTTAATATGGTTTCAGCATATAAAGGAAGAATGTTGTGTTCTTAAGCATTTGGAGTGTGAGCATAATGCGTAATGCTGTAAGAGCCTTTATCACAAACTTTGTTCTCTCGAAAGATACTTGTCGTGACCACACCTTTCAAAGGTGAAGTGAAAGTGACTTATTTAATGAAATAGTAATTTTTAGATAAATCCCTGTATCTAAAGATGTTCCCTTTGGAGTTCAGGAATAATAACTGGCAAGGAGTGTGATTTTATATAAATTATTGAAGTTAACACGTTATTGAAACTCTGAAGCACAATACACCAGTATGCAACTGAGAGGACACTTCTGCAAAAAGCTTATTAGGTAATTTTTTTAAACAAGGAAGAACAACTTACTTTTGACAAACTAAAAAACCCCAAGGAAAAAAAATCTACAAATTGTTTCTGTTGATCCCAAGAGATGGCATAACCAGTTTACAGATGTAATTGCAGTGAGCACTGTACATTGCTAAAAGTGTAAATTTGTCTTTTATCACTATTGTTCTCCTTTTCTGTTAAAATAATAATAAAAAAGTTAAAACTCTGTTATAATATAGAAATATTATTTTCGAGCCATATTGTAAAGTGTTTGTTAAAACTTTGTAAAACAACAACATCTGTTTGCTGCAGTTACGCTGCTGCTGTTTCAAGAAGCACTGCTGGGCTTGACCATTTGGGAATTTATTACATTTGTTGTGAAACCTGCCTTTTTGATTAACTGCTTATGTTCACTCCAATTAGGATCTCTGAAGTGGCTGAAGTAGGAATCCTTATGGGTGATTTCAGGCACTTACAAGCAGGGAATTAGTATGTGGCTGGTCTTTTACAGTCTGAATTGCTGAAATGCTCTGCCCTTGTATGATCAATCATTTCACTGCAGAGAAAAAAAAGGCACACTTTCTTCTCCCTCACTGAAATCTGTAAGTAGTCGACTGTATAGTTGCCCTGGGTTTTAGCATTCTTCAAAAGAACAAAACATTGGGGCACAGTTATTGTACAGGAAATAATACACCCACCTACTTTGCCCTCTTCCCTCCAGGACTGCATGTTGCCCATACTAAATGTATATTATTATTTACAAACACTTGTGTTCTGGCTATGTGTTTCCATTGCATTACTCAGATTCTAAATTCAGTGTGTAATGAGACTGTACTTAGGGGTGCCATCACTTAAGACTGCAATCAGATGGATCCTATCACTTTGTCTTTAGCTCTGCCAATCAGAACATTTGCATCTTACAGGTGGTATTTTAATATTGTATTCATTGCACTGCTCTTCGTTGTAAACTGAGTGCTATCTGGATTTTTTTCTTGGCTGGGAATCTCTAAGCACAGCGTAGTTAATTAGTTTAAGACTTTAGGACACGTTCTTTGGAGCCCCTTAAAAATAAATAATACTTTATGTGTTTGTATTACTTTTGATAGCGGCAAAATGAGTAGTGGCACTTTGTTTTTTTTCATTATCATGATAAAGGTCAATTTGAAAAAAAAAAAAAAAGGAACTTTAAAGCAAAGTTCCTCTCAGAGACCCCCAATCCAAATGTATTTATGTTTTATGGCAGGTGTTTCAGCAATTATTACTAATTGGAAAATTAGATGCCGTTGCTATAGCAGCATCTTTCTGCACTAATTGGTTTTGGCACATTTTAACTAGCACTAGCTCAGCTAAACACAAAGCTATTCAAATGAGACAAGTGAAAGTTTGTATGGAAATGATGAGCCAGTGCTGCGAGTCACTACATTAACCTTCCACCTCTTGGTCCTGGGCACAGACCAGGTTCTCTGTGGGAGCACAAGCAAGACCTTGGTGGCCTCATTTGTATTAGTAAAGCAGAAGAAAACAGGAAATTCGTGACATTCTGCGCTGCAGTTCTTCAGTTCTGATTCTTCATTTCTATTTTGACTGTATTGGTTCCTGCAGTGTCAAAAAACTCACGTGATTTTCCTTTTCAGACTGCCTTGCTGCTGGCTCGACTGCCTCTCTAGTTGCGAGTACATTGTTGCTTAGATTTGGGTGGGTGATGTGTTTCTTTGCTGATCTCCAAAACCTTTGATCTCGTCTTTCCTTGACATGTCTTGTGCTTTTTCCTTTGTTACCAGCAGTAAATATTTCTGGGGCTTTTGGTCATTGAAGTTACCTCCATGTACAGTGTAACATTTATTTTCTGGGCAATTTATATTTCTCTTTGAGTGTCTCTTTGCACATGCCTCACAGTAGGATGGAGCTCCACTGACATGCTGCAAACTGTGGGATTTTCATACTTTAAGCACATTGTTCCCTGATTGAACTTTAAGAGATAGAGTTTGCTATGCAAATTTTTTTTTTATTTTATTTTATTTTTCCCTTCTTTACCTCTCCTAGATTTTGTGAAGATTTGAATTCTTGGAGGTTAGTAGAACTTGTGAATAATTGTTTGAAATCTACTTGCTTCCCCGTGCCCCATGCCTCCATTCTATAGGGTCTTCCCATCCACCCTTCCTTCTGTTGTAGGTACCATGTGAAGGGGAGAGAACAGTTGCTTGATAGTAACCGCTGTTCCTTGAGAAGTCTTATCTCTTCGCCATCCATTCTCTGCCTTTTCTCTGTTAGAGTCTGTTTGAGTTACTGAAAATTAATTTGAAGAGCTTCTCAAAGCAAGGATAGTCTCAAGTATTTCCTACTCTATGTCTCACTCAGGAAGGCATAGCGGAGATGCGAGCATGCACTATATATTCTGTTGGAGAAAAAGAAGATTCCTGTTTCGTAGCTTGGGGTGCATGACCTGCATTGAGAGGTCTTGTGTGTTTACAAATATTTTAAGTTATTCACAGTACAGTTAGAGCCATGCCTCTTTTCCCTGCAAGCTCATTACGTGGTTATGTGCCAAAATATTGAAGTGCTGTGTACCATAAAATTGTTAATAATTTTTCATTCTCAAGTATGTTTCTTAGTGAGTAGTGAAATAAACTATTTTGTCAATATGAGTTTAACTTCAAAAAAAGGCAATTCTATTAAGAAGGGATTTCTATTTGAAGGTGCATCATTTGGGCACTGGATAATCTGTATATGAGGGTTTGATTTCTAATTGTGACATGAGTGACTGTCAGTCATGCCTTGGCACCTTTTAAAATAGCTTTTGCACTTGTAAATTTTTTTTGTTTGTAGTAGTAAATTCTTGTTTTAATGAGATGAACAGTGATAAGAAGTAATCAGAGGTACAAGTTCTTTGATGGAATGACAAATACACCATTGGTACTGTAATGAGAAAGTTTTCAGTTCTGAGGCATAGAGAATATTCAAAGTTAAAGGATGAGTGTTTTTTTTTACTTTGATTTCCCTTTACATGTCAATTTAAATGCTTGCTAATTTAGGAGACAGAAAAAAATGCCCTGAACCCGCAGACAAGTTGTCGCATGTATACTTCATGCTCCCATAGTAGATATTCTCTAATAAAAGGAGAGGGAAGAGATTTTGAAGACCCATGTTGGTTGTTGTGACACTCATTCTAGGACAGTTTTGTTTGTCATCCTTAGTTCTTAATAGCTGGTATCCTTTCTTTAACTGTAACATAGCCTTAAGGCTATTTTAAAAGAAAAAAAGAAAAGAAAAAACACCTGAAAATAAAATAATAAGGAAAAGTCAAGGTGACTCTTGTCAGTTGCACAGAAAACAAACAGATGTTATTGTCATTTTTGTGGTACTTCTGAAAACTGGTATTGTACCACATCCCACATGCATGTATATGTGTAACTAACACTCCTCTCACAAAAAAAACCTCATTCAGGTTTGAATTCTACTGTGTTTAATAACCTCTTTTCTAATAGTTACTCTTTTTATCTTATCTAATCTCATCTGTTTTGTAGTAGAGTTATACCTGTGATTTGGGAAATTATGAAATTTTAGTTAGAAGACTAAATGCAGCTTGAATGTACCTCCAGCAGCACAAAGTTCTAATCAAATGATAAGTGCAAAGATCCCGAAACCTACACCTAAAATGTCTTCAGTGGTTTGGAATTCAAAGTAGAAATGTCACCTGCGTTTTTTTCACTTGTGTTTTGACCTACGTTTATTAGAAGTAATTTCCACACAACTGGTAGCATATCCACATGCTGTAGCTGTGATCTTCTTGGCTTTGGCATTGTTATTGACTCTAAGAAGATAAGGAGACTTAGTCCATCCCCTCTTCCCAGGCTTCTCTGTTGCTTCTCTTTCTTCATTTTTTTGTCCCTATCTGCCTATCGTTTTCTTTTGTTTCATGCCTCATTAATAAATCTTCTTATTAAAATAGATACTTTTTTTTTCTTCGTATCCTACTGTCCGTTCAGTAAAAAGTTGGAATTCCTTGTGGTACATGCACTACCAGTAAATCTGACGATAGTAGTGAATTTTAATACAAGTGATAAAAAGACTTTTCCATTTTGGAACTGAGTAAAAAATTTAGTTCAATTGCTGAGTGTGGGAAGGAAGAAATGTTTTGTGCCAAATTAGGTTTTGTTGTGCCACACAGGCTTTGTGTGAAGCATGTAGCATTGTATTCCTAGGGAAGTATGCATTAACAAGATATCAGGGCATCTGACAAGCAACAACAAAGGCAAGGGACTGAGCTGCATTCAGAATGTTTTAATGTAGTTACAAGGCAGTCACTTGTTTTGAAAATGCTTTGGTATAAGACTTTTGGAAAAAATAGTGTTCAACTGATTATTTCTAGATGAATGCTGAGGAAGGGACAGGCTTAAATGGAATAGAGAGTGTTTCTGAAGGTGTGCCAGCCTTCACACCTAAGGAAGTATAAAATCAACTAGCAGCAAAAATATGCATAGTAATAGCACCACACAGGTTCATAACAGCAATTCCCTGCAGCTGTGTATAAGGTTGTATTGTGGGGGGTTTTGTGCAGTAAATTCATTAACCAGATAGGATGCTACTGAAACACTATGCTAAAAGGCTTCTTTAAAAAGCTGATAGGTAGCCCTGTATTAAAAAGAATGGTTTGGGTTGAAAGCTGTGTTTAAAGATCATCTGGTTCAGCCTCTCTGCAATGAGCAGGGGTATCTCCTACTAGATCAGGTTGCTTAGAGCCCCATCCGACCTGGCCTAGAATGTTTCCAGGGATGGGACATCGACCACCTCTCTGGGCAACCTGTTCCACTGTTTCACCACCCTCATTGTAAAAAAACTTGGCCTTCCTTCAGTTTAAAACCATTATCCCTTCTCCTATCACAGCAGGTCCTCCTGCAATCTGTCCCCATCTTTGTGGTAGGCTCTCCTCAGGTACTGGAAGGCTGCTTATAAAGGTCTTCCTGCAGCCTTCTCTTCTCCAGACTAGACAAGCCCAACTCTCTCAGCCTTTCCTCATAAGAGAGGTGCTCCAGACTGCTAATCATCTTTGTTACCCTCTAAACCTGCTCCATCAGGTCCGTGTCTTTCCTGTGCTGGGGACCTCAGAGATGGACACAGCACTGCAGGTGGGCTCTCATGAGAGCAGAGTAGAGGGATGGAATCACTTCCCTTGACCTGCTACCCATGCTGCTTTTGATGCAGCCCAGAACATGAATGGCTTTGTGGGCTGCAGGTGCACATTGCTGAGTCATGTCCAGCCTTTCATCCACCAGCACCCCCAAGTCCTTCTCCACAGGGCGGCTCTTGATTTGTTCATCCCCCAGCCTGGATTGATACCAGGGCTTGCTCTAACCCAGATGCAGCACCTTGTACTTGGCCTTGTTGAAATTAATGAGATTCCCACGGGCCCATTTCTTGAGCTTGTCCCTCAGAATGGCATCCCATCCTTCAGGTGTGTCAACTGCACCACTCAGCTTGGTGTCATGTGCAAATTTGCTGAGGGTCCACTCAATCCCACTGTCTATGTCATTGATGAAGATATTAAACAGCACTGGTCCCAATAGACTCCTGAGGGACACCACTCATCACTGATCTGCATCTGGACATGCCAAAAAAGGTAAAATACTGTATTGCTCAGGTAAGCATAGGTCGGATTAATTCGTATATATGAAACAAACACAAGAAACAGTCAGGAGAGCTAAATGTAATAGCTAACTTCCATGATTGACCTTTTGTTCAACAAAGAATCATATTTTATTGAACGAAATCAAAACCTCAGATGCTGAAAAAAGTTGATCAAAGCATGAGCACATCGATCAGACTGTGGTTTAGATATGGGAATCGTAAAAATTTTTGTGGTTTAAATTTGCCTGCTGGGATTTTTATTATTATTATTATTATTTGTAAGGTTTAACTGGCAAAACACTCTTATCTATAGATTTTGGAAACAAAAAAGAAAGATTTTCTTTTTACGTGAGAAGAATAGACAGGAAATATAATTGTCTTCAGGAACTGAGAAATTAAAACATTTCCTACCGGGCAGTTGGAAATCAAATTCTGAGAGCTTGATACACTGTCTGTAAAATAAAAATCAAAATGAGATGTATCCAGAATCATGTATTTTTTTTTTCTTGTGTAGTATGTGTTTTATTTATATTTTAATTTGGTTTTGTAAAGAAGCTAAATCAGCAATCTGAAAAAAGGTCTTCTGCTTGAAGGTGATACAAATTAACATACATCTCAGTGATAAAATCTTTGTTGAATAACAGTTTGCTTCAGCTTTGGGCATAAGAGAAGAGATTGTGTCCAATCAATTTTTATTTTTTTTCTACCAAGGATGAGTATGTTTTCTCCCTCCCTGCCTGTCTCATCCCCACCCGCCTGCAGCAGTGCTTTGTTGTGATGTGAGGATTTACCAGTTAAGTCCAGGACAATTAACGCAGGGGCCATCAAGCATTAATCCAATGGCAATTGCTTTCGTACTGACTGAGTTCATCATCTAATAACCATTCCTCTCCTTTCTTGACAGTCAGTCACCTTTTTCTTGTGTATACTCATATGATTCATTTATAGATATGTATTTTTTTAACTATAATCCTCACTTTCCTAATAGAACCATGAAATTAGTTTAAAAGCTCATGCTATTTGCAGTAATGAGTTATTGGTGTTAGCTACTTACATTATTTGTTACAAATAAAATTAAATTAATTGAATCAAACAGGAGCGTTTACAAATATTCTCGTACCACTTGTGGATTGTGAGTATCTGCCTTCATATGAAGAACTAATATATACAGAGAGCGCTCCATACAGAATTTGAGCTTACACAAGAAGAAAACACCTTCCGTTGACTTTTGGTCGACCTGTAATGTGATCACATTCTTGGTGATTTGTACAAGCTTCATATTCACCGCTTAAAAACAGGAAAATGAGTTTGGATTGCTGGGGTATTTCAAACAGGAACAATTACAGGAAATAGTATAGGTAACTGTGGAAGTATTTATTTAATGTGGCAAAGCAAACATTGCAGGTTTGCACTTTCTCGGTGAGTATGGGACTAGATTTGCAGTTTGCAATAGGGAGAGAAGTCCAGATTTCACACGTCGCTGTTGTTGTGGTGGTTTGACCACAGACAGCAACCAAGTACCACACAGCCATTCACCCACTCCCACACCAGCAGGATGAGGGAGAGAATCAGAAGACTAAAAGCTAGAAAACTCTTAGGTTAAAAAAACATCTCTATGTTATCATCATTGTCTTCAGTGCAAATCCAAGAAGTAGCCCAGTACTAGCCATTGTGAAGAAAATTAACTCTACCCCAACCAATACCAGCACAGTTGTTCATTGTTACATGTTTCTTTTTATGAAACCACGAGAGGCTATTTTTAGAAATAAATGAGCTCTAGTGAAAATACGAGCTGAAAAGGTAGCTGTAAATCTGTGCTTCAGCATTAGGTTCTGATTAAATTAAAATTGGAATATGAATCCCTAGGCATTCAGTTAAGCTTTGTGCAAACATCTACTGCAGTGTTATGTTCTGATGTAGATATAATCATTCAGTGGTCTTTGCCCTTTTCTCTATTGAATTTAGTTTACGGGTGGCTAAGTCAAAATTCATTGCTGACACCTGGCTTTGAGCAGGAGGGGAAACTACATGACCAGCAAAGGTGTCTGTCAAATAGAATGGTGTAGATTGTGTAGTAATCAAGCAATAGGATGTGCCTATATCTATACCATAAGCATTTTTGAATTGGTTCTTGAATATTCTAGAAGCACTTTGCATGCATATCTATATATCTGAATTCAGTTGTGTAGGCAAAAGCAACAACAGCTAGAAATGGGAAGTGAAAATAACTACACAAAGCAAATCGTTTGGTTTTTTCCTCCCTTTGAATCTAATGAAGAAATTTTCCTATGGTTGATGCTGGGAGTAATTCAGGGCTAAATAGGACCAGTCTTAAAAAAAACCAAAACAAAACGAAACAAAAAACAAACCAAACAAACCCCCCACCCCCCCGCAAAAACTCAAACCAAACAAACAAAAAAAAAAAAAAAAAAAAAAAACAACAAAAAACAAACACAACAAAACAAAAAAAACATCCCAGTGTAGCCACGACTCAAAATCATGATGTGTACTCCTGAACAATATCAGATTCACTCACTGGGGTTGCTTCCAGCCAGATTGTTCACATAAGAAATGACATCCACCTCACTTGGTAAGTTAATGCACATCAAGAGGCAGCAAGGTACCAAGGACTCTTTAAGCTATCTGTAGTCCTGTACTAAATCTGGTGTCAGCAAAAAGTATTTTTCCAACATTAAATAAATTTAAATGGTGGATTTTTTTATTTGTCTGTGACACACTGTGTAATGTATGTGGCAATTTGTTGCATAAAAGGCCTCTAGTTGCCCTTAAATTATAAGCCAAATTGACTTGATATATAATTCAACAAATTACTTTTTTATGGTAGTTTTTAAAAACATCTGTTATGTTTACCAAACAACCGAACATCACTTTGCAGAGCTGGATATCATAGTTATGAACCGGGTACAAGACAAGAAGGGGCCATTAGTGGAAAACTTAGTTCAGGTAAGAGGACCTAAATACATGGAACCAGCCTGAATCAGACTTCCAGTAGAAGGATGGTTTTTGACAGGAGGAAGGGGCTGAGGAGAATAAGAGAAGGGGTGGAAGTTGCCCAGCAGTTTCAGTCTGAATTTCCAATGCACAGCCCTAAAATAGAACCACTTTTACTGAAATGTGTACAGTTGATATGCTTTAAATGAAAGATGTCTTAGGCAATAGTGCCTAAGAGACCTGTAAGACCAAGTTCATGAAAGACTTAAATGAGAAATGCAGGGTGGCTTTAAAACAACTTATATAAAACTGAAGGCAGGGATAGCAAAATTCACGTTCCCTTAAGTCAAGTCTCCTGAGAGGAGAAAGAATCAGGAGGTAAAAGTGCATAAGAAATTAATGTAACATAACATCTGAAGTGTGAGTGAGAAGTCTGCAAATGAGTTAGTATTTTCTGATTTCATTTTTTTTTACTATATTTACAAAACCTTCTCTTTAAGTGTAAGAACAGTGTTTCAGCAGATGTTGAGGCACGCAGTGATTCACAATTTATAAGAAATTTCTACCTAAGCGATTTGAGCCAGTTTTGGTTGCCAGTAAGAGAGTTACAAGGAAGCATTCAGTTAACAAATGGAAGCTAGCTCTACAGAAATATCACTTGGATTATCCATTTGAAGCATGTATCCTATTGCTATCACATGAGGAACTGTAAGTACCCAGAAAGACTGTTACTGCATTGTCTGATTGTATCTAGAGCTAACCTAGTATGTATAGGTTGGCCTTATGAGATTGCAATCCAAACGCTGGTGTGAAAGTGTATTTTAAGATCTTTCACTTATATGTGGAAGCATATTGCTGAAAAGTGCATGTAAATGTTGATTCAGAGTTGAAAATGTGCCAAGAGACTGCTAGTAAAATATTTACTGATAACTTTAGGATGGAAATATGTCTTCCTTATTGAGCTATAGCTTCAGTTTGGAGTGTATTTGGAGGAGGAACATATTTATATTTAATCTATCTATAGACTATGGATCCACGTTGGCTCTTGGGGCTATTTTCTTTTAGTAATTTTATTCATGCTTGGCGTAGCTTTCAAGAAAGTGAAAATGGATGTGTGTGATTGTGTGCTATCATCTTCAAATGCACATAGATTTAAATATTTTGGAGTTGTATTAGGCCACTATAGGAACAAAACATTTTTTTTCTTGTTTCTCTGTTTAAGGCAAAATACATTGCAATGTGAAATCTAATAAAGGAAAAAGATACAAATGATAAGCAGTTTGTCATCAGAAGGAATGTAAAGCCTGTATGTTGGCCATTACTGAAGTTGGATAATGCTATAAAAGACATTAAGTTGAAAACAATTGTTTGTGAAAAGTAGTGGAGGGTTTTACTTGCTTGGGCTTTTTTTTAGTATTTTCTAATTCTATCTTTCTAAAAGGAAAAAATTCTTGTTCTGCTTGTGTTTTGCTTGAAAACCTAGGTCTTCCTCTTTAATAGTACTATTTTGACTATGGTTTTTCGTTTATATTTATGCAGATGATTTTTCTTCCAAAGTCTCAAGCTCTCCACCTCTCTGTATTCAACTTGTCAAAATGAGCCTGAAGGATGGATGGTTTCTACATAATTAGAAGTGGTCTTAGCACTCAAAATTTTAAATTTTTTTTTTTTGTTAATAAAATTTTAAATGGGAAGTTTTTAAAATGAGCAGTTGAGTGAAGGCTAAAAGGCACTATATGAATTTCAGGTAGAAAACAGGGCAAAGCTATCCTAACTAGCATAGTCCTATTGAATCAGTTTGCAGTCAAATAGTAGGTCATGTGACAAAAAGCAGATTTTTCTGTCAAGATAGTAAAAATCTTTAAACCAAAATGAGTGAATTTCCATGGCCTGAAATGAAGAACTCTACAGCAGGCATCTCAGGAATTTATGGAAATATAAGTGATAGGATATTACTACCAAGTTATAGAGTTGAGTTGGGACTCACTTGGTAAAAGCAGCTGTTACAAGCTGCTTTCTAAATGCCGTTGAAAGAGGCGGTACTTATGTCAAGGGGGCTATGGATCATATTATGGTAGTGAGGATACACTGGAGAGCTAGATACAGGTTTTGATTTCTGAAAGGGCTTCTGAGATGTTTGTGCCTAGCAAGGTTGAGCGTGCAGAGTAATATCCAATGATCAAGAAGGTGTTAATGAATAAGTTTCTTGCACCAAAACTGAAACTTTGGAGAAAAGACTTGATAGAAGTCTGCATATTTTAGTATATGGTGACACCATGTCTGAAGGCATACTCATTTCATTATATTGAATTAACTGATATATTATATTGAATTAACTGATTATATTGAATTAACTGAATGTCATATTGAATTAACTGATATTAACTTAGATATATCTGATATATATATATAAAACACCTTTTAAGAGTTAAGACATTGCACTGGAAAAGTAGTAGATCCAAGGCAACCTTTACTGAACTCACCTCTGAACTCAGAGTAGAAGCACACTGGTCTGCTCATCATTTCATTGATACACTCAACGAGTGAAGTGCTGTGTAATACAAGTGTAAGCTATCACACCGAAGCACATCTTACCATTTTAACATTTGCCCTCTTTATGAAAGAAATATATTCTGCTCTTACAGGAGAATGTGGGAGTGATGTAGCACATTTTTCTGTCTGTAGGAAATCTTACGTGTTGTGGATATTATACCATCATGTATTGATGTGGAATTATCTTTCAGAACACTTGTGAGATCAGTTGAACCTTTTTTTATGTGGTCATAACTAAGACTTCAGTATAGCCTGTCTTTTAAGACTGTGCTTTTTATTCTTAGTAGTGCTCTGAAACATTCTGAGGTATCGGTCTGGTTTCTGTGGTGATAGGAAAGGGATACGTTCATATTCAGAGTTCATGTCAAAATATTATGTGCTTTGTCTAGGGAAAATGTATATCCTGAGTTAGCCTCTTTTAAAATCATAATATGAAGTTGAGGTTGTTTTGAGGTTTTGGGTTGTTTTGGGGGATGGAGGAGGGTTGGGGTTTTTTTGTGGTTTTTTGTTTTTTTTTTTTTAATGTGCCTTTTTAACCATGAAATAGGTGGATTTGTGCTCTAACAGAATAGAGGGCCTTTATTGGTAAAACATTCATTTGATGGGTAGTGAACTCTCCTGTTTATTTCTGTCATTGATTGGTCTGTTGTTAATACACATCTTTGTGGAGATTCCTCATAGAAAGTGACAAAAAAGGAACAGCAATATTTGTGTAGTTAGGCTGCAGAGGGGGTATTCAGTTGAATTGATTTGATCATTTCATATATATTGCGGTACTCAGGCTTCCAAGTTGCTCTAGGTGAACCCAGAGGACTTTGTTTGCTATATTAAGTTAATAACAGGTGAAATCATAACTTTGGAGTTCAGCTAGATATAGGAAACACATGCAGTTGATAAAGTATTTTTATTGAAAAGCTTCCTTTGAACAGCAAGCTTGCTTGGATGTTTCACTTTGTTGAATAGGTTGCATTATGAACCCTTTTCATTTGAACTTCCTTGCTGCTGTTGTCCCAGAATAGCTATAGTCATAAATATTTAGACTGGTTGGTGTTTGTAGTCATTATTTTAAAAAGTTGACAGTGACTGGTTTTGTTCAGTGTGAGGATGTGAGAAATAAAACAGCTGTGGGAACTAAATGCCAGATTCTCTTGCAGAGTTCATTGGAGTTTTCAGCGAATACTTAACTGTGACTTCTGACAGAAACTGTGTCATACTCTCACCTTGACAAGATTAAAAATTGATAGTGTTTTCAAAAAGAACTGAGTTTTGTAATGTTCTGATTGCATTTCTGAAAGCTAAGTGAAAAGAAATTAGAAATGACTGACTGAAGGAATGTAAACGGAACAACTGCGTATCTGCTTGTCTGATGCATAAAATCCACATTCATTTTAGGGCTGTCTTGGGTAATCAAACATTCCTGAATTAAAAATGAGGGGATTCTGAGGATATGTTATATGGAGGCTGAAAAGATAAAATAAAATCCTCTTTTATTTTTCTCTTTTGAGGAATAGAGACTGTGGCACTGAATTACATGGCAAAGGAACAGATAGAAAAATTAGTCTATGCTCTGCTTTCACAGGGACCACAACTCCTAGGGAATCTATCCTAAGTGTGAGTTAATTAACTGGTTAGTGCTTAGTTCAGCATCTAGTGCTATGGTAAATATTAAATAAATTAGTCTGATTGTCCAGAGTACCTAAGCCTCTCTGGCCCTCTCAGACAACCAATCACTTCAAACTGAAATATATTTTGTGACACAGGCTATAAGATGTAGGCAGGAATCAAGACCCGAGCAGATGACTTTTCTTTTCGTACTGTGTTTGTGTGCAAAGCAGTCCTAAAAACTGTATTTCCCTCACTGGCCTTTTGAATAGGCCAGATGTTATAAATGAAGCATCCTGGCATCTTCACTTTTAGCTTACAGATCTGGATGGATTCCTGAGCTCCGACTTTTCAGGTACTGTTGTCTGTTTTCTGCTCACATTTATATTTAAAAGTGAAATTCAGGGGCTGTACATTTTTAAATCTTCCCTCCAGTAAGTCTCTGTTCACAAAGAGTGACTTTTTTCAGTTTCCTTACACAGGCATGTTAATTGGCTGCTGATGAAGTGTACTCCACTGCACTCATTGGACTATTTTGGTATTTGTTGGAAGAATAATGTATGTAGCAATATCAAGAATATAATTTTTAAAATCTATTTCATGTTAAATGAATTAACAGAGAGAGATTTATTTATGCATGTTAAGTTAGAAAGTTCTTTAGAACTAATTGAAGTGGTTAGGAAAGGTAAAAATGTAATCATCATAAAAACTTCTTTCCTGCTTCTCATAAATGACAACCTGACTTGCTGGCATTTTAGCATTGAGTTGACGTAAGGATCAACAAAAAAAACCCCTAGTTTTGCACAGTGATCTAGAAATGTTGATTCTTTACCTCAGTTCTGTGCATTTACACAATACAGGTATAGAAGATGCAATCATTAGCATATTTTATGTACCCTTTGAAAGAACTGCAGAACATTCTAAGTCAAAATGAGTTGCATAACTTAAAATGTATGAAAATCAGTGTCATGTGGTGAACTTCGTGCATGCATACAACTGTATTTAAAGATTAATCGAAATTCAAACTTAGCTATATATGAAGAAGAGTATTTTGAGAGATGCTATTCTGTAAGTGATCTCTTAGTTAAAATTATGCAGCAAAAAGATAGGGAAGAGTTATCCACTTAGAAGCTTCAGATGCATGTGCTTTTATAAACCATTAACTTAGTAACTACAAGGTAATTAGTCATCTACAATGCCTCTATATTATTGATAGCATTATCCCTTTGTAAGGCTCTACATATCTGTGAATCACAGGGAACTTGGAAAACTTAATAAAGTATTTAGTATGAAGCTATCATGGAAGCCTTTTAGGATTACGTGTAATACCACATAGAGAGGACAGAAAGAAAGTTATATGTGATTGGAACTGTTGAACTACCATGAGTTCTAGCAGAACCTGAATTTTCTACAAACCTGAAACTTGGCTTAGTTTTGAAAAACGCTATTTATTATTGTGCTAGATGATACTGTAGGATAACATTTATTTCTGGTGTATGTGAAAAGAAAAGCAAAGGAAGGCCTGGTTAAAAGATAAGTATCTTTTTCCCTGAGAAGGCCAATTGCTCTGGAAATCAGAAACGTTAAAAATTGATGCAGTCAAATTCAGTGGCATCTTGCTTTTCAAAGTAGCATTATGTACTTAGAAATTCATAATTTGTGTCAGTAGTGATAATAATAATCAGGAATCAATAATTAAATTCCCAATTCTTTTGTTGATGGATTTGTAGAAGTTGAGGCTGTGTAAATGTTTTTTTTTTGATTGATGACTGGGGAAAAAAAGAAAACTAGTGGCTAAATAAGGAAGTAGTCATTTAACCATTGTCAGACAACTTTACTTTGTGCTTTTTGTTTTTATATATGATTTCACAGATCATTTTAATGTCTTTAAATGAATGAACTGAAAACTTACTTCTAGCAGGTACCTTCATATAAAGTACCACTGTGTACCTCAGCTTTTCGAGAAAGCCTTTAGGCTAAAGAGGATGACATATAGTTGGGAGATTGTGGTGCTGCCCTTATGCAGTGTATGTTCTTCAGTGTTTCTAGCTTTTCTGTAGATAAATTTCCTTAGTATTTCAAATATCTGTATTTTGGTTTTGAAAGACTTAAGGGAGCACTGGAAATAATAGGTAAAGCCTTAGCAGCCACTGCAGAACTCATGTGAGTGCTAAGTGTACTATTGGATTTGGTACCCAAACCAACTTGCCCTTTGGCTACTATGAGAAGTTAGCTGGAGATAAACATGGGCTTTGGCAGTGCTGAAATAACCCCAGAAATAACTGTGGCATTGGGGGATAGTGCACTTGCAGGGCACTTGCCTGCCTTGGAGGAAAAAGCTTTGAACACACTGCCTATTTTCCCTGTTTTCCTGGTAAATAGGAGAGCTTACTGCCTTCTCCTGTCAGCCTTGCAACCCTGAAAACAAGAGATGCAGATACTGGGGTTTTTGCTGCCTCAACACAAGTTAACCTGAGCTTGCCCCCTTGGCTACTTGTTGCCGTGACTGTGACCTCTTACTACAGTTGCAGGAAGGAGGTGTTCTTGGAGTGACAAGTTTGGGGCATAGTGAGGTGAATGGTTTCTGTAGAGCTACCCAGCACTGCGTGTGGCCACAGCATACCAGTGTCACAGCCATGGCACCTGAAGTGAAGAATAATCATAATTATTTCATAATTATTCTGGTTTTCCTTTAAAAAAGGGATATGGGATCACTGATGTAAAGATGGTTTTTCTGTAGTACTTTTTAGACATGCGTATATATGCTTCACTCATCCTAGCTAAAGGAAAATGGCATTTTACAAGAGCTGAAAGAGAAAATTATCTCCAAGAACCAATGCCTAGTACTGTCTAAATGTCTGGTAAATCAGTTCCCAGCCTTGACTTCTAAGAGATGATGGAAGTCAAAATGACTTCAAAGGAAGCCAAGCTCCGCTCAAGTCTTATAAGTTTC
The DNA here is from genome assembly GCA_013396775.1 of Cephalopterus ornatus. NCBI lineage: Eukaryota > Metazoa > Chordata > Aves > Passeriformes > Cotingidae > Cephalopterus > Cephalopterus ornatus. The sequence goes on from VZRE01000501.1 coordinate 607,564, forward strand.
AGTTGTTTGATCTTTTTTTTTTGGTTTTTTTTTTTAAGGCAATACTTGCAAACTAAATTTTATTGTAATATAGTCATTCTTGACTACCCAGTCCAAATGATCAGAATGCCCTTTTACATTGGAAAGGAGGATGCAGTCTTGGACACAAATGTAAAACAAAGCTCTGATTCGTGCTCTAGACTCAGAATGAGACAACATAGTTTGTTTTAACGGTGCTTTTCAAATTTTATACACTAAAGTTTCTCTTCACCTAGTCATCTTCTTTCTTTCTGTTATTTGTTTGTTTTTCTGAGATTGGTTTGTTGATTTTTGGGGGGAGTGGGCGGGTGTGCTGAGGGAGATTGTGGGAACAGGGGATCACATTGGAAAGAGATTTGCCTACAGATCCTAACTGGTACGACTCGCCTGGTATTTGATTCATGGTTTGATTACAGGCACAGTTGGTATTTCAGAGATATGTGGTAGTTGCTGGCACGATGCACAAAAGATGAAGCACTCTACCTACTGGAAAAGCATATCTCTGTGTGTATTGATCGGGCATTTAATAAAGCTGCTTCCTGTCAGCTGTCAAAAAACTGACCCAGTGAGGACATGTTGAAGAATTATGGAGAGAAGATGAGGAGGAAGTGGCAGGAACCAAACAGTACTGTGCTCACTCTCCTTCCTACCTGTTTGAAATGTACTTTACCTTCAAACAGTGACAGTATCAGCTAAGACGTTGATGTAATTGAGCCTTCTTATTGTTGTAAAGAAATTCATATTAATATATACTCTGTACATCGTCCTTTCCATCAAATTTAATTTTTGACAAGTGTGAGCATGCCTGTCTTAGGCTGATACTTTTTTTCCTGTCTTCTTTCTTTCTCTCTCTTTTTTCTCTTTTTGGTTCATTGTGTTCACTGATGGGTGGATTACTCACAGAATGTTCTCCACTATAATTTATGTTTATCTGAAAGTAGGAACTGCAGTTCTTCGGTAATAACAAACTCCTCTATATCTTTTCACTGCCTTCATTTTCTTCATGTCCTGTCATTTTTTTCATTTGCTGCTGCTGTTAATCTGACATCCTTTGCTCCAAAAAAAATGTGTTTTATTTACAGGGCACAGCATTTGGAAGTGCTCCTGTACCTTCTCGCAGGCAATTATGTGAGTCTCTTAAATTCCGCTCTGTGTTGTAAAGATGACTATGTGTTCATGTGCTGTAGCATGGCATGCCAATATAGAGTTAATGCCCTGAGGTCAATATTCAACCACTGGTGTTGTATATTGCCTGTAATGTCTTTGTAGCTAACAGCTTCTATTGACCCCTTCTTTATTTCTTTGTTGTGTTTTGTTCAACACATCATAAAATGGGGCTGCGCTGTGCACTGTAGAGTTGCAAGAAGGGAAGAAAATACCATGATGACTCAAAGTCTGGAGGGGAATAGGAATAATATTATCAGATTATGTGTGCAACATAGTAGTGAGAAGCATTGTTAAAACTAAACAGTCCCTTTTTCCTATTCTTCAAATTAGTCTCTCCATTGCGCAGACAAAAATAAAAAAAAAATCTGGTCCTCAGAAAATGAAGAAATGGAAAATCAAACAATATGGTGTCAGGCAGATATTACTGAGACCAGCTATATTCCTTATAAGACTGTCCTTCTAATTAATTTGAAGAACAAGCCCATCTGCTGAGTTTAGGAGGAAAGGGAACTTTTAGAAAGGGATCTCATTCATTTTGTTTCCTTAAATCCACTGGAATTATTGATAATAAATAAAATTTCTTTGAAATTAAAGTAAATTCCCCCGTTGTCTACAAAAACCTGAGAAATCACAATGTGCTATATATTAAAAAAAAAAAAAAGGCTTGCATTCTAATTCAAGATGATCTCTCTGCTGCTTTAATAGTGTTCGCGTGTGAGTGTGTATACTGAATATATAGATTCTCAGAATACCATCAGACTTTGAGATGAGGACTTTCTTACATTCCTTGACTTATTTCTGTCTTTCTCCTCCTACCTTGAGTTAATACTAAAGACATTGGTGTCTTCCATATGCACATAATAAGCTACAGGCATGCACTGCATTATTATAATTACTGTGCACTGCATCACACTGCTGAATGTCAAATAGATTCATTACAATATAACATTACAGGCTTACTCATAAAATACAGTGCAGTTTGAACAATGCTTCATTGTTGGCAGTCTTGAAACATGTTGCTTGCATAAATTCACTGGTGCTGCTCTTGTGTATTCCTAGGAAAACATGGCATTTGTCTATGAGTGTGGGTCTTGCAAAAGTAACAAAATATATGATCTGTATATGACTGTCCTTTCTTTTGTGCAATTATCTAAGATGTTCCTATGCTACTGGGTATATCTAAGGGAAGAAAAAAATATCAAGATGTAACGCTCTTCATGAAATATAATTGTACTCCTATTACATTTATTTAAGGTATGGTGGAAAGAATTAATATTCTTTTTAGTCCTTCAGAAAAACAGTGCTGGGGTTATTTTTATCCAATACATGTGTCACATAGCAGTCTGCTAAAATGAAAATTCAAATTTCTGCCTGGCTTACTCTCATTTAAATTAATCCTGCTACTGATTTGTGTGATTAACAACATCACTGAAGGCTTTGGAAACACACTGAAACAATAATATGCTTTAAAATGCTTAGTTGTATATAATCAGTACCGTGCATCGTTGACAGCTTCCTTCCTTGTACAGGAGCCCGTGTTTGAGGTGAACAAATTAAGTCTCATGTGATGAAGTGCCTGAGATTTGAACATAAGAAAAAGTGTGGCAAGGGCAGAAAATGTTTTATCTGGCAAAGACAGGTTAAAAATTTGCGTAACAAAATGAAGATGCAGAACTCTAAAGTAAACAGAGGAATGGGTAATAGTTGGGTTAAATACGTGAATGAGTAGACTGGAAGAAGTGGTCAGAATCTCTGTGCTTAGTTGATGAAAAAACAGTAAAACTAACATTGCTGAAATGGTGAGATGTGAGAAGTTTAAAACAGCATTTATAGAATGTGTCAGTGCCTTAACTATGAAACAAATGGAAGCAAAAGAAACACATAATTAAGGGAATCCATAACATCTGGGAGAATTAGTTCATCCAGCTTCTTTCTGCTTTTTTGTGTTCTAGGAGGCAAAGATTATATGGAACTGTGAATATTTTTGTGGTAAAGTTCTCACAGGAAGGTGGAATTGTAGCTTGAACATCCTAAGCTTGTCTTTTAGTCCTTGGTGGTCCTTTTTTTTTCCTGGTCCTTACAAAGCATTGAACGCAGTGCTTGATCAGAAATGAATGGGAAATGAGGATGTCTGGGAATCCGGAGCAGCAATGCTACTGGATGAGTGCTGTGTCGTATCACATAGAAACTGAAAGGTAGCAGAACTGTTTTTTTCCAGAAGGTGTGACCAGTGATCCTATAGTAACTCTACTGCCAATGGAAGAGTCAAGATTAATTTGATCTCAGTTCTTGCGAGATGTTTTGGACTACAGGGGACTTGTGGGTGCTTCACCTCCAGAGTGAGCAAGGTTGGCTCAGTGGTGGTTTCAAGTCACCGGGAAGTCACAGACCTCTAGGCATCCAAAGCTGTCCTAAACACTGAGTGGCATCTGTGCTAATTCTGTGTCACCATGTTTCCTCTTGTAGTCCAGGGTCCAGAGAAGCTGCTGGGGAAAGAAATGTGGCAGAGGGGTGAGTGGTCGAAACTTAAGATGCTGTTTATGTAACAGTTGAAAGTAAAAAGGTTCTGCTCAAAGAACATTTTAACTCTGACTATAAACTATGAGATTCCTTATGAATGTGTGGATAGCTAATAAATTCCAATATGGGAGTTAAGGCTCCTTTCCACAAGATAGAAACTCACTTTCTGAAATTGAAGAGGTTGCAACTTTGTTTCTCTTTTACAATAAAGTCACCAACAGCAGTGGAAGAAAAGGGACGTGCAATCCAAACTATCAAAAAATATGAGATAATCTGTAATTACCAAGGAAAAAAGATGCAAGGACAGAGGACAAAGTGAATGGGGAGTCCAGAGTGAATATAGATGTCATCAGGAGTCTGATGATCGCTGTATAACACAGCTTTGGTCCTTGGAATACTGCTGACCTAAAGGCAAAACACAGATTTACAAAATACAGTTATGACTTAATAAAATTTGGTATCAAAACAAAATGCAGCTGCAGATTTTTTGGCATAATTGCTATATAATCACCCTAGGGTGAAAAAGGCTCTCATATTTTCTTCTGTCACTTGTCTCTTACATAGAGTAGAAGAACAAATACACCAATGAAATACATAAAGAAGAGTAAACCCCACAATGCTGAAAACACACATGTTCATTGCAAGATTTCCTTCAAACTGCACTTTTGTCCTGCAAATGTACATATTAGAGTCAGGGTTTTAGGTTTATATCCTGTGTTAAAGCTTTGTCTTCTGGTGCAAGATCCACTGTGCTTTAACTTTTTTATACCTGTGGTGTTTTTTATAAAGACTTTATTCGAGACATTTCCCTTATTTAACCTGAAATGTCCTCAAACTGCAAGTAATTACCAATTGAAGGTGACAATGGATAGTACTTTTTAAGAAAATGTATTCTCATTTGCATGCAGTTTTGAAATGAAAAATGCTTACCTGTTTTGATTAGCACTATTTAGAAAAAGAAATCAATGGGAAGAAATAGCATAGAAAGAACCTTGCTGTCATAGATATTCTTGAAACAGAATAGTATCACAACAAAAATAATATGGTTATGTGGTACCTGACAGTCAGCTTTACAGACAGAAAAAAACAGATCAGTGTGGAATAGCCGCATTATATCCAAAGAATTTCGTACCATCTAATGATAACAAAAGTGCCAGAATTGAATGCAGCTAAACTAACTTTCTAGGTATGGAGTTTTATACAAGGAATAATTTAAAATAAACTAGCCTAACATCAAAATTAAAGGAAGTAGAGCCTTAGCTGGTTGATAAATGGCACTTTAATGTTGCAATCTCACAAAGAAAGTTTAATTACTTGGGGCAAAATATAACTACTTCAGAGTTTTAAATTCAGTTGTAGTGATTTTAATTACATCAGAAAATATCTGGAATGGAAATTACAGGAGTTAAATTACTAATGTAGATAGTTCACGTGATGAAACAAGTACATTCCCACCATCAAGATATTTCAAAGGACTGGATGGCTTCTTTGGAAGGAGAAAACAAGGAAATAAGATAAAATGCTGGGAAGTTAAGTATTTTATTGATTTCTGGTGCATTGTGGAGGAAGAAACCTTTTTGAATTGAATAGTTTTCAGATAAAGAGAAAAACCTAAGGTAGTAATGGTAAATGCGTAAGTTATGAATGAAAATATTTAAAATGTTTTTTTCAGGATTTTAATGAAAATCACATAAATGAATAGGCTAGCACTCTAGTAAAAACAGATTCTCTTACGAAAAAGTACAGGTAGTCACTTTCTTGTAGAGTTGATCGAAATATATGCAGTTAAGATGTAGTAGTTTGGTTAAAACGATGCCTTAAAAAAGCTTATTAAAAATACATTTGTAAAGTCATACCATACCAGATATTTTCTGCAAAGGTTTATCTGTCATAATCATCTTCTATGTATGATGAAAATTGTAAGTATAGGAAAATAAATCAGTGTATTTTAAGCTTTATAAGGAAATTTCACCCTCACAGAAGGGTGCAAAACTCTCCCCCCAGCTGTAGGCCAGATGAGAGTTCTCCAGACTGGACATCGGACTAAGAAAATTCTAGATATCTTAATCTCACACAGTCACTGATTAACGGGGCCTCTCTAAGCTGTGCAGATGGGAAAGCCCCAAGCTTCTTGCAAACCTGAGCTACCAAAGTCTATGTCTCTCTTAATCAGGGAATCATTTAGTTGGAAAAGATCCTTAAGATCAAGTCCAACCATTAAGCTGACACTGCCAAGTCCACCACTAAACCATATTGCTAAGTGCCACGTCTGCATGTCTTTTCCGCACCTCCAGGGATGGTGACTCCGCCACTTTCCTGGGCAGCCTGTTCCAATGCCTGACCATGATTTCAGTGGAGAAACTTTTTCCAATATCTAACCTAAACTTCCCCTGAAGCAACTTGATGCCATTTCCTCTCAATCCTATCAATGTTACTTGAGAGAAGAGGCTGACCCCCACCTCACTATGACACCCTTCCAGGTAATTGTAAAGAGTGATGTGGCCCCCTTGAGCCTTCTTTTCTCCAGGCGAAACACCCCCAGCTCCCTCAGCCACTCCTCATAAAACTTGTGCTCCAGACCCTTCACCAGCTTTGTTGCTCTTCTGTGTAGTAGTATGTGTATGTTGTGTAGCAGAAGCTGATCCAGAGACTGAAGTGATTGAGGTTGATGCGGTAGAGGAAAAGTTGTCTGTATCTTAAAAATTATAATTGTACAGCAATGAATCTGAGTAACCCAGTGTCTTAACTCAGTAGGACTCTGCACAGCTAAGATTTTTGTGAATTTAGGAACCTTGCTAATCCTGGATAGATTCTCTTTGCAAGATTTTGACTGAAGTTATGGTTTTGGAAGAGGTAAATTATAACTTCTTTTATTACCGCTTTTCTTACAAGAGGTGCTTAAATGTTTCTAAGATATGCAGAGAAGTACACTTAAAATGGCTTTTGTGAGGAAAACCCAAAATCTCTTAATTACTGTAAAAGAAGTATGTTCTTGATTCTGTAGAAGTTTAGATTTATGCAAGTATGATGTCCATACATTCAATTACTGTCTAGCTAGAACACAGAAATGTATCTGACTAATTGTAAAAACCTTCCAGTTGGGTTTTAATGGAAGTAATTTACTTTCAAAAAATTAGTGTATAATTTATTAGAAATAATTTTAATTCTGTTTATTAGAAATAAATTATGCAAATATCAATAATCTTTAGTATCTATTGTTTTACTTTTTTGGCTCATTAATCTTCATTGCACTAATTCTAAAAATGGCCCTATCTGACAATCACCTGCTAAATTTAATTTAAAAACTCATTACAAAATTATCCATTTAACTGAATATTCTTTTTATTGGGTTTTTTAACTCAGTAATACGTTCTTAGTGATTTAGGCTTATGTAATCTGATCACAAGTTACAGTCCTATTAACTTCAGTAGATATAAGATCATGCTCTGTTTTTTGCAAAATGATAAAATATATATTCTGACAATTTTTTTATTAACATATTATTATTTTTAAGTCTTTCATTTGTGGAAGAGAATTCTCATTCCTTTAACAGCAGTTTCTGCTTTCGTTCCTGTTTCTATGGAAACAGACATTAGTACAATGAAAGTTTTTAAAAAGTGATTATTTGAAAACATTGGAGACTGAAGATTTCATTTAGCAAATTTGAAATCCACTCATAAAAACCATAGAACTTAGATATAAAACAAAAATAAAAAGTTTTTATGTGATATCTTAACATGTGGGTTTTACTTGTCTTTGTTTCTTCATTTTATGATTGTAAAGAAGGATTTTTTCTGCTTGTAGTAAACTCCCTAAGAAGAGGGAGGTTGTGGCTCTGTACCTAAGAACATTGAGAAATTCATAGAAATGAATTTTGTTATTCATCAGTTTGTGCTTGAAGAGGAAGAGTAGTATTTACTGGATTGCTATGTACAGTGGTGCATTAAAAATCAGTTTTGTTTGCACACTACACCTGAATATGGGAGAAGAAAACAAATATGTTATTGCTGTCTTATCATGGCATTGGCTATCTTGCTTGTCTTATCATTGAGTATGGAAAAAAAAGCTATGGTCATAATTTGTTTAAAAAACAGATACTGTTTCTTGTTTTAATACAATAGCTCCTCAAAAACTTAGTCTTTCATCATTGAAATAAATGTCTATCTGGGTGAGATTCACCAAATTCAGGCATAATTAGTTCTTCCTGTCCTACTTTGCATTCATGGACTGACTTGATTACAACTTAATCAAGTAAAAATAGAGCACAGAAGCCATGAGCTTGAAGAATTGCTTGTTGTGTTTGTTGTTTTCTGCTGCCATTATAGTGTGTAAAAATGAAATACATTGTTTTACACTTATTTTGAGAGTTAAAAGATGAATGCTAAGGTAGTCCAGATTAGATACTCTCTTGCTAAATTACTTTTAAACCACTAGATGATTGTAAAAACAAAGCATTTTCTGGTCTTCTTGAGCTACCTCAACTCCCTGTAATTGAGTGTTTTTGGAAATTCTTTCTTCAAAACCTCTGTAAAATATAGTTCATAAGGATACATTTATTTTAAAGTAATTTCTTTATGAAATGCTTTAATATTATGGGGGTTATTAAGCTTTTTTCTCCCATGATAATAAGCAGAAATGGCACTGATGGGTCATAAATTACTGCTTAGCAGGTAGAAAGTGGGCATTAGAAAGCGCTCAAGGAGGGTACTGCAGCTCTGGAAGAGATTGCTCAGGTTGTAAAATCTCCATGCTCATATGTTTTCAAGACTCACCAGTCTGAGGCATGACTGAGCTCACCTGGAGTTAGTAGTTCCAAGCAGGAGGCAGGGCAAGATGACCTCAAGAGGCCCATTGCAGCCAGTGTTTCTCTGAGTCTGTAATTTGAGAAGCACTGCTGTGAATGGAAAGAAGGGAAAAAATGTGCAGTCTTTGAAACTGCATCTTTCTTTTGAGTTTATTTTCTGTTTGCAAATTCATGTGCAGTTAATCTAAGAAACTTAAGCTACTAAACTGAGTAATTTATCTAAGTGCTTAATGATTGTTTTCAAGTCTTTCAAATGAGATTGACTTTTGAAAGTGATGATACTTTTTTTTAATTCTAAAAATAAGGTTAACACAGTAAATAATTCTTCAATTTAAGTAATATTTCATTTCAGGCCTTACAAAATATTTTTGATTGATCTGATCATTGTAATTCCAGCATAAAACTGAAGAGTCTCTTATTCACCTAACTCTATTATGAGTAATGAAATTGAATCTCTGATAGATCTCCTTTAGGAGTAAACTCAGAGATTCATTTATTCTGAATAAATTACCTCTCAAGCTAATCCTATTTCCGATTAGTCAGTTATCTAAAATCTGACAATGATTTTTTTTTTTTTTTTTAAAGAACTATTTTTGAATTGTAATGAATTGTCAGTATGGGCATATGTTAGCTTATGCTTTGTCAGTGGAGTAATTTCCCTCATTCAGTACTTCTTTTTTGTCTGCTGTAACACTGCTGCTGTTCCTGGACTCTTCCACACACAAAAAAAAATCCTTCTCTTTCTCCGGATGACCATCTACTGTGCTCTAATAGTTACAATAAAAGCGATGCATTCTTTAAGATTGCATATTGTTAAATTTTGCCGTGGAAAACTTTTCTTACTAGCAGCTTAGCTGTTCAGTTGTTGTAAATATTCTGTTGATCACATAGTTATCAGATGTTTATATAAGGAAAGCATCAGGAAAATGAAGAAAAAATCTGCAAAAAAATTGATGCTTTATCTCACTAATCACAATAGTAGGGTAGAAGAATACATAGCATTTCAAAATAAAGCCTCCAGTGAAAGAAACTGTGGTAGAGAAAGGATGCGACAGAATGAATGTGAACAGTGAACATTTCTGCTCAGAAAATGTAAAACTTGCAGCTTAAAGACTCTTTCTCAGGACCTTTGAGTGTCAGAGACTTCGTGGCTTCACATACTGGTCTTCTCATTGATGTTGGAACAGACTTGAGTGAAGCAGTCTCAGGCAGAATTTAGACTAAAGAACATATTTACCCATGTTTTTCTGATTTAAAGTATGTGCAGTCATGAAAAAAATGTTATTCCATGACATGAGGAATTGCAAAATCATTTTTTGATGACTTACAGCCTAGACAGTTATATTTTAGTTACCCTGGGTGATACTCGGCATTTACAATTATGGAGACTGTATTTGCTTTTTGATTAATTTTTGTAATAGATAGTGATTTTGTCTTGTATGTAGTTAAATTAAAAACTATTGTTCTCATTGTTTTGGTCAGTAGTTCTATCCTAAGAGAATTAATGAAATTTTGGATTGCTGAAGTGGGTTGTTTAAATTACTAGAAGGCTTAATAGGCATGTTAAATGTTTTCAAGCCATTTCCATTGGCATATATTAAACAGAGTGGAGTAATTCTGTGAAGCTGTGCTTATTGCCACACTGTTATTTGTTGCGTGTATGACCAGAGATATCAGGAATATGTTTTGCTTTGGCATAACTACAGCATATAGGCTGAATAATGAACAATGCCATTTGTTGTCTTTCTGATACAGCTATTAAACCATTTAACAGTTTTCTATATTGTATTTAAATCCATTGGGTAGATTAAAAAATGCTGCCTTTAATCAACATGGCATGACTTTTTTTCCCAGATTTCCCCTCTAAGATTTCGCAAGTGTGATTATTGCAATCACTTTTGCGTTTTATCAACAGTGGAAAAAGCAAACTGATAGACATTTTTCTGCAGATGGTTGAAGAAAGTTAAATGTTGAAATAAAAATATTCAGCATTTATCTATGCCACATAAGCTTGTGAATGCACCCTTTGCTGTTCTCTCCCTCACAGACAGTCTGTACCTTTCTAGAGAGAAGCTAGACAAATGATCTACTCTGTTTTTTTCCCATAAACACCATGGATTTTATATGCTTCACAGATCACTAATTAGAATTACTTGTTTTTAATGAGATGAAGCAAGACATTGCTAATGCTTGAATTATTTATGAGTATTTATCAAGTTCACCCATAGGAACTATAAATACATTTCATGTGGTATGGTTTGCTAGAAACGACCATTTGGCATAAGGCAATTTTAAGTAGCAGTGTACATAATACTTTATATATCAACTCAGTTTATTCAAGCTCATTCCTCCTTCAGTTATTTTTCTAAGAAGATTTTCCTCCTTTTTATCCATTCATTTCTAACATCTACTGGTTTGCTTTTATAGAAAAGTCAATTCATTATTGTCATTTGGTCATACTGCTGAAGTTCAAACACACAGGAAGGGAATGAGAGGCTTTTATGTGCTTTGTTAGAGTCATCTATTGTTGGGAAATAAATATCTGCTGAATGTTTTCTGGAAGCTGTTTCAAGCATTTGTTATAAGAAAATACAGTAAAAGCAGTACAGAATACCTTGTTAAGCTTTTCTATAAAGCAACAATAATTTTTATATCCCTTTTCTTCAAAATGCTAATAATTGCCTTAGTTTGGTTGTTAAAAAAGCCTATTATATGTTTGCTGCTTCCAGAATTTTATTAAAAAAATATTTAATATTGTTGACATTTGCCTATACATCTGATCTTTGGAGGTTTAAAAGACCAAAGAAAAGAGATGTAAAAATGAACATAGTAAAAATGAACTCTACCATAGATAATAAAGATATACTAAGATTTTATTACTTAATATTGCATGTTTTGGTAGTGAAGAATCTTATCCTCTGTACTAATGGTATGTCTGAAGAGACGCACTGGTAGTTACCAGCTGGAAAGAACTGTTCAGTTCAGGGATCTGTCTCTACCACAGTCTCCTGCCACCTCCATGGGAATGACTCTAGACCTGAAATGGAGAACGAGAAAGTAGGAATGCTCCATGACTTGTTTTCATCTCCTTCTCTGGCAAAAGGATGCAGTATTCCATGTTCTTTCAATTAAAAACTGTAAGAAGATTTAACAAAGACCATTATTTGTTATGATAATGAGTATATGCGTAAAGTTGGCCTTATGCTAGCATTTAATATTTTACTCATCAGATTATCATCATTACCCCTGGGCTGTTTATTTAGTTTCTGTGAGTAGGCTTAGATATTGAAATTTAGGGATCAGGAACTTAACCTAACTTAAGCGTGACTCCAAACAAGAAAAATGCCATCATCCACGCAAAGAGAGGTGTTTGGAAGACAAGGATAGGCAAGAGTGTAAAGATGTGGTTCACTAGCTTGATGCAGAAACAATCCAGAAGTGTGAATTCATGTCTTTTTTTATTCCTTCCAGGAAGGCTGAGTGTAGATCAGCTTGCGTTAGTCACAGGTTTATGTACAGAACAATCCTCAGTGTTTCAGGATCATCGTGTATCCCTGCCTGCTTCTGGGTTGTCCTTTCAACGCAATCAGTTCTAGCTGATGGTTTTGTATCTCCTATAACATTAAAATAGTTTCTGATGTGGAAAGCCTTATTATTCTATCTAATTTATTCCTAGTGTTTTTTCAAAAAAGAAATAAAAATCTATGGAGGTTGAGAAAAGAGCCAATATTACTGGGGATCAGCTTGGTCTCTACTTGTCGCTAGCTAGTATTTTGTGAGTCTCACTTGCTTACAGTTTGTGTCTGAATTTCCACTCTGAGCTACTGCTTTTGTAGATAAAACTTTGACAGAGATTTCAGTCTGTATGATTTTTCTCACTGGGGTGTTGAGAAAGCTTTTGAAGTTTGAATTCATTTGGGTTTTAGCTATCTTGGCCATGTGCAGTGTATCTGCTAGCATCAGCTTTGCCTACTCGCTTCTGCCTAAATGAACTATAAACGGTATATATACTCAGTTTTCAATAGAAAAGGTTAAGTCTTCCTGTGAAGAACCCACAGGTTGAGGCCAAACAAGATTTTTTTTTTTTTTTTCTTTTCTGAGAGCAGCCAAGGCCAGCCTTGGAAAGGAGAAAAGTTCCCGGGTGATGAACTCTGATCTTGCATAGACAATATCTCCTGTCACGTCATGTTGCTTGGTAACCCTCAACTGTGGCACGTATGGTCCTGCTGTAGTAGGAGAAAGTAGGAGAAAGCTTGGCTGAAGATTTCTGTTGGTCTGTTCATGTTCCTTGGCTGGACTGTACGAAAACTAGACTGCTGTCACCTAACTGTAAGCACCTGTAGTTTGTCTTTCAGCAGCAGTGATTGTTCATAAGTTGAAAATTTTATCTAACCTTAAAAAGCAGTCTAAGAGTCACTTATATTAGCAAAATAAGCTGAGTTAATTAAAATAAAGCAACTGCTACTCTAGACTGGGAGCAATATGGCTGTCTTTTAGCATAACATGAAAGACAGCTTATAAAACCCTCCCTTCTTCTTTTTGTCTTCTTTTGTCTCATGTGGCACAAGTTAATGATGCAGGTGTAATGACTGGATGCTAGCAATAGCAGTCATGTGTTTTGGTTTTTTTTCTACTGACACCCCTTGGCTCAACCTCTCAAGCATCCTATGAGAATATAACACAGAGACCTGGGATGAGGGATGCTCACCTGGAGTGCTGTGTGTCGCACTTCTCACCATATACATACAAGATTTTTCTTTTTTTTTTGACTACTGTGCCTTTCAGCCGGGCAGACAGTTGTATGTGCTTAACTTCACGGGTGTAAATAGAAGCAAATGAGACTGTTCTTACATATGACTAAATGTGCCTGTGTTCCTGGAGCAGGGGTGGGGGTGCTTCCATCCCATGACTGGTTTCGTATTCTCTTGCCTCAGCGCTAACCACACAGCAAGAGGAGCAGGGTATTTAGGAGGATTTCTAGTGACAGTGAAGGAGTGTTATTAATTTATAAATTGCTTGTAAAAGCTCGAAAGATCTCACATCAGGCTGTCAAACTTGCCAGCAAGTTGCACATCCAAATGATGTGTTAGGAGCAATGGAACTGTTGCTTTACTGAAAGCTTTAATGATACAATAATTTTAGTTAGCTGTCCAGGTCAAATATAAGCATCAGTCTCAAGATCTGAAAAATTATTTCTCTACTCATCTTTGTGAAGTATGCAATCTGTCTTTGGATGCAAACAAAATTTCTTTTATTATAATATTAAACATTATGTTTATGGTACTATAAGTATTTCAAATATTTTCAAAGGAACTGTCAAATATGGCTGTCACAGACTGAAATGGGAATCACATCTGGACATTTTACAGTTCATTTTTTACTTCAGTGCTAAAATTTAAATGCAATTTATGCAATAAGTCATATGGAATAAAACAATAATGTGAAAAGTACCCTGCAGTATTAATTTGTCTGAGAAGGAAAACTATGGAGTCTGAGTACATCTGTGTGCCAAATGTATGTCTCATTGCCGTAAGCACAGGATGCCTCACTGCAGATTCAGCATTCACATTTACGTGAAGCTATAAAGTACAAAAAGAACCACTGCAGGAAGTTGGTTGTTTCCTAATGGACTTACAATTACATGGAACACAGATTCCCTAAAAATACCTAACTAATTACAGGATGAGGTGCTATATTGTTGTATTTCTTTCTAAGTATACTGTTTAAACAGTTGCCCTACTGCTGAATTAGATGGAAAATCAAGAAGGACAAATATGGAGTAATTCTTCATACTGCTTATTTTGTAACTAACTATTTGAAGACTGATTTGGGATTTTTTTTCCCTTTGAAAACAACAGGCAGAAGGCAATTTAAATACTGTAATTTATCTTTGATGGATGATGTATTTAAAGCAGCTGAAAGCACATAGTTTGAGCATGTAGCAATTAACATTCTGATCCCACTGAGGGAGTGTCATATGCTGACCCTCACCATCTAAATGTGCCTCTTAGCAGGTATGAGGTTTAGTTCTAGTTTCAACTGCAAAGGAAAAATGTTGCACTTTCCTATGCGGATTTGAAATGAAATGCCAAGACTGTTGGCAACTACAAAACTGTTTCTAGCCCATCCAGATCAAGGTGGTTGAGTCTTTTGCTGCAAAGAAAATCTACAAGCCTTTGAGAAGGCATAAAAGGCGTCATGACTCAGTGACATGTCAAGCCTTATTCTTAATCTGAATAATATGAACTGAGTATTATCTAAACCATGCTTTATATAAATACTTGTCATTTCTGATGATGTGGAGTCCCGCCCCAGGCACCCTTTGTTTTCTCTGTTCTGTTTTTATTGATGCTTGTTGGAGAGGAGCAATGGCAGCAGAGGGACTCTGCAGTGCTTGACAGATTTCCTTGATGGCAGTACAGCTGTAGTACAGGTGCGTGGTGCAAAACAGCTCCCCTGAAATCTGGATCAAAATGTCAAGAACTGCAAAAGGCAGTTTTGTATTCTTTGTTTTCCATGGGGACATATAGGAATATTTTATGTGTGTTTTGTTTTGTAACACCTTACTGAACAACATGGTCCTGCTTTGCTGTTTCACAGATGTCTCCTAGTGGGAGATAAGCTGTGGGCATAGTGTGCTGCTGATGGCAAGACACAGAGCTGCTTTCTTGAAAAAACAAAGTCCAAGACTGGTTATACATAATCCGTGTGAAGCTGTTGGCTTGGATTTTAGACATTAGCTCAACCTTGGTTATGAATCAGTAAATAAGTAGTAGTTTGAGAGTGCAAACTTGTAAAGAAAAGGAATAAAATTATGAAAGCTATCTAGCCAATCTGGGGAAAAACTGTTCCATCTGGAAATAGCCCATACACTTTTGTCCATTTTCTTTTCCTAAAAGCCTGATTTAGATAATAATGAGCTTTATAGACTAATGCCTTAATACTTTAGACATGTGAATTTCTAAATGGCTGTGTTTGATTTCTGATTTCAGAAATTTTCTGATTATACATATATGGGAAAAAAGATTCTTCACATTACAAAATGCTCCTCTGTCTTTATTTCCAATTAAGGGAACATGCTGAAATCTATTGAGTACATTACCTAGCAAATGACTGAATTGCTTTGATATAGGAAACTACAGACAGAATGAATATTGAAGTTACAAAGGGTTCTTTCTCTAGAAGTGTGATCATCTTTCTAGTATCATCTGTCTAATAAAATTTTCAAGTTCCTTTTGTTTGTAGTACCTCAATAACATATGCCAAGATATGTTGTCATCCCTAAAACTCAGCACTTGTGATACTGAGTTTACATGAAATTTCACTGCCTTGTAGTGTTTGTGTTAGTGCTGAAATTAAGTTCATCTATTTCAGCCGTTCAGGTTAATCTCTGAGTAAAGTAAAATTAGGAAAATTATATGCAAAAGAATACTTAAAACTAAGAGATGGGTTTTGGATATGAATGATATAGTAGTAAATAAGTTTGGTTTAGTTACAGCTTTCTTTTCATTCACCCTATATTTCTCTGGCTGGACTTCAAATGAACAACCAATCCTTTCCAAAAGGGCACTGATGGATACCTGGAGCCATTTTAAAGCTATTATGGAAGAAAATATGTTTACTTTGACATCCATAGGCCAAAGCATGTTTAATAGTTGCATTTAGAAGTAACTTACTGCCATACTGTCATGTGATTGCAGTTTTCTCTTGGCTTCTAGTTAACCCATCAAGGTTGTATAATAGAGACTTTTTTAAACATTTTTTCTCTATTGTGATATTGAAATACAAGATAGATTTGGTGTCTGGGAATCAGTGAGGTCTGATTGTCCAGAATATGTCCACAAAATAAAATGCAAGTAGAAAGCAATTTTTAGAATGATCCAGTATTTAGTTTTGGGTTGGGTAATCCCGTAAAAGTAATTGGAAGTGGCTAAAGGGAATTTATACAGGTAATAGGGTTGTGTTGTGTTACTGCAATGGTCAGTGGTTTACACTAAAATTAGTACCTGTCAGTCACCTACTGACTACTGTCCCTTCAAGTAGCTGTTTTGTACAGTGTCTCTGTGAGCTGTGGAGGGGCTTCTTGTTTCTTCTGCAGCCCCTTGAAATCCTCAGACCTGTTCTGCATCTCTAAAAAGTGTATCTGCTGTATCAGAACACGTATTGCAATAGCACTCATTTTTGAAATTATATCAACATGAATGTGTAGCTTATTATAAAATAAATATCAACAAAAATATATACTGCATTTAGAAACATAGTACAAGACTAATTTTACTCTAAAAAGGCTTTCTGAATATATGGAAGCACTATTATCATAGCAGTTAAAGTAACTAAAATGGGTGACTATTGCTTATGGTATTTCTTAATGTGGTACTAGACCTTTTCATTTAGATTCATAATACATGTTTATGCAAGCCCTCAAAATAGTTCTGTTTGGAGTAAAACATCTATTTTGTCATAATGCATTCACTTGAAATAGAATTAGAAAAATCCAGAAAAAAAAAACTACACCATAAAAAAAGTTTCAACTAAGTAGGTTATTTTAAGTAGTTCAGTCTGAACAGATAATGAAGACATATTGGGTCAATGACCTCATAAGATGAAAAGGAAGGAAGGAAAAAATCAGAATGCAAAATATTATCTGGGTAGTTTGACCATTTATTTCCCTTCTGTCACCCCACTAACCTTACCGAGTGCTTTCAAAATGACACCTAGTTGCTGGTTTTATTCCCTTTCTGGTACAACTTGACATTAATGTATTTGAAAATATAGCACATAATCTGCTAACTATTCAGAATCTGTAGTGAAAATAAAAAAAATCAGATTGACAGAATTTAACAGTTTCTACACTTCGAAAAAGTGTAGAAATGCAAATGTGTTTTGTGGAAGAAATAAATTTCTGTGTTTCTGTGTTTTTGTTTTCTGTGCATGTTCTCCTAGGTCGCATGATTTTATTAAACAGGCTGAACAATTTTAGTAAGTATTGGAAAGATACATGATTAATTTGAACATTGATAAATGCTACAGGGAAAGTTAATATCTCTTTGTTCTCATCATTACCATGAGAACTTCTATGGGTTCAATGGTATTTCTTTCAGAAGAGTGAATAATATCAGAAAAGAGCAGTCAGTACCAATGCTGCATCACTTGTTGCCAAAAACAGAGCCTCAAAGTCTTGACCAGCTGATCCATTACTAGAAATGAATTAGCATTTTACATTTCAAAGACTAAAATGAGAGTTGAATGCATGTTGCCATGGTGTTACCCTTCTTGCAGGACTCTGGACAAAAGAGATGCAGGCTTTTTTAGCGTTACATATTCATCTTTATTTAAACTGAACATCTCTTTTCGGTTAAGGAGAAAAAGAAGTCAAGAGGCAAAGTGGCATTTTTCATTCCCATCAGTCCAGATCTACTTGACTGTGCTTTTGAGTCCACAAGTAGCTTGTCTTGCAAGGTCAAGTGTCAAATCTGCCCCGTGGAAGCAGCTGATGAGGTTATAAAGCAGGGCATCTGACCATTTTCCTCAAAAAACCAAAATATTCCCTCTTTAACTTACATGTTGTGGCTAACTAGCTGCCTCACTACATTTACCGAGAGTTATGCAAATTTGAGTCCTACTAAATTAGCTTAAGATGTTTGTCTAAAGCTTACACCGTCAATGTTAAAGCTAAACATAGAGATGGAGGTCTTGCAAGCATAAAGGCAGGCTTCAAGATCACCTTTTATTCTCCAAAGAAAAATTCCCAAGAGATCTTTTTTTTTTTCATGTGGTAATCCTGTTTATCATCATACCAGGAAAGGTACCTGTAGTTGTACAGTGCAGCCTTGCATTTAAGATCTTTTTTGAGCTGAGTTTAAAAGGGGCCCTCTTAAAGCTTGGGCAAATATTGGATTATTTCACCTTACCGCTGGCTTTTTTCCTTCTGTATCACGAGCCATCGCTAAGGAAACAATGCACGTCCTGTTAGGTAAACAGAATAGCGCACAATCAGTTCACTGAAATAAAACACAAAATACATCATGTAGTTTTACACTCTCAGTTGAAATCAGTGGTAAGAATGCAAATCTGTATAACTAGACAGAGTTGTTACAATCCTATTTCCAACACATATTTTCCAAAGGCTTCAGGGTGTTTCACATTACAGAATATTGCACGCTGGTTTCACCTTGAGATCCTGACGTCAAAAGTATTAAATGCTTATTTGTGCTTTAGGCAAACACTAACAGCTTTTTTTCAGACTTAGCTTAAATTCTCCTTATTTTTTTTTTTTTTTAGATAGCCTTGGCAATTTTAATTTTGCTTTGAATTTTCTCTGTTCATTGTAAATTCAAGTGAATACAAATAAAAACCATACATTTCTCAATGGGAAAATTTAAGTGGTTGTCTTTTGCTGGACAGTGAAATGCTGGTCCACTGATATCAATTATTTTAGCATTTGGTCCATTGATATTGATGATTTTAGCTTTACCAGCAGTTTAATTTTTTTGTCTGTTACAGTTTTTCCTTGATTGTTTGCATCTGTGGGAGTAATTTCTATATGGTTGACATTTATAAATATATGTTTCATAGGTTTGAAGTCACCTACTTCTTAAGACTAGCTGTGGTTTATAATAGTGTGGTTGTGTATTGTTATCTTCTTGTAATTTGGGATAGCTTATGATTTTAATTATGATGTACAGGATTGCTATTCATACGCAGATTATGTAATGACAGCACGGGGCAAGGACTATTCTGTACCCTGATCAGTGAATTGCTAAATTGAAGGAAAGATACAAGTATTCCTGTCCTTGTGGTGTAGCTGAAGAGCTGCACCAAATTTTACACAAAGTAAGGTTGTAAGTAATTCCTTTGATGTATGAACAGTTAGACATTTTAAATAACATGACTGAGGTACAATTATATTTGAGGCTTAGCAGCTTCAAAATATGTTACTAGGTTGTGCCCAGCCCTAGGGTCAGGCCAAAAAGTGTGACTATGTATGACTTTTCTGGGAAGTCATATGTGTGATTGAAGTCATATGAAGTTGATATGAGAAATAACTTTAGGACTTTCCCACTCTCATATAAGTCATTGAGTGTAATTGTATGCCATTAAGGATGCATTAACCTGTGGTCTTTTAACAGGATGAAAAGGGAGAAAAAAGATGAAAGACCATCTTTCATATCCTTGCTGCAGATCTCTCTGAGATACTAGCCCACATGCAGTGTGCATGTTAGCAGTAGTCATGCCACATTGTATAAAACAAAATCTTTCACATTGAGAGTTCCAATTAAACTAATTTTATAAAGTCGACTTAAGACTTTGGTGGATGAAACATTTCTGCTTGTCAGTGAAGCTTAAATAATTGACCTGAGGGCTTGGTGTTTTAGAGTTTTCTTGGTAACACTTCTTAACTTTCAAGCCAGAGACGTCATATTCTCATGAAAGTTTTCCTTCTTGCTGGGACTTATTTCAGGACAAGCTTTCCATTGTACACAGTATTAAAGACTGCATAATACTACTATATATAAAAATTAATGGATTTCTTTATTACACGTAAGTGGAGTGTATAATATTTGCACTAAAGAAATATTTTGGAAATATATATTCACTTTTAATTTCAATCTGTGTTGATACCTTCATTGCCACTGTTACTGTTAGGGAACTGAGCATTACTTGGAGGGCTGTAGTCTGAAGTTGAGACACTGGGCAAATATCAAAATGATAGGCAATTATTTATGCTCAACTACTACTATTGGGACTTGTTCAGATGGATGTTAACTCCTATATGCAGATCTACTCATTGAGGCCAGCATTAACTATTTGCTGACTGACTTCAAGTCATCTTGTTAATTCTCACAGTTTCGGGCTGGAAATTATGTGATGTTCTTAAACAAAGAGCTGCTACAAAACACTTTGCTTCTTGCCCTAAGTCATGTTGGTATCTCTCAGTGTAAGGCAAATCCAACAAAATTCCAGTTTGCCTGCTGAGTCACTTCCCAACTTCCATGTATCTTCCTCTTTCAGTACTTTTAAACACCAGTATTCTCAAATTTAGGTGTACACTGTTTTCCCCTACTCCCTGAAAAGCCCAAGAAATTGAGTAGAAACACATTTCTTGAACCATAGCAGACCTCTTAAACAGAGTATTACTTTGGCCATTCATTTATTTTCTTCAGTTTGCTTTGGGTTTTGTTTCATTTTTTCTTTGCAGTTTTGTTTTGGTTTATTTATTTGTGATTTAAACCAGAACCTTTTCAAGGTACAAGTTCAACTCCTATGACAGACTATAAAATGTTCAGGCTATACTGCTGTGTTTATTCTATAATGTTTTAAGTTCCATTTAATTATAATAAATAACCAAATCTCCCATAGCATTCCCTTGAAGTGAAGCACGCATGAGGTGCTGTCTCTCAGGAGGTAATGCTGGAGTAATTTGCTTATTTAAAAAGATACTGTTTGCATTCTTCCAGAAGAATGCAGGATATATTTTGATGCAGCGTACTTTATTGTTTTTTTAAAGGTGCCTTCTAACCAATATCTCTGTTTTATATTTAGAAAACTTCAGTATCTGTAGAATGTCATTACATGTGATATTTGAACTTTAATACAAGAAAATAGCAGGTTCTGATACAATATAGTCATTATGTGATATTCAGATAGCATTGCTTAAGTGCTCAAAGGCTTCAAAGTGAATGCCAATCATTTGATCCTGCAGTGAACTTACTTGATAAACTGCTGTGTTTGTCATCTGTGGAAAGCAATTCTGATTGCTGGCACTATTGATTTCAATGCTCGAAAACAGAAAGATGATCTCTCAGGGGAGCTTGCCCTTTTAAATAGCAACCTAAGCATTAAAATTACACCTTTATTTAATATTAGTTTTTGAAGGGATACTTCAAAAGAGAAGTGGCATTTATTCCCTGTTTGAATCAAGCTACTGTGTCATAGGTGGTATCATACTCAACAACAGTTTTATAAATCTGTGGAAAGGCTCCACAGACACAGCAAATTTCAAATCAAAACCAACAGTTACAGGTTTTAGACATGCATCCATCCATGTATGTGAGTGGAGAACTGATACTTCTGAGGCAGAAGGGATGTAGTAGCAAAAAGGTGCAATAAGATATTTAGTGTTTAAGGAAAAAAGAGACAAGAAAATAATATGCTCTTCATTCACTGTGGAGACAAGAAGGAATTAATTATTTTGTAATTGTCTATTAATGTATATAGTTGAGATTCTTCTATAAGAAAGGTAAAGAGGAATACCTAGGAAGTATTTACTCCAGTAATTGATGAAAAGGGTCAAAAATTTATGCAGGTATTGCTTTAAACACAGGCAACACTCAGGATGTAACTATTCTTGAGGCATGTTGGTTCTCACAGAAGATGCTTGTCGTAGTGAGCTTAGTTGGGATAGTGAAATGCTTGAATTATAGAAAATATGTCCCTGGGAAGATTTCTTTAAATCTTAAAAATCTTAAAAATCTTTCTTTAAATCTCTGGTGCTAGGTGTAACTGTTGAGTGACTTTTGGTATAGGTGCTACAGTAGGATATTAAGGGACATCCAGGGTGTACAGTCACTAATAGTGTATTACAGTAAATTCCTCTGTGTTATTCAGGTAGTTCTTAAAAAATGTGACCTGTTTCCCTATAGGTGAAGGTAGAACTGCCAAGACCAGAAGTACTCAATATTGTGTGTTTATTTATTTACAGGTACATAATTTGCATTTCTTTAATGTAATTTAAATTTCTTTAATGTACATTTTTGATGTAGGGTGGCAAAAACATAAAGGACACCAGAAGTTTAATATGTTTTTTACCACCTCCAAATGTTAGTTTGTAAAGCTAAAGGTTCAATATGGATACTTTCATTCCCATTTTGTAGCAGCTTTTATCAGCACTCCGTCAGTGAATACAGCAAAGTGCTGCTTAATTGGAAAAGGATGCTATGTTCTAGGCTGATCATGGTGATGTGATTTATACTTCTCTCCTTTCACAGAGGAATTCCTGTAAAGGATTAAGCATCTCTACCAAGTTGTTAAGCCTGCAGAGTTCAGGATATTCCTTACCCCTCAGTATTATTAATCCAATTAATCTACCCGTAGCAAAGATAGACAAATGAATAGCTGTATCCTGTGTGCCCTGCTCCTGCTGTGCTGTAGGATTCAGTTCTGCATGTAAACAGTGTGTGCGTGTGTATAAAGCAACTCTAATATTTGTTTCCTTTGTTTCATGGTTTTCCTAACCAAATTAAGAAAGTTTATTATCTTAGAGACTAGAATTTGAGAAGTTATTCCCAGACAGGCTATAGCCTCATAACTTGCTTGCATCTGGTGAATAAAGCAAACCATATGTGAAAGATGAGAGACCAGGTGCTGTGGGAACCAGCGACTGAGTCAGATTTGAGCAGTTTTGCCAGTCCAGGAGTAATACAACTCATCAACTTGTTGAATTACATATTAAAGTGTTCGGTCATAGTAATAGGCACCTTAATATGTATAGTGCGAGACATTGCCTATGAAACACCAAGAACATGAAAGAGGAAGAGAGGAGGACTAAATGGCATAGTCAGGGCCCAGAGGTGAGCTAATTCACTTTGCACCTTGTGCATTGGAGGACTAACAAAGGAGTGAGTCCAATTATAAAGTAATGATAATTTTGTATTTTCTAACTTTCAGCATGTTGTGGCATTTTGGATGAAGCTTCTCATTACATTTTAGCAAATTTACTATAGGTGGTGGTAGTGTTAAGAGATGAAAAAAAGTTTCAGTACAAAAAAGAAACAGAATTCAGGGATATGAGTAATTATATTAAATGAACAATGAGAAACAAACTTTTCAGCTGTCTTTTAAGTTACTTTAAACTGTAGTATCTTATCAAGCAGAAGAAAGATGGTGCTGCAGCATTTTTATAAAAATTAGAAGCCTCTTGAATTTTTAAATTAATTGGAGAGAGCTAAAACCAGGTGTCTCAGAGATAGTTCAAGGAAACAGAGAAGTTTGCTTTTCCTGGAGTCAGTCCTGAGACTCAAGAGAGAAAAAAGGCTGGGAAGTTAAGATGGTGGACTGCATGATGCCAGGGGAGGTATGTGAGCTGGTTTCTGCTCCCCACAACACGCAGTGGTCTAAGAGATGGCAGTGGAGGCTGTGCTTGTGTCTCCTGACATGAGATGGTTTCTTGGGGTGCTGCAGCTCTGCTTCCTCTGGAGATATTAGGAATGCTCTGATTTCTTTTACCTCATGGTCATCAAACACTAAGTCTTCCTTCTGTTTGTTTTTTTTCTCCACAAATGGAGCAATGTGTCTGGGGTCATCTGGTATGTTAATGACTAGAATAAACATCGCTTCTGAGTACAGTAGTTTAGCTCTTGGTAGTTGTACAGTTTGGAGATTTTGCCTTCTGTTACTTTGTTCTGGGATTAATTAATCCCTAGAAATAATTTTATAGGTTTTGGTCCAACTCTCCATAAATCCATTAATTTATTTGTTTAAAATAAGAGCATGGGCTTGGAAGTAACAAACCTTAATGTATTGACAGTATCTTCCCATTAAAAAAAAAGGCATCGCCAGTTCCCTAACCAAATTCTGAATATGAATATTTTCTAATATGTATGTATTTCAATTTTGCAAACTGAATATTCATGCCATGAAACAGTATCACAAGCTGTGCAGACAGGTTTCACATACAGAATCGTATTTGCTGGAGTCTAAATACCAAATCTAGCAAATGCTTCAGAGTCCAGCTGTGATTGGTGGTTGATGTACAGGTGCTGTGAAGCCTTGCAGAAATGCTAACAGCATGGCTTTTTGCCTGGAAGTTGAGAACTTTTTATGTAAAGATTCAATTTCAAAACCATATAATGACTTCATCATAAATGCAGAAAGTAATGTGATAAAGTAATGGTTGTATTTACAAACCAATAATTTTCCGTGACAGCGTTTCTTTGATTTGTTAAAAAATCCATTATTTTCAGGATGGGTATAATAAATTTCTTATAAAATATTGAAAATACTAATTAATTACTGTAATAAATTACTATAAAACTTACCTGATTACATAGAAGTAGTTATTGTAATGAGTTTTGCATCTTGAAATATAAATAATTCTTCCATACAGGGTGAAAAAAGCCCACAAAGATAAACCTTTTTTGGTGGCACAGCCTTAAAAGAGGATTATGAAGATATGATATATTCTTGTACAAAGAAGTCAGGACTGCAAAAGCATTCTTTACAATATATCTGTATTTCTTCATGCCTTGACTACTTTTTGTGAGGGATTTAATTACATTTTTTATGTGGATCCCTGTAGTTTTATCACACTCATTTTATTATTTTTTTTATTCCTGTTTTTTTACAAATAATCGTAGGCTCTCTAATAACCATCAACTGAAAAAAATCTAAGTTGCACCAACTGTATCAAATTTATGAAATAAGATTTTCGTTCCCTTCTTGCACAGCATGCACATTAACTACATGCACATTGCACCTCTCTTAGAGGCAGATCACGCCGGTTAGTTCCTGGCTGTAGTCGGTAAATGTTTACAGTATAGATTGCAGTTCATTGAACTTATAATTGATGTTTCTTAATGTCATCATACTGCAATTCCACACCTGTCTTGAACAACACCGTAGGAGAGCATGAAGTAGACACTACTACGCTGTATGTTATATATTGACCAAATTCGAATAGACGCACTGCTGAAAAGTGTGACATATCTGTATTAACTCAGACACACAATGGATTATGTTTTGTAAGTATTTGTCTGTTCAACAGGGTTCCTTATTTTCCTCCATCACTTTTGAAAACAAGCTAGGAAAACCACAGGACAGAGAAGGGGAGCTGGTCATAGTCAAACTCATGGTGTTCCCACACGTATTATTAATGTATGGCTGCTTCATTATGGGTCAGCAAAAAAACGAAGCTGGATCTAGGATAGCTCCCTTAAATGCAGAGGTGGGCATTTTTATTTTTTCTTCTCTCTGATGCCACATGTCGATTTGGTATTTTGAATACGCCTGAAGGAAGGAAAATATCGGTAATTACAGTTCTGAGTAGCTGTCATAAAAGTGAAGTACAGAGACAGGTAGAGAAAATAATTCCTGAAGCTTACTCTTTTGAGACTGCTCCTCATAGAACTTGTAAAATCTGATAATTATTTCAGGTTTCAATATTTCCACCTGTGTCTTTACTAGCAATGGAAGATACTTTAAAAATTACAGTTATGTACTTAATACTTAAAAAAAACTTAAAAAATGTTCAAGCCTGTTTAGCATTAGTTTTGATTCCAGAACTTCTCCTCTGTTTTGCTAATAGAATTTGCCCTCTGTACATATTTGACAGCTAATAAAAAGCTCCTTATACATAAATATTTTTTTTTAAAATATAGCCCAAGTATATTTGAAACTGAGGTTACTGAAATGCACTACCACATTAACTCTGACGTGTCTTGGGTTGGATCATGCTGCTTGACCTCCTGCTAAAATGCAAGTTGTGTTATAAGAACAAATCACCAAAAACAACCCACAGAAATTGATGGTGCTTTAGATACATTGTCCATTATTTTATTCAGTTAATTCTCTGTTCTGCTTTCTCTGCCACCTTTTTAAATCTGAGACCAATGAAAACAGAGGAGTCGCTTTTATCATAAACTTTATGAGACAGATAAAAGACCAAGACAGAAATATTTTGTTGGCCAAGGTTGCTTTCAGAGTTGTTAGCATTCCACAGAAAAGCAGAGATAAAAGCATGTGGCAGAGCCTTGTAGTGTGATGTCTCAAATCAGACTCATGGTTTCACCCATTTTTTGTACTGAACATTGCTTACTTGTGTTGCCAGAATTCTATATGGTTAATGCATGAACCAATTCACAGATCTTTCTTCCTTTATTACTTTTTCTTTGCTAGGAATAATCTGCCCACATATCCCTAGGGCTTTGCACTATTCTGTTTCTCTTTTGACACTAGACAAGAAAAACAGACTGAAATCACAGTTAAATATTAATAGCATAGATACTGGGGTTTTGAAAATGATCCATTAGCTATATCTTGGAAAATAGAGATGTTTATTCATTAGTCACAACTTTATGAATCAGTTGTTTAATGGGACATTAATCTTTTTTTGGTTTTGTTTTTTTTCTATTTGGAAGAGTAATTGTTTGAGTTTCTTTTCTCTTGATAAAAATCCATACAATCCAGTATGAGAGAAAGCACAAGAGAAACTCAAATTATTTTACAGGAGGAACTATTAGCAACCGAGTCTTTTACATGTGTGTGCTTAGTCATGTATAGGGAAATAAGGCCAGAGTCTTTTCACACATGCACAAAACAGCAGAACCTAATTATACTGAAGCAGAGAACTGAATTAAGAGTTCAGTTATGCTACATATAAAAGATTTTTCAATTTTTTGGCTAAAATACACACACAGAAAGTTAGTTGTATCGAGAATCTTGCTTACAGTGTTGGCATGAGAGCCTGATCTTACCTACAGCCATGGATTTACTTAGAAGTTAGTGTTTTTCAGCATAGCCCCCCTAATACAACTCAATCTGATTGAAAGGGATCTGAGGACTTGTTTTTCCAATTCTGGGCTGCTTTCTGCAGTGATTTTACTAAATAGGAGCATATGACTGTTAGCTTGCCCTGTGTTATCTCTGATAGTGGCAAGTCCCTAAGGGGTGTGCCTTCCCCTGTACTTTCCCACAGCCCAGATATTTTCAGCTCCAATTCATTTATGCTGGCAACTATGTTGTAACGCTCAATGGAATATTTTTCCCGTACTGATCCTGTTGTTTTTCAAAGGATGCAAAGTAATCCCAATAGTGAGGGAGGACACGTATTATGGCTTGCTATGATGCTTTCATAGCACAGAGGGACTCTTGTACATTACCAGTTACTGAAGGCATGACTTAACTAACAAATAAAGATGGTGTTAAGTTAACTTTGTAACTACTGCCAATAAGCATAGCTATGGCTGAGATTAGAACAGATTTTAGGTATCTTCATGAGGGAATTTGTGGCCATATATTTTCTTTGATCCTGATGCTGTTCCTTGGTATTGGGAAGTAAGGACCTTTCTGTCTTTTTTTTTTTACCTTTTTGCTCTCATACACACGTACCTTAGTCTTTATAAGCACCTAAGCACTGTGGAAAAATGGCCCTCCAGTCAGAGTTTCATCATATTGTCTACAAATAGTCTACCCTTACGTCACATTTTCCCCTACTTGTTGTAGCTTTCGATTGGCTTATGTTATTGCTAAGTTGGGTTAACATGTTACACCATGAACTTTCCTCAGTCCCTTGTCTCCCACCCATTTGTCTGGGTGGCTTCAAGTCCTCCGACTGATTGAGCAGGGCATATTTGTGACTTGTGATGCGCTGCGTGAAGAACCACCTTCTTTTGTTTGTTCCTTCTATTATCATAAGTGGATAGTCCATTCCTAGGAACTTTTTCCAAGTCCTATTCTAATTTCTTTTCCAGGATGAAGTGTTCTTGTTTATGTGGTTGTTGTTTGCACTGGAAACTTTTCCATATTTTGATAGTCCTTATTACCATTCTTTGGATATTCCTTATTTCTTAAAATTTCCAGTATAATTTCTATTTTCTTGAGTGTTGCTGAACACTGAAGGTGTTTCATAGAGCCACAGATCATAACCCATAGGTTATCTCATGCTGGCCACTTCATGCCCATCAAGTCAAACTTGTAATGTCCTGCAATTCTGAACAGTCAGCCTTTGCCCTCTGTGTCCTGATAATGCAGTACCGTTGGCAAACTGTCATCCAAATGACTTCTCTCAAGCAGAAAACCTCTATTCTGTTGTACACCAGCTCTAGACTTTCAGCTATTTCTAAGCACTTTCCTAGCACAGACATCAACATCTGTGAGTCCACAGATCTGTTCTTCAGTCCTGGGATGACAAGGCTGTTTTAAGCATGCCATTATATCCTGCAAGCAGTAATTTAGCTGTTTCATTCCTGAGGTTCTCCAGGATCCTTAGGCAGACACCATCCGGTCCAGCCTCTGTTTTTCCCCACCAACCACACCCAACCCCTCCTTTTGTGTACATGATGTGTTCTTCCATGTCTGTCTTGTTCTTAATTCTGTACTCCAACTTTCTGAACTACTTATGTGTTTGAGGGGTGGTGAGAGCATTGTTTCTTATATATAAGTGTGTTTCATT
>VZRE01000501.1:636273-718446 GCA_013396775.1 Cephalopterus ornatus
TCCAAACAGCCTACTTCCAGTGAATCACATATCTTTACTGGGGAGGCATAGTGTTTGCCTGTTTCCCTCATCCCCTTGATCCTTTAAGATGGGTTATTCCTATTGAAAGGAGTTTCATGGTTAGCTCATGCTGGAGGAGTTGTGTGGTGCTTATTTTGGAGAAGCAGGGCTGTATTAGTTATTTAAAATACTTCAGATGTTAAAACTGTCAACAGAATTTATTGATCACCTATGACACAAAAATTTCACTGAGTGTGCTTTTTTGTGAGGTTTTGTGTCTTCTAAAGGCCTTCAAACTGTGTGAGGTATTAGTATGAGATATTATAGACTTGGGGCTGCAGTTTTGTGTTCCTCATATATTAGGTTTTGGTAGGTGTTGAAATGTTTTCCCTAATAGAGAAAATGTTGTATTCAAATTTTGTCTTTGCTGGTGCTTTACCAGCAGCAGGTAAAACAACCTGAACAATGTTTTCACAGTGAAAATGTAGTGTGAGCCCTTCAGCTTTATTTAAATAGCTGTGTTGAGGCTAGAAGGTAGTTGCAAACATGAAAATACCTGATCTTGGATGTGTTTCTTTTTGACAGTGTTTATTTTTCCCAAAAGTCAGGGGAAAAAGAATTCTCCTATTTTGAGACCAAAATAGAAGAGGAGAAATGGCTTTAAACCTTTTAATTGTTTCTGATAGTTTTTGAAAAACTGAAAATTTCCACTGGATTCAGAGGTCTACAGGAGTTTATCAGTTTATCTCAAAAGATTTAGATTCAAATTCTCATCACAAGGTTTGAAAGGTGCACAGCTTCAGTCGGGTAATACTACCAACAGAGATTATCAGGAGCTACTTCAAAGGCTGTATCAATAAATATTTATATTTATTCTTTATATTTTAAAATAAAAACTTGGGGGAAAAAAGGAAACATTTGTAGGTTGGACTAAGTAGACTATATTTTTATTGTTTATTGTAAACAAAGTGTACCTGTTCTATAAATGTGTACGAATTGCTTTTTGCTTAAATAGATTCACCTTATCTTGTTTTAGAACTCAAGAAACTTGATAATTGATTTTCAGTCCTATCTCACAAAGGACTATAAAATTCTAGTAGAAATAAAATAAATATATATAGTGTAATTTAAAAGAAAGTATTATAAACCATTTCCTGTAACCTTGATTCTCTTATTACTGTACAAAAAAATTCTCAGAAGCAAGCTAGTAAAACAGATAAAAAACAAGTGGTCTGATAGGCAAAAAATATTATTATATTTTTAATACATTATCATAATTATTAATGTTTACTAGTTGTTTTTATTAAATAGTTGAAATTTTTCTTTTAGCAAAATGAAACATTTTGTGGAATGAATTATGGCCTCGTAATATGTAGCCCTTTTTGTTGAACCAAAAGTTTTGAATTTTCAAATCCCATGAAAGCTATTTTTTGACTCAATAAATTTTGAAGGATCATTGTATCACAAAGAAATTGTCTGTCTATACTTGTGTCTAAGCAGCCGTTCTTGTCAGAAAGAGCCTCTTTGCTAAACAGCTGCATAAACATTTAGGATGCTATTGTTATCAGAGGTTTCATGTTTTTAAAAAGTACCATTATGCTTGAATGGATAGCTTTGGAAGAGAAATTGCAATTTTGTATAATACACAGTAAGTTGTCACAGCATATCAGCCACTTACTTGTTTACCAGAGCAGCACCTAACTGAAAAGCTAAGTTGGACACTCTAGTTACAAATCATAGAGCAGCAAGAAAGTGCCCTATTCAAGATAACCTGTAAGCTAGAGAGGCATTACAAGCTGGTGAGTGTTCCTTGGATATTTGTCAGACAAGATATTAGCAGAGGTTGTGCTACTTACTATTTCACTAACTTTTGTTTTAACATGGTATTGGGGAAAAGAAAAATTTGGAAATAATTTCTTCTGCAATTGTTTCCTATGGTTTGCATTTCCAAATCTGACTTAAAAGTGGAGCAAATCCCTTCTTTCTGTTTGCCCTCTAATTTAGTTTGAAAATACTTACTCCTTTTGAAATGTTCATAAATTTATGCTGTCAAAATTCGTTGAATCAACAAATGCTGCCACTTAACCATCTCCTTTTCGGAGAACCTGGTTATGACCTTGCCATTTTACTGCCATCTTACTGTCCTAGCCAATCTGGGAATCAGTTGAGGAAGTCCTTGGGTCCATTAAATCTGTTTGTGTTTGAGACTCAGTGGAAGACTCACGCAAAATGGCAGATCTTGCCTGGCTAAGGGTGGCTGTTGAAGGAGGGAGAACATCGGCAAAGTTTCTGAACAGATCATAACAGATGATAACAGATCATCTGAACAAATCATACTCAAACAAACCCTGAAGTGCACAAAGCTCTCCTGAAATAAAGTTCAGCAAAGTTGAAAGTCACACTAGTGACCCAATTTCCACTGAAGATAGGCCACATACACCTAAAATATTGCAATGTCATACATGGCCATATTACAGGTCATGGCAGATGGTGCCAGGACCTCGGAGCTTTCTGGATGTAACATAGGCAATTCTGGCTAAATGGCAAAATTGTAAAGAATATTTGAAGGCTTCTCGAATTTGCTAAAGTTAACATATGACTTTTCCAACCATAAGTCTTTCTCCATACATTTGATTCAAAACAGAATCTAGTCCTCTCCCTCTATCTTTTGTTGTATGAGGATATTCCTACTAGACTTTGAACTCTGTATTTTGAACCCTTCTCTGGTTTTGAGTAAATCTAAATTTTCTATTTGTTTGGCTTTTTAGGCAAATGTGAAGTAAAACTTGGAGTAACAGACAGCTGCTGTGGCTTCACTTCATAGAAATTCACCATTGAAAACCCTAGCAAAACCCTTAAATTGTGACTAAGTTCTTAGGCTTGTGGTATTTGGCCTTTTTGTGTCTTGGTGTGAGAATAATATGGGGTGGATTAGCAGGATTATTTTGTCTCTGACAATTATAATGCACATTCAGTTGTTTTGCTATTGGTGACGTTTTCTTCAGGCGTCTCTCTTTAGTTTTGTATTACAGGCTAACACAGCTCTAAAACAGCTTCTGACCGAAGTTATATATACCTATCCAGTCCTGCTGTATCCATAGGAAATTCAAAACTTCTTGTTATCCTAAGTGGAGTTCCATATTATGAGTAGACATCCCTGCAGCTATCTGATACATGATATAAGTAACAATGGAAAAGAAAAATTAAAAAAAAAAAAATCCCTTGTAACATTGCAAGGATAGTTGATAGTATTTGCCACAAGTGAAAAGCCAGCTCAAAAGAGAAAGTCTGCTTGGGTTAGAAAAAATGGAAAAATGCTCAAAAAAGAGTTATTCCTTCTCTTCAAATAGATAGTTTGTCATGACAAAACCATCATTTCAGATAGTTAGATTGCTTCTCATATGTTTTTGCTTGGTATAGATGCCCAATTTCAGTGTTCTCACCAGGAGATAGAAAGATTTTTGTTTGATTTATAATTGGGTATATACAAAACTTGTTTTAAAGATGGCATGAGTTTAAACAAAAAAAAAAAAAGAAAATGTATGGGAGAGATGCCAACTAAAGCTCCTACCATTATGTTCTCTCAATTATAGCAGTTTATCTTTTATTCATTTGTCACCCTTGGCACTTGATTACATCAAATTCTCTTTGGAAATACACACAGTGGATTCCCACTCTGCCTTTTTTTTGCTGACTTTGTCGTGGATGTGCTTGAAGGAAGAAGTGTGAGCAGAAGTTGGTCTGAAGGTGGTGAACTTCAGAGCTCTTCAAATCTATTCAACAAATTAGTCATATTTTACCGAGTCAAGTGACCAGTCTTCTGTGTTGAGCAATGTTGCTCTGTATGCTTTTATTCTTGTTGTTAAGGATGAGCACTTAGTAAATGAAAAGTATCTCAGCTAATTGCCTGAGTCTCATGAAGATGTTAAAAGTTTCAGATTGAAATGTAGAAATTGGGCTGGAATACAGTAGAAACTTTAATAGGTGGAGGAATTGAATGGATTTGGGCAGTTGGTTTTCCAGTGTGATAGTCTGCTTCCTTGAACAAAGGGATCAGCTGTGTGGCAGGGTTGCTCTGGCTTCTGTAATGTGAGATCCTGCTGGGGCTGTACATCTGTCGTGGTTTTAAAATAACATTGCTGAGCATGCTCTAAGTGTACAATATTCTCTGTGTGTGTCACAGCTCAGAAAACTGACAGCATCATCAAGGAGGGAAATAACATTTAGTTCAAACTCTTGGACATTGCCAATTTCTGAAACTTTCATGTTGAAAACTTCTGCTTAGCCATGAGGCTGAACAGAAGAATTAGCAAGATGGTACAAATCACAGTGTACATATTGCCGTAATTCTTGGATGATTTTCAGAAGGAAATCTAGAAGAAAAAACGTGACTACCTTTCAAAGTGTTTGCACATGCATTTTTGCAAACATGTACCACTAACTATGCAGTAAGTGAAATACTAGTTAACCTTGAAAAGACTTTGCAAACCCAGATTACTTTTTCTCAAGCCCAGACTTGAAAGATAAATTCTAAGAGTATGTATGTGTGTGTGTATCTCAGTAAAAAAATGAAGGTGCCCAATATGGCTTTCTAGATCAGTAAAATAGCTGAGCTAATAGCAGGGCATGCTGTTGTACATAAAACCATGCAGTTTGACAGATTTACCTAATTGTCATGTTGTGATCTCCTCAGTGGAGCACATGGGGTGTATGCATATAAAGTGAAACATCAGAACAATTATGGAATTATTTAAAATATACATTCATGATGCTTCCAGCTTCCTATTGAATACTAGTATTCACTCTTATGGTTTGGTTTGATTTTCTGGAATTTATCTGCAAAAAGAAATCTTTTCACTTTTGCCAATAAGGCACTCTTATTTTTCTTTCTGATATTACTGGGATTTTTTTTTATATAGTAAAAGAATATGGAACTGTGTAACTTATGTATATCCATCTTTATTTTAAATGATTAATGCAAGATCAGTGACCAATAAAATATCAAAAAATCCTGACAAATGTTCATAACTTAAAATCATAAGTATGATTTTATGTTATAGCAAAGATGAATAAATCTGGGAATGGGGAAGCTTTCCAGAAGGAATTACATAAATTAAGCAAAATGTTCC
Organism: Cephalopterus ornatus; assembly: GCA_013396775.1. Taxonomy (NCBI): domain Eukaryota; kingdom Metazoa; phylum Chordata; class Aves; order Passeriformes; family Cotingidae; genus Cephalopterus; species Cephalopterus ornatus. The sequence goes on from VZRE01000501.1 coordinate 641,403, forward strand.
AAGTAAGAATGACTTTTTTTTTTTTTTTGTCTGCTTGGTATCCTCAGAGAGAAACATGAGACACATTTTATTTCTAGGCAAAATCTTTTTATTTGCATCCACTCAACTCATTAGCACAGTAAAAAAACTTGTACTAGAGCTGATGTAATAATTACTGCAAGCTGAATGTTTAGACACATTGTACAAGTTAAATGTACAAAATTCACTCACTAGGATCCCCTGTGCCCCCAGTTTGTCATTCAGTCCCAATTAGGAGTTTTCTGTCGAGCAAACAAACAAAAATCCCTTGAGGACCAATTCTGCAAGGTGTTAAGTGTATTGAGAAGGCAAATGTCCCTTGCTCTAACTAAAGTCATCTCTCAGAAGTTCACACATTTGTTCAGGCTGATGTGCTGGAGTCTCCTGTACCTATTGTAATCACTGAGGCGTTCCCATTCTTGTTCTTCTCGCCATCACTATTTACTTTTTTCTTTTTTTTTTTAAATGTGGTTACATTACAGAAGATCATTCTTCGATGGCACAGAGTTGTTTTCTTTTTATATACTTACATGTAATTCATAATGATCAACACGCTCTAACGAACTTCTGGAGTCTATTAAAAAAGGTTTCTCTTAAGTAGATATGCAGTCGGTCAACACCATTGTGGAAGCTGGAAGAGGTCTGTTCTCCTGCAGCTGTCTCCTTCTGCCCTGAACAGCTCAGTATAAGACACAAGCAATAACAAGCATGTAACTGTACCAGTCTGCAATAACAACTGACTGCTACTCTAGCGTAGGGTAGTCAGGGTACCTAACTGCATCTTTAATGATTTTTCACATGCTTTTATTGCTGAAAATTGTAAAGAATTTGCTGGTTTTAGCACTGATGAGGGTCTAGCCACACTGTGAAATTCTGAGCTTCTGCAAAAAATGGTATTCAATATCCCTTGCAATGCAAGGAGGTCTTCACGTATACTGTGCTCCGTACAGAACCATAATGGTGATTTGCAATCCAGTTTTCTTCAGTCACTCTTATTTTTGATAGTATAATTTCTTTGTTTCTTTCAAATTATAACAGTTTGGAATGGGTCAGTGACAGATATTATTCTCTATGTTTATCCTCTGGATTTGTGGAAGATGAAATATCAGATAACATTTTGCAATTATGCTTCTGTCAAGTTTAGGTTTTATATGGTGAGAAGCAATACAATATTTCAATTGAGAAGTATGTACTACTGTTAAATGGGCAGAGGGGATAATTCTGATGAAATTAAATCCCTGTAAAAGTCTGTGTAAAACTAATTCATCCCCTGGAATAGCTGCCATAGCATACCATTGAATTTGGGTAGCAGCCCTGATGTTTCAAGAGGAAATGAAAGAAAGTTTGTTCTTCACCCAGAACAACTCCAGAGTAACATTGATTGCTATTATGATAAAGCAGCTAAGCAAACTAAGTCTCAGATATGGTTTAAACACAGCGATGTCAGCATACTCTGGCTTCGTACAGGGCCTTGTAGAAGGTGGGAGGTGCAGGTGCTTGCCAAATAACATAGAGAGGACAATATTTGTATTCTTCTGTTGCCATTTATTGATTGTACCTGGCATGCAACTCTTGTTTTACAGGAGAGTTGCTTTGCTGTTGTGTTTTGCCGAGGACAAGACTGTGCATAGCTAAAGGATGTCTTGTGCATGAATCTCTGATGCCCAAAGCACTCCCCCTTCTGTGAAAAAGAAAAAAACAAGCCCAAATTAAAGGAGGAACTCAGTGAGTTTGGAAAGGAGGATTTTTCCAGTCAGTAAAATGATTGGAAATAAATGGATTGATTAATTAAAATAAGTATGTCTATCAATGGAGTAAGGCACTCAAGCATGATGTATGTGAGGAGTTATTGCACCAGACCCTTGGATCCCTTGCTGTGAAAATTAAATGCAAAAGTCTCAGTTTCAAAGTTGAATACAAATCCTTGTGAGCCTGCCCCTGTTAAATCATGTCCTGTCACTCTCAAGCATTCAAAACTTTTAGCAAGACTAAATTCACAAATCCCTTCCTTAACCTCCAGTTTCTGTGCTGTTGCTAAATGTGGAGTTAACTCATGAAACTTTACTAAAGCAAGTCTTTTACCAGTCTTCCTATAAATCTCTTTGTCTTACAGTGCCATATAAAATTTGTTGATGAAAGATTAAATGTGCGGTACTTGCGTGCTGGTTAAACATCATAAGAATAATTAATTGTAACTGTTCCCTTTCATGACAAAAGACTTACTAGACATGCTCCACTGGAGAGATAATATGAAATGTTTTACCAAATGTTATTTACTTTATTTATCTTCTATTTGGAGTTTTGTTGTAAATTGTAAGGAAATCTATTTATATCAAGGAACTATTTATAAACATTCATTTTGCAACAATTCTTATGGAAGGTTTCCAAGTGGTTATTGGATGCTTCCAGACGAAAACATTTTTCTTCCCCAGTAAAGAGACACAGACAATTGTGAACCATTCAAATTAAGACATACCAAGAAATGTCATACTCATGATATTCATGAAGGAAATTGCATGAAAAAAATAAGGAAAAGAGCAAATTGTCTTTCTAAAACAGGAAACAAGATATATCTTTTTGAGGCAACCACTTTTTATGTTTCTCTTCTGGAAAAAGTGGTTTACAGTGTAAGACAATAGAAAAAAGAATTCTGCGTAAACTCCATAGGCAAACACATGGGAGTCAATGCAAGGGAAGGGAAAATGCTGTTTGGAAGAATGGAGTTTACCCAGCAGAAATTAATGAAGGGAATACCACTTGTGCTGAATACAGAACGTTGCTGACTGACAGAGCTGAAAGGATGTCACAAGAAAAACCCTCAAAAAACAACCAATCTTCAGAGAAACCAGTCTCATACTGTTTTCAGTCCTTTTTGGACAGTCAGATGGGGAAATGTCTCACAGTGCACCTGGAGTTGATCCTGCTGCTGGGTAGCTCTACCCTGATTCTATTGAGTGGGTTTTTTTAATGGTTATGGTTTTTCTTTCCACCTTAGGATTTTGTACCTTTTCTTGTCTGTGTTTGCCTTTTGAATCTTAGAGCTCCTAGCTCTGCCCACATCAGCAGTGAGAACAGGTTGTCTCAAGACTGTGAGAAAAGAGGGAAAAATGCCTTCCTGGTTTTCTTCCAGACTGCCAAAGTCAGTGATTAAGTGGCACAACTTGTCTATGAGTGAATTTCAACAGCAGACAAAAAGGTGTGCCATCCCCTCTAAAGTATTGATATTATCCTTGTGGGAATATGAGACAGGTCTCTGTGCAAAGGATGGAGGAGCAGGGGGTTAATGGGTATAATTTCTCTAAATTATACCCCAGTCTAAAGTTTGTATTGAATTGTATTAAAATGTAAGGTGCAAACAAAAGCCTAGGAATATGATGTGTGTTTAAAATGATGGTGGGTTTGCCTGTGGTTGCATTGCAGTCCAGGAACGAAGTCCAGTGGTAAAAGTCACCAAGTGAGCTGTGACAGAGCTTTGTATGACTTCAGCAGGACCACTTGCATGCAGCAGTTTGCTGAATTTGAACCTTGATTCTGGTGTTCTTTTGCATTTAGGATTATTTTGATTCATGGCATGGGATCACCTCTGAGGCTATCTTGCCAATAATTTTTAGTTTTAGTTATAGGCAACTTTGATAAACACTGTTTCTCTTTGGGTTTTCCTTCAGACCTTAGTGGTACCCAATTAGTAGTAGAAGGTGTTTAACCTCTGTCAGTTAACTGTGGCTTTACTGACCTACCATGAGAATTGTAGCAGAATCTCTATTTGAAACTACTGAAAAGTTTCCCAGTTATAATGAAAATATTAGGGAGAGGAAGGATAACATGGTGACTTTGCTGCCTGTATCAGTAGATTCCACTGCTGTTTCGTCCTGGTGCCTTGATCTTCATGTGTTATTACAATGGCTTTCCCTTCTTTGATTTATATGTGACTTTAGAACATAACTTTCTGCGGTTTAGTTCTATGTTTTATTTTTAGATGTATTTTCTCAGTAATTGAAAGCTGTGATGGTGCGCTAAGGAGAATGGTAGCATAAAAGAATCAGCTTGCACTGATTCCAGCATTTCACTTTGAACCATCGGTTGGCTGCATGATATGTAGCAATTTTGCTTTGAAACATGGAATTTCAGTTCATAATCTAATTATTGCTGATTTATAAAGTAATTTAAATTAATTTGATAATAGTATTAATGATTTTCAGATAAATCAGCTGAATAACAGGAAAAATTGGTGCTATTTTTCATCATTATATGGTTGCTTTAGTTTTATTTGATTTCTCAGTTTTATTCATTTGTTATGCTTTTCAAATTACACTAGTAAAATATATAAACCAAAACCCCTACAGAGCACTTAAATTATAGGGTTTAAAAAAAAAAAATGCAGAAGGTGAGTAAAAAATAAGTAAATAGAATTGGATTTTTTTATAATTAATTAATTGTTCTTTTGCTTGTCACTTTAAAGGACTCATGCCCTAAGTTTAAAGTTTATTTCCAGAATGTCATGGTTAGGTAGTGTTCAGAAAATGAACATGATCTGTTCATACACAAAATATACAATATATACCACAAAACGTACAATGTTTTTAGTATTCACATACAATAATGTGATCTTAGCAGAGGACATACAGATAATATTGGTAAACAAAGGAGTGCTAGTTCAACCAATTTTCATTTTTTGTATGTGTACTAGCAATTTTTGATTAAATTTAGGCTACCATTTTCCTCTCTAAGAAATTGATGCTGTCAGAATGAGAGAAGATTATTTGAAAGACTCAGAGATTCAGCAATCCAAGTAATACTAACATCTTGAATTTCTCATGAAACCTGTATTCTCACTGAAAAACCCCCATAATAGTAGCCCTATAGCTGTGTTTCTTTTTTCTAGCAGTGAATCCAGAAATGCGGTCCCTCAGCTTCTTTCATATTGACCACTGCTTATGCATAAGAGGACATTGCAGTTAAATATGCAGTCCTTTCCTTCTTCCAGAGTCAGTAATCTACTTACTGTTAAAGAAAGAAAGAAGCAAAAAACACAATAAGTAATAACAGCAGATTTTTATATAGTAATTTGTTTTATCTCTCTGTGGATGGTTTTCAGCATTGATTACATCTTGCAATAGAATCTACTCCTTAAGTGGACCAAAGTATCAAAAACTTTCCGATTCCAATTTTAGTGTAATGAGGTAATTAAAACACTAGATATAAAGCACGGATTAAAATTGCTTGTTTACTGTATTCTAACATTATTTGCAGTTTTAATTTTCTGGCTGTGTATCACTTGAAAGGCTGAATATGGGAGTCGTGAATAGTCTCACTACGGCTTAATGTTGCCCTTGCTTTGTTGCCAACAGAGGTTAAAGAGGTCCCCTCCCTTTGCTGCCATCCAACCCCGGCTCCCCCAGACCTCAGCACATTCCTTCTCTTTTGTTACATGGTGGCCTTTTTGGGGAGTAGGGAGCCTAAGCTCATCGGTGAAGGAACAGCAAGAAACAAACAATGGGAACCTCCCAAGTGGTGTTTTTCAGCTGAAGAAAAAATTATGGGGAACCAGATTCACAAAAGGTCAAATAATGCCTGGGTTTCTGAAAGTAGATGGATCACACCATGTGCCTTAGTTCCCCTTGGGTGCCCTGCGAACCAGACAGTCAGAGCTTGGTGTGATCTGTACGTCTCTTACCTCTCCGTTTGTTTCTTCCTCACAAAATAGTGGGAGTAATACTATAAAGCTAGAGATACAATCACAGGGTGAAGTTTTAGTGGAGGTGGTTGTTATATATTTTTATATATATATATACACACACACACCATCTAACCTTCTTTATACTGTTAAGATAAATTTTAAATGGCTCTTCTTTTGTTGATTTAGCTGAGATTTGTCTCCAGTGACTGCAAAAATGTTAAATAGCTCACTCCATGTGTTTATAACCTAATGTAACATGTAAGGTTGAGGTACTCAACAACAAAAACCCAATTTCGTTCTGGTGGCAGTGGTGAGACTTGTTTCCACAGTCTGTAATACTCTCATAGTGGGGGTTAATATCAGCTGAAATGTTATAGTCACAGAAGACTAGTCTTTCGTTACTGCAGTTACAAGCAGAAAGTGAGCAAATATCAGACTGAGGTCTGTAAAGATGGTCAGTTTAGATTAGAGATCTCAGAAGTGAGTTGGAGGGGGCATTTAATTCTTCAGTGTGCCCATGAAGTTTTCTCGTTGTTCATTTTTGTTATATGTGTTTTAATATCATTCTCATTCCTTCTCTCTTTTTTTTCTTTCTTTTACCTTCCATCCATCCATTGTCACGCATTGCATTCTTGATTACAGTCTGTGTAATCATTACCACCGTGTGAAGGCAATTCCCCACATCACCAGGTACGATGTCACATGTCTAAAAACATGTATGTGTGTTTTCAAACCTCTCCAGTGTTGTGCATAGCAGTTTTCTCTTATGTTAACCTCCTTTATGCTCTCTTCCTTTCCTGTTGTATATGAAATAACATTTCTGCAGGCAAGTGATTTTTAAAATTAAATGTCTTTTTAAAAAAAATTAACGTTCTGCATTGAAGAGGTACTGTCTTTCTTAAGGGCTAAAAAGCTATGCAGTACTATGCAGGTTTTTTGATTGTCCATAGGTCACAGCCTGGAACCTGTAATCTTTTTAGTGGATTAACGTCTGCTATGAAGATTCGTTTTTGTAAAATCCCAGAGCTGCATTGTTCAGTTAGTTTTTATTCTGATTGTAATTGGTTTAAGTTAAAAGCTTGATACTTAGCTGTAGTTTTGACCTCTGTCATGGTAAACACTGATGAAAAAATTAGTGCTTTTGTCAATCCTTATTGAGTTTATGTGGCTTATAGAAACCCGTTACACACAGATTGCTATATGGCTAGCTGATTTTTTTTTTTTTTTTTGAGAAAGTAGCAAGATCCTGAAGATGCTCATTTACATGCAAATTTTTATAACTTTCTAATGAAGTTTCTGAACATCAGTGCCTTGTAGCTTGATTACTTTTGCACTTGGCAGAAGAAAATTTCCTTAAAGAGCTGTTGCAAGAAACTGTTCTTAGTGACAGTGGAAAACTCATGTCTTAGGACCATTTCTTCCGGAATAAAAATAATTGTAATTAATGTGAGTTCATGAGCTCATGCACATTTATTATGTGTTGATATGGTAAATATGAATCACGTCTTTCTAAGCGTTCTTCTTACAAGAAATAATAAGAATTCTTTCTAAATGCAAGTTACCAAATCCAAAGCTAGCAAAAATTAATATAATCCAATTGCTTCTGATGGTGACATGTGTCGTAAACCATTTGAAATGCCTGTCTTTTCTATGCAATATTTGTTCTGGGTCAACTTACGACTCTCTAAGCTGCAGTGTACATAGAGGTATAAGTTTTTCTGATTGAGGAAAAAATCTTGAAAATTACGTGTTGACTATTACTAGAGTCTTTGGTCATATCTCAGCTTGTATCTCTGCAACAACTTTACCAGCATAATCATTTTCCCATGTAAACATAATTTACTTATCAGTACCTCTTTTCCTAGGACACTAGTTATTTTTTCTGTCCCCTCAACTTCAGACTGTAAAATGGTAATAAATATTAGGAATTAAAAAAAGGGAAGTGGAAAGTACTTCTTTTTGAAGTAATACTCTGAAATAGCTGGATTTATGCACATAACTTTTTCTTGTATTGGGTGATAACAACATTTAGAGCTGCTAAGGTTCATCTCAGTACCCCATTCACAAGCTTACATAGAGGTATTCAGGATGTATATTGGCATAAATAAGATGTGGTCCTAAATAGCTGCAAGCTGCAGCTTGGTAGCATGCAAGCTGCAAGGTACATTACTGCGAGGTCGAACCTAAATGAACTATCATCGCTTCCATGTTATGTTCCAACCTGTATAATTACATTACCTTAATGGATTTTCCTTACTTATTATTAAGGTAAAATATGCGGGATATAAAATTATCTATTAATCGACTCAGTTAAGCCAATGGATAAGGATCATGGTTCAGTTTTGATAATCACGTGGGGTAATAGCTTTATTATAGTACCCACGGTGGAATCACATTTTGCAAAAGCACAAATGTAATTTGATTTAAAATAATTAAAAAATAATTTGTTTTGAATAGTGAGCTTCCTAGAGAAGGAAGAACTGGAAGCATTGAGATAACTAGAGATATACGTAATAGATGGATGAATAGTTGTATAACAGTCTAATCCCACTGGTAGGCTTAATGATTTTGCAGCATTCTTAGATTTATATTAGTAGAGACAATTCTACATTATAAACAGTATTTTGGGGTCACAGAAGCACGTGGTATGCCTTTAATGTGCTGAAAATAATATTTCTCTGTTTGTGAATTTTAATATTCCACTTTTACTAGGATTTTACAATCTCAAGATGACTCCTGGAGCTCAAACAGCTCCTCTTTGATTTATGAGGACCATCTATTCCAGCAGCTATTTTGTTATGTTTGTTACCACAACCTTAGTCTGATGGTCAAAGTTCAGTAAGTTGTAGTCATTGAAAATCATTTGGAAAGTGAAGATATATGATAAGGGAGGAGGAGAACAGGATCTGAATAAAATACACAAGTCTGTATTTTGCTTCTGGGAAGAGTCTGAGAACAAACAGCAAACCCTCATCTTGTAGCACTGCTTACAACAGTGCTAATAAAACCTACCAAATAATTCTGCCTATTTTCTGCTTTATATGTTGCTAGTAAGAAAGTAGGGCAATTCACACAAAAGTGTTATTATAGTGTATTGATCATGAATTTGCAATGAGTTGAGAAAAAGAAAAGTTGTATTTAGCTACTGATATTTAAATTCCAATCCTGGTAAACTAAGCCTTCTGTGATTACATTAGTTTGAATTATATTATTCATCACAAATATCCCTTAAATGATTGCACAGAATAGGCTAGCACTTTTAGATGTAATCAGTACTAAATGAGGCTATGCAAGGAATAATGTTTGTATCTGGCCTGTGCTACTGAATTTTTTTTGTTCTGCATATTTTCACTTGTAAATCCCTATTTTCTTGTGCACATCTTGGCAGTTTGAACTACCTTAATGAGATTGTATGGATATGGCTATTGGCATTTAAATACTTTATATTTCTATCATTTTTTATTTAGTTTCTAAGGCATATAATAAATATAAACAATAACATTTTTTTTCATGAGAATGGAATGACATATAATTAATTCTGTATTTTTCATTAAATAGCAAATAGTTGATATTTCAGGTTATATGCAGATGTTATTCTGTCATGAAATTGTGAGATATCAAAGTATTCTTTCACCCAGATCATTAAAAATCTGCTGGAGGATTTTCTTATGAGGCTGTTTTGGATTTATGAAGAACATATTAAATTCTAAAAAAAACCCCAAGCCCCCAAAGACTAAAGTTAAAGGAAATCTCTGTAGTGCCTCTCATGAAGCAGCTAAAATTCTACAGTGTTATAATTTTGTAGAAAACCAAGAAATCAAATCTAACTGTAATTTTATTTTATAAAGAAAATACTATTAGTTTCCCTGAAATGTGCTTGTGGGTGAATTTGAAATGCGCTGGGAATATGAATGCTTGATGGAATTAAGTGCAGACACTGAATCACGGTGATCAGATGTTCTCTGTTAACAAGTAGTGTCTTTTAAGAAGACGAATTTTTGTAACTTAAAGCGTTGGTCCCTTTTGTTTCAGATTTTAATGAAACAATTCACTCTTGGCACACCGCTTTAATGGACAAATGCCAGAGGATAGAAGCAAAGGGCAGCATGTTTCAGTAAATCTAAACAGATACATGATATTCGAACTCATTTCAAATGTCATTCTTGTTGTTTTCTAGTCTATTCAGAGTCCTTTAGAGACATTAGTTGGTGTTTTTCAGCACAGACTGGGAACATGGCTGTGTCCCCATTAGCTCAGTACATGCTGCTGTCCTGTGCTGCTGCAGTGAGGTCAGCTGAACTTCATTCAGCTTTTGTCTCTCATGCTGTTTTTTCAGTGCTAATTTCAAGCAGTTTATTAAATGAGGGTAAATTTCTCATGGCTGAATGTATTCCTGTGGGCCTTTGATAATTGGAATAATCACTTTATTTCCATTTCCACTCCTCTAAGCGATTTAAGTAGGTACTACAGTAGGCTGAGGCAGTGAATGTTTTCTTCTTTCCAGCCGTATGTCGGTCATGCAATATAACTGCAAATCAAAGCTAGACAGTGTGCCAATTACTACTTCCAAAATGTGTCTCTCCCACAGAAGTTATTTATGCATACTGCTAATTAGCCGTAGAGATTTTTGTTCACTGGAGGAGAACAAATCCATGTGCATGGCACTGCAGGAAGTCTTAAAGTATGGGCAAGGATATCTGTGTCCAAGGCCCCGGGTCGCCTGCTCTCAGCAGGACATTCTGACTTTCAGTAATAATTTACATTTTAAGTTAAAATACTGCCACAGGTGTTTTTGGGTTGTAATTTCAGGATGTTACCTGGAGGAGAGTATGAGGGAGTTTAAAAAAATTTATTCCAGGGAGATGTTCTTCTCCCGTGCTCACCACTCATAATATTCGCATACTGCTGAGGGGCCTTTGAAACTGTCTATATTTGGGGCTTTCCAAAGTAGCAATTCTGTCCTATTTTTGTTTCTTTTGTTTAATTTCATTTAATTTCTTCAACATAATTTATTTATTTTTTGTTTCAGATACTTCATCCAGGAAAACATGTGCTTCTGCTATCTTGTCTAACCAAGCCTTCTCATTTTCACCACATATACATAAACACCACATATAGAAATAATATAATGGAGACATATGTCTACTCAGAGGTATAATAGCACTTGCTCCAAATAAATCACAAGTTGATGAGAAATCAGTGAGAGATGTAAAAGTTCAATGTAGTCAAACGTAATTGAGAAAAAGTACAGAGGTTAACTGAGGAATATGACAGAGAACAACCATGATGGAGAAAAATTTCTTAGTGGGAATCCAGCTGACCTGCGTAGGATGTAAAGAGATTGGAATCATGAGAGGCAAAATGAAAGTTGTCATTAAATCACAGTTATTCAAACTTTTGCTCTCTTTCCCCTTCCAGCTGTTCTGCTTCTCTTCTCTCCTCAGTTACATGTACCTCTAGTGACCAGCTTCACTCTAAATGTGGTTTCTTGTTTTAGTCAATTGCTGGTCCTTGTGATGCCAGTTTAGGAGTAATGACCACTGAGTACCCTCATCTCAAAGATCCCAGTTTATGCTCTGTACCGTTTGTGTTCTTTCTGAGCCCATAAACCTCCCCTTTCATAGTGGCACAGCATCATCAGGATGAGCAGTGAGTGTTGTGCTTTCCCTCATCCCCTGCCAGTACCAGGGCCTCTTAGTAGGAGCTTGGAGATGAATGACTTCGGTCGTGCAGCTGAGAAGGACATGGAAACAATATTGTTTAAAAAATTATCCCCTAGGAGTCTACCTTCCTCTCCTCCTCCTGTTTTCCATCGAGAGTGAGAGGCTTCTGCCTTTCTCTCCAAGATCTGATGGGGCCTTCTCCCTTGCCAGGGAGGATGCCATGCCATGGGGTACCCTAATAGGTGCAAATGTTGCAGTCCTGAGTCAGCAACATAAAGATGATATGTGTATTTATATACTAATTTAGGAAGCTCCAACTTTATGGAAACTTCAGCAGCACGTTTAAGGGGCAGTAATTTATTAGCTCCCGTCAGGGAAATATCTGTAAGCAGAAAGGGAAAATTGCAGAAGTTGTGAAGCCGATGAGGCAATAGAGGAGGAAAAGAAAGCACTCGAGTCCCAAGTGCATATTTTATTCCAAATGTTGGAGGCCCAGAAATTGTAGTCAGGCTAAATTAAAGCATTCACATAAAAGAGTAAAACTCAGAATGTAATCTGAACTTGTGATAATAGTATCATCTATGATAATGGTGTGCTTTCAGGTTGTTTTTGTGTATTTCCAGTATAGGATGAACGAAACCAATACATTCACATTTCTGCTCCTAGCAAAAGGAGAATTATGGCATTTAAATAGTTGTACAAGTTAGCTTCAAAACACCTTCAGTTGAATATCTAATTGTTTGTGATAATGCTTCTCTTCATTCTCTGACTAATGGAGGAAATTTTAAATACGAGGTGTTATCTGTACAAAATCTTTCAATAGAACTAAGTAAGGGTAAACTATAGTCACACATTTCTCATTGACTATAGTGGAAAATGGTAGTCAGAAGTTTATTTGTTTTAATATGAAAACTGTCAAACATGCCTATGCAATGTTTTCTGGAATCATTTTGCATACCTGTCTTCTGTTTCACAGAAACAAGACAGAATGAGTGGGTTAATTTTTAAATAAATTTCAAGTTTATTTTTAATCAACAGCAAATTAGGGATTTAGTTTACTGAGCAGCTGTGCCATAAATTATAACAGCACACCTCAGGTAGAGAGAGATTTTGACACTCCTGAAGACAGGAATGAGCAGTCAAGGGAGAGACAGATGGGAAACCTGTTCAAGCAGCTTCATTGTCAGTCACAAAACCACTGCGATTTTACATCTTCCGAAGGGGAAAAAAGCGCCTTCCTTTAATATGTTTAAACAAACTAAGAAAAAGATTGTGCAAGGGACCATAGAAGTACATGATTTAGGTCTAAATGTGAGTTCAGCCACAATGCTGAATAAGATGGAAATAGAAGTGTTCTGAGACCACTGCAGGTACCAGTGCTACCACCCCATGCAAATCTCTTATTGGGCTTGATAGTCAAGACCAGTTGTGGGTTTAGTTTTTTTTTTTTAATCAGAGTTGTAATGCAGTTTTTTGGGAGGAGCAGGAAAGAGGGGCAAACATAATGATTTATTTTTAAAGATTTATTGGACTGAGCAATTTTGTGGTAAAAGCTGTAGATTTACAGGACAGTCAGCAGTAGAGAATGCAATGGAAAAGTTGTTTCAAATATTCAGCATTTTTTAAGCTGTTCAGTCAGCCAAATTCTTAAGAAAACATACTGAGCTCTTAAAAGAGCAGTGAAAATATTATTATTTTTTATGTGAAGCAAAATATGCTGAGGTACAAACAAAAATGTAATATGCATTAAATACAATAGGCTATTTATTAGAAAAATGGGTAAGAATCACTTCCTCTATGAAGGAAACGGATTATACACAGCACTGGTACTGAAGCCATACACTTCTTCAATTAGGTTTACTCTTTCAGATTAAAAAAATGAATTGAAAATGAATTGGGAAATGTGAATTTTTTTCTTGGGAGCTTAATGGCTTATTTGCATAAACTACAAAATAATCAAACAAACCTGAGGCTGGCTTTTAAAGTATTCACTAAGGAAATAATGTACTGCGTTCTTTTATTATTTTAAAAAAACTTTAATTGACCTCTCAGTGTGGTGGTGTAAAATGTGTGTGATAAAGTTAGGCAATGAGGTAAGCTGTTTAATAAGACATTAAGAAAGAAATAGCAGATTTGTTAATAAACAGGGAATCAGTGTAAAACAGGTGAAGAAGTGTCCTTAAAGACTGATACACTATGGTGTGTCATTTTTCACTTAAATTCATGTTCCAATTTAATAAAAATTGTAAGACATTAGTAGAAGTCATATCAATTGTATTAAGAACTTACAGTTTTATTAAAATATGTGTGAATAATAAAGTATTTTATTATTAAAATCTGGTTTTAGCGTTCTTGGGAGCAATTTAGGTTTGCAAAGCTTGATGGCACACTAATCCTCTATTAATTTTGGTCCAAATGAATTTGTGCTTGTCTTTTTTTTTTTTTTTTCACAAAGTCAGATAATCTAAAGCCATAGGCAAAGATTTCATAAGATAGTTCCAAAATCAAGCTATTGGAAACAAACATCTACTGCTTTCCCTCTCTTCGGTTAAAGACAGGTTCCTCATGCCTTGCTCTCACTGTTGGCTCTTTCTACTTATTTCTTTCCTATTTTGCATCAGCTGTAGGGAAGAATCATAGTTTTACACAGTTCAAACTTCGCCTTCTCCATTTGCTGTACAGGGAAAGAGATGGAGGTTGTGTATGATTTGAAAAGAGCTCAGAAGGATTTCTCACCGTTAAAGGGATAAATAGTTTTGTAAATAATTATACATATGTTACATTTTTGAATGCTCAGAGTAAGAAGTGACAAATTGAGCATACATGCTAAATTGTCTATCCCTTCTCAGCTGAGATGCAGTGAATTTTTTAATTCTTGTCTTGAGCTAACATTTACGTGCTCACAAAACTGCTATCTCTTGAGGCAATTTTCAGCTTCAATAGCAAGTTCTAGAAATAAAAATTAATTAATAAATTATTTTCAGAGGCAAGAGGCAAAGCTTTTTGTTGCAAAGACAGCTGGAAAAATTTCATCCAGATTTTAACCAGCGCTAATGCCAAAATGTCCAACAAGAAAACTTTGCATCAAATATAGTGCACAAGTTAAGCACCTCCTTGGAATTAGTGATGACAACACTGTGAAGACCTAGGGGAATAATTTTGTAGCCATATAAAGTTGTTTATGGTCTGTAATTAGACAGTAATCAGTCAGTGCTTGACATTTTAGCACTTCAACCAGCTTCAATACAAAAGTACCGACTGCAACCACAAATCCCTCATTAAACTTCCAGTAAAAGAGGATTACTGACTGTTATGACTGTCAATGTGCATTTTACTCTAAATAGTAATCAGAAAAATGATTGTAGTTTGTTCTATGAATGTGTATATTTTCTCTGTCCATTTTTTTAAAGTTTTTACTGTGAAAAATTAAGTAGGATGAGGTCATGGAGCTTTCTCCTTAGAAATAGTGCATAGTTCTTTGCCAGTTTAAATCTTTAACTTCAATTATAAAGAAAAATTAAGATGTGCTGTGGAGTGAAACTGCAATGGTGAAAGATTAATTAGCTAATATTTGTGAAGCTCTGAAGATAAATCAGGCTATGCAGTGTGTGTGTTAAGTATTACTGCAACAGAGTTGCTAAATGCACAGCTGAGAGTCAGTTGGAGGGTTGAATTTTTTCCCAATTCACTCACTTCATCTCAAATCTTCCATATTGTGAGGACTTTGCATCTAGGCAAGTAGATGCTCATGATAATCTCCCTGGCACTAGTGGATCGATACCACTCAATTAGTTTAGCCCACACTTCTTTCACAGTCTATTAGTGCCTCTACATGTCTCATCACACTAAATCCTTGGGGGGGAGCTGAATGGTGAGTCATTCTTCATTTGCAGTTTCTTGTCTATGGAAGACAGAAAATTGGTTGTTTTGGAGGCAGTAGTGATGAGTGAAGAAAAATTCCTTTTGTAAAGTGAACAGTGCCTGTACCTAAATGTCTCTGCCCAAGCAGAACCAAAACTATGAGCTTCTAGATAGAAGAGCTGTAACTGTCTGTGGTCCTCTTAGTATACAAATCTGAAATGTTGCAGTCACACCAAGTAAAGTGCCAATCCAGAATAGGCTCACTGTTTGGCTGAAATAATCCTGATAGGTTAGTTTTACCTGGGAAGACTTAATTGGGTCCAGGCATGGCCTAATCTTAACTGCCATAAAGCCAGCATAAAGACATTAAAGCTGCCTTTTCTTCTCTGTTGTGCATTCCACTTGAATGAACTTGGTCTTGGACCCATGTTAAGTATTCACCAGATGTGCAGTCCTCATGGACTGACTCCCATCTGGGAGTCATCATAATTAAGAATAATGACAGGCCTTCAGTCAGTTTGCCCAGGGACCAAAAAAAAGGGAAGGCTTAAGAATGGGACTTGCAGGTAGCACCAAGCTTACATCACCCATTTTGTTAGAAGTGGATAACCAAGATAAAAGAATAAGCCTCTTCTACAAAGGCTGAAGTAGAATAAGTGACCTCTCATTATACATTTTTTTAATCTTCATTCTTTTTAAAAAATAAATTATGCTCTTTATGGAAGACACTTTGTCAGTTGTTTTTTGTCATTTTCATTTAGTAGGGTATGCAAAAACTTCAAACTTTAATTTCCTTCTTTCTTTTTTGACCATCTTTGATTTACTTCATTGCTCATCAGCTACAAATAGATGTCTTCCATTTATTCAGATATGAGATGTTGCTTCTTTTGCTACCATTGGATATCTATAAAAGCAAGGTTTGATTTAATAATAATACCAGTGGTAATAGTGATAATAATTGGATGTAGGATCTGTCCTCCCACCTAACAAGTGGTAGACTGAACCACTATGCAAAGAAGCTGTAAAAAGAATATGCAGTTCTGAATATTAACCCAGTGATAGTTTGTTTTCTTAAAACCCACAATCATGGTATTTTCAATATTTTAAAGTAATTTCTGTCATCTAAATTGACATGTTGTTCACACCTTTTTGATGATTCTGTCCTATAAACCTGAAGAATATGTTCTTTGAATTTTTCTATTAATTACATCTAAGTGGTAGCAATCTATTTTGACAGTGATACCGTCATTTTTTCTCATTAATTTCACTAGTGTATCTAGTAGACATTTACTGGACCTTTCAGCATTGTCCTGGTGGTGACATTTGTAGCCTTAACACAGAATTATCCAAAGAAATGCTTTACTATTATCTTCAAGCTTCTGTATTCACTTCGTATGTTGGTATCTGAGTCTCACTCCTATTTAGCAGAATTCTCTCTTTCTCTCAGAATTCTCTCACACAGTTGGGAAGGTTAGTTAGTTTTCTGGTCTGTAACTAAGTAGGAAAAAATTGATACTGACTCCTGTTTTTGTTCTAAAATATCTTATGCCATGTTCTCAAAGAAGCAATATAAGGTGTTCAGTCAATCAGAAAACTTAATTTTGAATAATGCCTTGACTTTGGTGAATATTTTATTCAATTATAGACCTGTATATACTTCAGAATCTCCACTGGACTTGGATATCCCATTACACAGCCGCAGTTTTAGACACAAATGTGGAATGCATTGTAAGGTTTAGACAACTGTTCCTTTACTGTGTGCATGGGTACATACTGCTTAGCATACAATGGGAAACATGTTTGCACATTTCTTGATGAGGCTGGACCTCAACTTCCAAACATGTTACCATTTAAATTTTGATAGAAATAGAAGTTCTAGTGGCAGTGAAACTGCTCTTTTTTATTTTGATTTCCAAAATACCAGGTTGAAGGTTTGCAGAAAGCTTAGCCCCATGGCGGTGTCATACTACCTAGTGAAACCAGAGGAACTACAAAACAGCTGTGCAGTAGTGCCTTTGTGGAGAACACCCTTCCTCTGGTGGTGCCCTGCTCCTCTCTGAGGGAACCATCCATCAGCTAAGACTTCTATGGGAAACCAGCAGAGCTTGGTTGCAGGTGTAGTTATTCACTACAATTGTAGTGATTTTTGAAAACTGGGGCACTTGTGAATATTTTAGTTACTTTCCTGTCGACGTCAGAAGGAAGTTCCAGGTTGCTGCGTGATGAATAATAGAGACCTGTGTTTTATTTACTATTTATACACTGTCAGAAGTAAGAGCACGAGTGAAAAGTCCTCTGTCACCATAAAATTTTCCTTACCTCATCACAGTTAAACTGTAGCTGCAGTGTAGCTTTTTGCTCAAGGAAGGTTTACAAAATTTTAGTCTCTAGTTCACTTAGCCTCTATAGAGTGGTGCAGTGCTGTCACACTCAGAAATGCTGGAGATATGACATAAAGCTCCTTTTGCGAAACAGATTGGAGGGTTACATATGAGTTCTGCTGTAAGGCCTGGAAATGCCTTCAAATGTAATGTGAATTAGTATGCCCAGTATGAGTTATAATCTTTGATTTTTACATTTTTAAGAACTCTGGTTCTGATGTGCAGAAAAAAGGAATCATTTATCTGCTCTTTAATTATTAGTCAGATGGATGGTGTAGTCTGATGTTAAGGGAGGATGTGTTCATCTTTTTTGCTGATAAAAAGGCAACAGAATAGTTGAAGGATAAGTGTATGATTAAGGAAATTCCGATTTTGTCATTGCAGACAGGGAGCAGACTTCTCTGCTGGAAAGAAAGCCTCTGTCTTCCTGGAGCTGTGTCATTTCACTTAAACAAGCTCCTGAATCTCCCAAAGTATATGTGTGCTCTGTACCATCAATCTGTGTGTAAGCAGCCATAACAGGCAAACTTGGGTGTGATCACAGATTTTCTAATTTTAAAACTTGTGTATAGAATTTATTGCCCATTTGATTCCTGTTGCTGGAACCCAGAGGGAGGTGTCTTTTCTAAGAACTCAGAAATACTAAGAAAAATTATTCTACCTGATTTTTTTCTAAAGAAATTCAACAAATTCATTCCAAGTCAAAATTTCTGTAGATTCTAGTTGCCTGTTGGTAAAGATAGTATTTGCTGTTTCCCTCTGGAAATTAATAATAATTTTACTATCCTTATAATATTAGTGAGAATGTTTCTTTTCCACTTCTTGGTATTCCCATGCTTTTGTAACTACTTTGAGGTAACAAAGCATGGTCACAATGTAGACCAGCAGGTTCTCTTATCCACTAGGTTCAGTGTTTGATTTATATTTGTGGCTATTTTTTATTGTTGTTGAGAGATGTAATGTAGAAGTGTGGTTGTAGCATGCTTTTTTTTTAATCTGCAATTGTTTGGATTTTCCAACTTAGTTATTTTGTAACAAATAATTTTCTTGGGAAGAACTTTATTCATCATTGAGTACTTGGGTTCTCTAAGAATTAAAAACTCGGTACTTTTTACCTATGTTTGTATCTGGTCAGTCTCAGGTTAGGCAATTTTCTGATAGTAAATAACAGCCATCACCATAGTAATGGTTCAGCGAGTATCTTGGGACTAGATCTGAATGCATGAATGTTTTTGCTTATTTTTGCCTCATTAAACTTCTTACTCAAAAGGTATTTTGCTGGTTTTGAGTGGTCTGCTGTGTCCAATAGTACAGACAACTTAAAATTGCCCTAAACGTCTTTGTCACATCTTTGCAACACTTCTCAATAGTACTTTTGTTATTGTTGTCACAATTACTACATGCTGGTATGTCTTGTGGATTAAATAAAGTTGTACCTTATATTGATCTAAAGCTGCACTGCATGTACTGCAATTCTGCAAAGTGATGACTTTGTAAACTGTTTTCAATGCCGTTACTTGAACTACTCCTTTATTTCTCAATAGATTTAGAAGTACAATTAGATTTACCACATTGTCTGTTCGCGCAGCCTAGAGCGCAAGCCCCACCACACAGCTGTCATGGGTGGCTGAGGTTGAAATGAGGCCACTTGGGAGGTGCCAAGGCTTGTGTGGCTTGCAGGGAGGTGTCCTCATACACACCAGTGGCACCCACTGGGTGAAGAAGGTGTCAGATGAGAAGGGGCCACCAAAATCTTGCTCACATGTAGGCTCTCTGAGGAGGCTGGCTGGCCTTGTCTCCACCCCTTACCATTAGCCCAAGAGAAAACTGTTTTCTCCATATCTAATATTCTCTTTGTTTTTAATGTAATTTGCTTGCTGTTGTATTCTCACCTAATTCGTGCTTGCTGGATTCCCTTTGTCCCAAAGTGTGCATGACATTATACCATAAATGCTTCTGCCTCTATTAAATCTTAATGAGAAGCAAAACTGGCTTGAATTAACCACGTCTGACTGTATCAATATTTTAGCAATGTAATTTAAGACTATATGTAAAGCGTGACTTTTAATTCAGAGGATTATCTACTGTTGTATAGGGAGGGGAGAAAAAAAAGATAACATTTTAATGCCTTTTAAAGTTTTCTGAAATTAAGTTCTCCCTTGGTTATACTTACAATCCAAAAGATTTTTATATTTTTATTTTATTTCTGTTTCATCTCCAGCCTTTATAAAAAAGGCCTCCAGATCAGTGGAATGAAACTAGGATAAAATAGTGGGTTATTTCTGAAATTAAGGACCAAATTGTTATGCTTCCTCTAGAAGGAACTAAGAGTCCATTAAGGCTCTCTTGTTCCCTGAGATTTACATTTAATGGTGGAACTTGCCTCTGTTTCTTCTCTTATTGAGAAAGGTTTGTAGCACAGAAAGAATGATGTCATCACTTAAGTGTCTGGGATGGTCATGACTGAACTGTCTTGAGCCATATTTTCCTGTTTCCCCTCAACTCCTTGGACAGGGTTTGTGACCAAAAAAAAACAACCCAGCGACCACAAACCAACTTGTGTTTACATGACAGTTGCTGCCATGTATAATCTTACTTTTAAATAAGTTGCATATTTTTATCACTACAAGTATAATACTTACCTGACAAGAAGTGTGACATACTTAAGGTTACCTGTAGCTTTTCTTGATTATTTTATTTTCTTTATTGTTTATTTTCCTAGAGCTGTTTTGGAAAATACTTTCTCACCCTAATGTAATCTCTCCAGAATTTTCACAGGTGTTATTGAAAAATATTTTTAATGAAAATGTCAAAGGGCACATCTGCACCCAGTGTTTGTAATCTGATATCTACCAAGTCTAGGCTTGATTGCAGCCATCTTATAAAAATGTGATGAACTAGCAAAGAAGGAAAACAAAATCTCTCTGTTTTCTTCTCCAAAAATGTCAGCTCCGTGAACTGTCCAGAGCACATTAGTTAAGTTTACAGGCTACTCAGAACAAAAGTAATGAGTTCTTGATTATTTTCATTCAGTTATTCCTCAATATTAAGCAAGTTTTTAGAAAATAACTGTTCCACCACTAATTCAGAGTGACTTTTGAAAGAAGACATAAAACACTGTATCTCATTAGCAATGTAGCAGTGTTTCCAAACCATGACCAGTGAAACTGCCACTACTTATGACAATTGTGGCATAATGATGCCATCTCTTGGCTTTCACCGTTGTGATTGATTTACTATGCCCTTGACCATTTGAGTCTTTGTGAAAGAACAGTAGTCGCGGAAAAGCAGAAATTTTACTTTAAAAAAATAAAGTCTCTCTTTCAAACTGGACCTAGGCAGAAGTTTTGAGGTGTCCACAGCACTGGTTTTCCAGAGTTTGTAAGATTGCCATTTGGCACTTGTTAGGGAACCAGGTCAAGCGTATGAAAAGCTGTTCGAAAAGCCAGCTTCCTGACTGGCCTTTAGACTGTATAAGTGATACGATGGACTAAGTCTTGTCGAACCTGCAGACAAACTTTGCAGATTTTCGCACTCAGGTTTCTATTTCCATGCAACCCTTATTAAAAAAAAGAAACACAACAAACCAAAAGTTGTTCACAAGTGCAGTTGTCATCAAGCATCATCTGCAATCCTATTAAGAATGAGAAAGAGCAATCATTATTTCTGCATGGTTTGAAAAAAAAACTATAAATGATGAAGCTTTTTTTCCCTGTATATGCATTGCAATTCACATCAGCTGTTTACAAAGGAGGGATGTAATCTGAGCACAGAAACATCCAGTCCTGTCTCTGAGCTTTTTTCTCCAGAGTAAGTAAAAAGAATTTATGTGAACAGATTTTTCAGGGCGTGTGTGGAACTTTATGGGTCGTTTTGTCTCTTTGGAAGTGCTTTGATTTGATGCTGTTGGCATAGGTCAGTAAACAGTCATACACACTGGCATATCAAAAGCACAGTATAAAATTCCAGTTTCTGGTCCCAGAGACTCAGAGATCCATTTTTTGCCTTCAGTTCACAAGGGATTATTTCTCCTTCCTTATTTAATCTTAATTCTTAAAATAAACCTGTAAAACATCACAGAGTTTGGCTGAATACATAAGACCTATTATCCAGAATTACAATGTTTCCAAACTACTTCTAGGGCTTGCAAAATCTCTTTTTGGGCCAGCGTCCTCCACCCACTCTTACGTTAATTAATTAAAGACCAATGTGCTTATGCACTCTTTCTCTTTCTTAACTGATGACAAATCAGGTGAGCAAAACTATTAAAATTGGCATCTGTTAATGAGTTGGTTATATCTACCCATATAATCATGCTGCAGTTAAAATCACTATTTTAGGAGTTAATGTTGTCTCCTGGTCTGCCAACTGAAGTGGTGTTATTTTCTTTTATTATTTTAAGTGTCAAGTTTCTGAACATCTGCTTTTCCTTTATTGACCTATTCATTTTGTAGGACCATTGTTACCTTATAAAATTACCAAAAAAATTCTGTTCCATGAGTAAATATTAACAGTATTACTAATTAATATCTTTGTATGAGCTGAAAATCTGCCAGTTAGTATATTAGAATAATTTACAAGACAATTGAGCATCTGCCAGTTATATTCTATGATATTGGCTGGTCCTATCAATAAAGGTAAATATTGTTTTAAATTGAAAAGGCTGCCATTCATAGTGTAATTAAATTTTTGTTGTTTGTGCTCACTGTACAGCCCCATAGCTTCTCTTATAACTTCTATATAAGAAAATGAGATCAATTACTTGGTGTAAGTGCGCTTATTTTTATTAAGAGAATGTGAATCTATGAATCCTACATGCTGACAACTCTACTGTAATATCTTGGCTCTCTAGTAGTTTAATTAATAAACATACATTTGCTCATTTTATTGGAGTAAGTTTATTGGTATAATGTAATAATGTTTTACTGGTGAATGAAACTCACCAAATCTTCATCTTGATTAATTTCTTAACATGAAAATTAATTTCTTATATCAACAGGTTTTCCTAAGGTGAGTTTTATGTAGGCTTTTTTCCCTCTAATACATTTCCATAGAATTGTTTTCCTCCATTTTGTCTTTCAGGTAGCTCTTTGGAAAATTGTAGTTGGGAGCTTTTTCACATTTCTAAAATTCACATTTTCTCTTTCCTGTTTTATGTGAATTGATTCCATTCTGTTCACAGACACACTGCAATGTTGCCCAAAATTGTAGACAGGTTGTTGAGTTACTTTTGCCCCAAATTTTATTTGCAGCTGATAGCTTTTAAATGGTGGATAAAAGATAAAGCTTTAGAATATTATTTAGAAATACTGCATTTTATCTTTTGGATTATACATTCTGTTTTCCAAGGTTAGAAGAAGTCCTTTAACAGAGCTATAACAAAAGTGGACCTAAAATGTTTCATTAGTCTTGGTTTATAAAGGTAAACTGGGAGCATATGTATTTTCTAGTAGAAATACGTTGAATTAGATTAGGTTGTAATTCATATTATTGTTATTCCTCTGTATGTCATTTTCTGTCTCTTTCCCATTTCCTCAATCCATTTGGCGCTTGGAGGCCTAAAGAAGTTAAAGAACTAATTTTTTTTTCAGAACCCTAAAGGGAAGTTCACTTTTGTTACTCATTTCTGGGAACACCTGTGCACTGGTGAGTTTAATTGGGCTACAGCTGGTGCCACTGATGTGTGGAGCAAGCAGGGCTTTACAGCCTGACTGGAAATCTTGACATTGTGTGTCATTGTCTGCTTCCTAAGCTATTACTGTACTTATGTAAGTTAGGAGGTGTTCTAATTTTTAGGGAATTGTGTTCTCTGTGGACCAGCATAGCTGATGTAGGAAGATCAACACTATGAATTGTGAGTACGTTGCACACTGGTGCAGAACAAGGTTGCTGAACACCCACAGAGTTTAATTGCTGTTTGCAGAAGTTAGGTGGTCTTCTTACAAACACTGTAATGAGGAATCACTGATCAGCATCTTTAAAGTGTTATGGCTTTAAAAGTCTGATTGAAAGCAAGCTGTCTCCTGTCCTAAGGAGATTCTAGAGGACTGGTAGAGTGGAGTAAGGGAGGGAATAAGATGGAACTGTGCACCAAATATGCTGATCAGAAATAAGAGAAATTCGGAATAAAAATCTGTTTATGGTTAGTTTTTTATCTGTGGAATTTATTAAGTTTAGAAATAGTAATAAAACAAGTAATATTGAACTTAAAAGAATTCTTCTATTAAGGGATGAATAAAAAAGCAAGTAAGGAAATCATGGTGTGTAAGTGATGACCAATGGTTCACTTCCTTACATACCTTATTACCATAGGTTTGCTATCTGTTTTACACATGTAGTAGGGAAGGAGTTGCATGCAGTGGCCTGACAAATAAATCAAGTTTACCAACCTTTGTGGTTATGTTAAAAGCAGTTCATAGCGTATGGTACACCCACGTGCCCCCTCACAGAACAGAGAGTATCTCTGACACAGTGGGTGATATGTGATAGAACAGTGGGTTTGGCTACCATCTCTGGTCCACTGAAGAGCAAAGGCTTACCTTGTACGGCTGAAATAATTTCAGTATACAGTTCCTGTGGTGGCCCTGAATTACCACAGACAGACGTAGCCATTGGCAGTTTTTGAGGACATGCTGCCAAAGGACCAGCTGCTTCCTGTAGGAGACCTGCCATCTGGAGCTTAGAGAGTGATCCCTTTGATAGACATCTCTGGCAGTGAACCATTTGCCGCATGTAATTTTTTCTCTTTTCCTTTCTTTTCCCCCCCTGAAGTTTTGAAGGATTTTATACAGTAAACTTGGTGGAGAGATGTTAAAAGATTGGGTTAAAAGATCTGGGTCGACAGCAGGGGAAGTTATTTGAATAACTGTTTGGGATTCAGCCTTAAATAACTGAAGTTCAAAGTTAGAAATTGTGGCAGAGTACTGAGGGTCATGTCAGAGACTAGCAGCCAGAAAGTACATGAGTGGATGCAGTTTGATACAAGGGAGGTGAAATGACTGTGTTCCTGATAGGAAGCTATTAAGTAGCATTTTTTTGGTATGTGTTTAAAGATTTAAGAGAAAGAACTTGAAACATGATGAAATCCTCTGCTGAGCTGAAACTGCCAAAGAAAGTGATGAACTTGGGAGTGATTTAGACAAGCTTGACTTCAAGTTGAATAGATGGATTTCCGGTTCCATGTAGAGAAATACAAAACAACAATCATATGGAATAAAGGACATAAAAGGGGAACATGCACTCACTACCCAGAAGTTAATAAATATTGTGCAAAATGTTAATCTGGAGATAGGAGTAGGTGCAATTGTAAAATCCCTGAGATAGAGAGCAAAGAGTAATGAGGCTGCACTCTCCTTGTGGCTCAAAATAAGATCTAATGTGGACTGTAGATCGACTGCTTCCTGTCAGAGCAGACTTATGTTTGAAGTGTTACACAGAGTGCAAACATATTACAGAAAAATCAGAGGGAAAGCATGATACTTAGTTACGTAGTAATTTCACATGACCTTTTCCTAAAGTTTAGTTCCAGCTCGGTTTATTCTGAAAGGTTTCCTGGGACATAGCAGGACCCATATGGTGGCCATAATTCGCGTGCCTAGGTAGTAGGTCATTCACACCTTTCTGCAGAAGCAGAATTGGCTCCCTGGGAGTTTCTGCTTGAGTTCTCTTAGTTGTTGTAATAAATATTCTTAAGTCCTGAATCACCTCTTGAGGTTCAGGCAAATGTCTAGGAAGAGTTTGTCCTTTTAAAAGCAATCCTGGATTTATTAGTGAGGACTAGAAGCAGGAGAGCAGTACATCCCCCATTACAGTGGATGCAAAGGTGAACCAGCTGTTCGTGAGTATTTTGCCTGTGATTTGCTTTACACTTCTGTATCTCTATCACCTTGGCTACCCAACTGGACGTTATTCAGATAATGGCTCCTTGCCATGACTTACCCAAGTCCTATGATAACAGGACTCTGCTCTTGCTCAAGATCTGTATGTACTACTTTCATTTACAGAATCATTCTGTAAAAGCCAGCTCTTTGTTTTCACAGTGGTATCAAGGAGTTTACAGAACTTGTGCTGAAGGAGTAACACTGAATTAAATTAAAAGCTTTATTTTACCTGGCTTTCATTTCATACATAGCTCTCCTTCTTTGTAGTGCAGCAAAATAATAAATAGTTGCTGCAGATAATTAAAAGTAGAAGTGCAGTTGAATTATTCCGTTCTCTGGAAACACTATTTATTTTGTACAGACTTCAAAACAAGAGAGATAATTTCTTTTAGGTAAAGGTTATGTTATTAGGAAATGAGAGGAGAATTCATCACAATCTAGTTTTATTCTTTGAGAGCTTCAAACTCTAAACTCTTTTCCTTTATGGTTGTATGTGGGCCTGGCATACGTAAAGAGCAAGTGGATATTTACAAGTGATAACTCACTAAGAAAATTATTTTTGTCACATGAGGGAAGCTGTGCCGTGCTGAAATGCAGGTGATCATTTTGGAAATGGTTTTTATGAAGTTTTTGTGGAAAACGGAAAACAGTATGTGTCTTAAATGCCCTTCCAACATTGGATCTAATTTGTGAGGTATGAGAAATGACACTCCATGAGTATTACTCCTGAATTTTAGTCTATCTGGATCTATCTGCCTGTGACAGAATAGGACTCAAAGCTGCTTCTGCCCAAAGCCAACTTCAGTGATGCAATAGTCTTACTGTGATGTCAAATGTCACCATTATTCCTTCTGCTGGGATTACTGCAGTTATATGAGATTACCAACACTTTTTGCCCATCCTGTGTGGAAGGATTAGTAGTGCCACAGCTGGAGCAGTGGATGGAAATGTATGTCTAGACTGCTGTGCCCGCTCCCAATGATGAGCTGCAGCCTCTGAGCCCGAGGCACATGTTTGTTTCTGCTGCAGGTGCATTGGTTTCTGACAGCAGTGGCAAGCAGGGCCAGTGTACTTGAAGGGAGGCATCTTTGTGGTATATTGATGTGGTCTGCAGGGAGGAAATTCCCATGCCTTGCTTCATTGCTTTTGTTAAGAGCAGCAGTTACTGACTCGTTCATGTATGACGTTCTTGAACAATCACAAAGAAAAGCCAAGGTAGGTATCTACATGGTTTCTTCTGGAAGTTGGTGTAACGTATTTGGGAACTATGCCTGTGTGATTGCCCAGGGTCTTTTACCCTGCTCTGGGCATTAGTTCTTGGCTTCAGTCGGAGGTAAGACAATGAGTTGCCACACTGTTTCCTGTTTCCTTCTATGTTCTCTGGTTCATAAGCAGCAGACAGCAAACTTGGGAAGTCTGTATGGGGAAGCAAACTATAATGCAAATTAAAAGAAAAATATTTTAATTCAGTGAGTTACAAAGTGAAAATAGAACAAATCATATAATTTTATTTTCTTTTTTTCCTAATAATACAGCAAGTGGTTCTTCAGAAGACGTAGCAGTCGTCTGCTGGTAAAATGTTAGGATTAGGCCTACAGCAGATGAAATAAAAAAAATCAAAGTACCAGAAGTATGGACGCTGAAAGGTAGTTGAGGATGAGAAATATTAATGTTTCTGGATCTGTCAAAAAAATAGTAAATAGTAGAAACTGCGACATATATACCTTTGGTCAAAGGTTCATTCATTCTGAAAATCATATTGCATCTCCTTGTGTACTGTGAACTTTCCATTTGCAGTTAGAAAGTTTTGCAGCCCCTTGTTTAGCAACAGGGTGTTTCAGATATATCAGTTGATTGAGTAGCTCTCACCATAAAATGGATCTAGCTACAGATGTGGACATATGGGAAAAAAAATTTACTTTTAAAATTTGAATAGCTGAAAAATTATTTTTTAGCTCAACGATAATTTTTGACTGAAAGGATTTGTCTGGGAAATTATCACAGAAGTGGAATTAGGAATGGAAACTGGAACTTAAAAGTAACAACTTGCTTATGTTATAATATCTGTCATATATTGTTATAAATATGTTATTTTAGGTGTAGTTCATGTATTTTCATTTCTTTTACTAAGTTGATGCTAATAACAGCTGTTTCATTTCAGTGCTGTAATTGCTTGGTAAGAAAGGCTTTTCCTTTTATCAATTTTTATCAATTTTTCTTTCCCTTGAAGCTGATATAGTAGATGCAGTATTCAAAATGTTATTCCAAGTAAAATTAAAAAAAAAAAAAAGAAATAGTGCTATGTACCTCCTGTAAATAACTTGAAGGAATTACTTTCCTTCAAAATTACTAGTAAGAAAAAGATTCTACAGTAGTCTTACAGGACGGATTTTGTAGCATCTATTTTCTTTTATGCGTACACCTCACACCTACTGCTGCGAAACAGGCATTCTTCACTGTAAATGTTATTTGTTGATGCTTAAAGGTTCAATGAATAATTCAGCCCCCTTACCCTTCTTGCTTGCTGCACGCTTATAGAGCTCTCAGAGCAGAGTCGTATCAATAAATACTGTCTTGCTTTACAGCTCCAATTTCATGCTTGGCCTTTCCTAAGATACATACAAGCAAAAATAAATAACTGAAAGAAAGAAAATACCTGTACAAATCATTTTATTAAATCCCATGTACGTGTAACAAGGCCATCTCATCCCTCCTGAATTAAAGCGGATTGTTACAAGGAGTTTGCATTTTTTTGATCAGGCATGCACCTACTTCCACCAACATGATGTCGAGAATTGAAAAATAGAGTGAAGTTGCAGAGCGCTGTGGATGCTGTCATGAGCACATCACTGTGTATATACATAAATAAAGCATATATTATGGTGGAAAATGGGACCGTTGAGTCCCACGTTTAGGAGGCTTAATTTCTGCATGGGTGTACCTTAGGATGATTGCAGGTAGGTAGATCATCTGCATATGCTTCTGACTTTTCCATTGTGACAAAATATGACCAAAGTTTTACACTACCTTAGCTTTAACTGTCAACAGTTTTTTCAACTTGTTCATTCACGTATTCTTTAGTTCAGCGAAAGCTCATTATGTGCTGAAGGGTCAGCAGGGGAAACAATGTTTTTTAAGTTCAGTACAGAGGAGTTGTCTGCATTGGAAAAGTGAGGCCTTCTTCAATAAGTGTGATGTGAGATGTGTTTCATTCCTCAGTGTAGTCAAGATTGTCTTGCTTAGTCAAGCTTACTTAGGCTTAGGTACTCTCTTAGCATTCTCTAGAAGGCAGAGATTTCTCCTCAGATACCAGAAATATTTGGTAACCTTAGTATCCTTGCAGCCAGTGTGATTTAGGGATCTAGATTCCATTATGACCCCAGATTTAGCTCTTCTGGAAAGGTGACATTTACCACAATCATTTGAAACAAATCCAAATGGAAGATTTTGTTGTCCTTAGCAAATAATAAAACATGTTTATGATCATGCTACTTGATCTTGCCTTAATTATGAGTATTTATTAAGAGTTATTGGCTGCAATGACTAAATAAAAAAGAAATGTACTCCTGTGCTGGAAGTGATTATTTAAAAACTTATTTCCTTCGAGCTTCCTTGCTATTAATTTCTTTCACTGGAGTAATCATCTGGACTCTTCTGAAGATGAAAATCTGTTGGCATTTAAATTAAAAATTCTGCTTTTGCTCAGCCACCAACTTCTGAGACGAATATCTTAGAGTTGGAGTTGTTCAGGTGAAAAAGAGAATGTCCCTTTCAAAAGTGCTGTATGTCTGTGGAAAAATAAATCTTAACAGTGATTGATGATAAAATATGATAAAGTACTCAAAGTATAGCTTAAAATCATATTTTTCCTCTGTGATGAACCAGAGGGATTTGATTCTCCTAAAGAAGCAAAAGCCCTGGCTGCAGATGAGTGGTCCATAATGTCTGCAGATTTGTAAGAAAGACCTTATCTGCTAAATTACTTTATAGACATAAAGATGCATTAAAACATAAGTTGTTTCTCCTCTTCCACATGAAAAAATACTGCTGACAAAAGTTGCTAGGAAAAATGTTTTCTGAAGTACAGTTATAGTTAAATACTAGCAGTGCAACTTCTCCCAGTATGCCCCGAGGGATAAGTTTTTAGGAGTTTTCTAAATGGAAAGGCTCAGGCAGGGGAAGATAAAGCGAGAAGCTTATTTATTTAGTGTATTAGTTCACAAAGTTTAGATGTGCTCATTTGGGAGTAAAGTGTGTTTGATATTCCCGAAAATGATTGAATGCTTCAGTTTGCCAGTTGTTGCTTTCAGTGAGATCTTGATTTGACAGAGTGTCTCTACTGTATATTGCAGTGAATAATTGAATTGTTATTTAGATTTAAAAAAAAATCAGGGTTACATAAAAAAAAGATACACGGTGCTATGAGGTATCACATGAACCCTTTAAAAAGTTTTAATTGTTGCTTGGATACTCTAGGCTAAAAATGAGAACAGCTGTACTCTCATCTTGTATTTTTTTTCCCCAGACTCTTCGTATCGTTGTCTAAATATTATCTATTATTAAACTTGCTTGCTGCTTGTCTTAGTAATGTACTCATTTGTGGATGGCAGTGCTGAGATATTAGTCCTCTAGACCTCTTCAAAGTGGAAAAAATATTCCAGATAATGTTCTGAAAATTTTCAAGTCTTCTCATTATCTGTGTGTACCTAGCCCATGCTGTCAGCCTGGCATATTTCTATTCTTTTTCTCAAAGAGTATTTTAGTGAAAAGTCACTATACATCACTCACATTACCTAATTATATTCTGGTGTTCATATCTCATCAAGCATGCAAGTTGTTGGGACAGCAGTTCCAAGTTATAGCAGATGGAAGTCACTATTTTTATAACTATAAATAGTTAATTTGCTGTCATTCTTTATTCCTCCAGAGGTAGAGGAAAGAAAAGGAAGTCAGTTGATACAGTAATAAAAAAGAAATTTGCAAGGTTTTTACTCTGGCTTTTACTACTGGTTTTGTGTGACTGATCTTTTTAGACTTTTTTGTTTAAAGACAGAAGTGGAAGCATAATGCACTCTCTGTTACAAGAGTTGTTTAAAATTATTATCCTCCAAATAATACTACCTTTTTGGAAAATGACATTATCATAATGATCGCCTCCCTTCTCACAACTTGTGTCATGTTATTGACCTTAATGCCCATCCTGTGTCAGTGAGAAACACGTGCCTGCAATAAACAATGCAAATATATGGATGTGGCAACAGTCAAAAGTGATTCTCTTAAATGATTGCATGAATTCCATTAGTATTCATGTCTTTAAACTTATCTGATTTTTTTTTTCTCTCTAAAACTTTGTATACGTGTCTAAGAGTAGCTTTCATTAAAGCTGACATACTGTAGTCTGTGGTTGTGGATAGCCATACTCCTGCTGGCTGCAAAACTTTGTTGTGAGGGAAACACATATTTTAGTAATACAGCAATGTGGCATCCGTGTAGCAGTGGGCACACATCTACAGACTACTAAAGGTATTGTTGCATCCTCTACATTGTTAAACAAAGAGCCAGGAAGCCTGTGGCATGATCGCTGTTGAAAGCGAGATGTTTTTCCTATGCAAATGAACCTCAATTTTATTCTTTTCTTCCTAATTTAAGAATCTGAGTTTCTCAGCTATATGAAGAAGGCTTTTTTTTTTTTTTGAACACTTAGTATTTCTGTATAGAAGTAGAGCTTTTCCATTTACTTTCTTTTTTCATAGCTTGTTGATTCTCTTGGTTAGAGGAGCGGGAGTCTCCAGCCTGAACAGGTGGCCATTCAGGTATCCTGATTGTCTTTTGTAATTTTCATGCAAAGATGATTTGAAGGATTTTTGTTTAGACTCAAAAAAAGAGTTCAAGTTTTAGTCCCCAGTTCCTTCTCTGGATTACAGGACATCTGATTTTTGTTGCTGTTGGACCAAGTCCTTATACGTTCCATCACATGATGTGAAGGATTTCACTCCACACCACTCAGATACACAGATTTGATCCCTGGTGCGTGATTCAGTTCCCTTGTAGAATCGGCCTGTAACAAGCTTCCTACCATGGGGATTTGCACACCACTACAGATATTTCTGTATCTTGCACAAATAAGTGATCTAATGGCAGAGTCCTACTTGGCTCCTGTGCTCTGTGAGAAAAAGATTTCTCATTAATTTATCAGACTCATACCCTCCATCCCACTCACAAGCTGCTCGCTTGTTACAATAAGTCATTGAATAAGCCTAAAATTTATTACGTCTGTTTTCCTGTGTAAAATGTGCAAGTTAAAATAAAATCTCCCAAGTTAAAAAAATTCTGATGAGTATTTGCAAATTTGTTGCAGATTCAGTAAGAGCTGCTTTACTGTCTCAGTTGATACCGGTACTTAACTAAGAAAATAAAATCCCACGGGAGATTGGTACGAGGGTTTTGGCCCTTATACTAGAGTTAAGTACCAGAAAGTATTGCAGTGGGTGTAGAAGTACCAGTTTGTTGGCTAATACACACTTTCAAATATGCAAGGCTATATAGACCTGCTGCTGTAGTCAGTGTAGTTCGGGAATGAAGCTGTTGGCATGATTTGATAATCCATGCTGTCCATAGGAACAGTGTTACAGTAGCGATACTAATTTTGAAACATGGCAGTTTGTATCATTCACTTCAGCAATGCTGCTTTTCTCACTGGAGCCAATGTAGCATAGGGCATTGTTTAGAAAGTGTCTTTTATTAACTACCTCTATCAGATCTTTTATTTACTGTGGCCAACTATTGCAGCAA
The DNA here is from genome assembly GCA_013396775.1 of Cephalopterus ornatus. Lineage (NCBI taxonomy): Eukaryota > Metazoa > Chordata > Aves > Passeriformes > Cotingidae > Cephalopterus > Cephalopterus ornatus. Next base: position 673,675 of record VZRE01000501.1, read on the forward strand.
AAGAAGTTACGGTGGAGAAAAGCTCTCATGTGATATGTCGAACCCTACATGTAAGAGAACCTAAGCATCTAAAAATCAGGATTTTTTTTTTCCTTCTCCTAACTACCAATTTAAATTTAGGTGATTAAAGCACTTGTGATATTTAGCTCCTTGGGTTAACAATGAACAAAGTAATTTAAACTGCACTGAAGGGCAGATTTTAAAGGTTAACATTTTGATGAAAGCTTTGATGAAGATACAGTATTCAGAGAAAGGAATGTTTATTAATTAGGAAGATTCATTGGCAGGTGAAATGGGATTTAAAAAAAAAATCAGGGAGAATTTGTTCTTGCTTTTTGTTATCTGTTACAATTTGTACTGAGTCTGATGATGAATAATTGAGGTCAGATTTCCAAATTTGTTCAGCATTGACCTAAATCAGCTCCTACTGAAATCACTGTGAATTCTAACCATGTTTTAAGGCAAAGGTGTCTCTGCTCAGTCCTGTATATATAGTTTGGGGTGGAGGTAGGGTGTGTGTCAATGAATGGAGTTATCTTTATTAGTTTTTTAGTTCCTCAAGTTAATTTAAACAATTTAAAAATATGCAGAACATAATTTTAAAGAGGCAAAGACAATTAAGATTCCAGTTAGAAACAAGGGTGCATTCTTAGCAGCATCTTAGCATAAATCTTCCCATGTGAACAGCTCCAAAGCAGTAAAATTTTTTTGTTTGCAACTGCATCAATTGTCAGAGGTCATCATTTATGATGGAAACATTTCACTTACAGTTAAAAGTACAGGTAATACTGTAAAAATAAATGTTGGAGATATTAAAGCCCACTTACCTTAGAGGCAAATATTGATGCATTTCACTGTCTGCCATCCAGGTTACACAGTGTGACCTAATTTCCCTCTAGAAAACTATTAGGCATTTGGAATAATTAATATTTCCTGATGAGGCCTCTACTAAGTTAGTGTATAAAAAGAAACAAATTTATTAATTTACTTACTTACTTATGTTTGTTTGTTTGTTTATAACCCCACCTCATGCCTAGCCTGGCCTCTAATTCCAAATAGCAATTGACTCAGCTTCTGTTTCTTGAAGTGATAGTGATCTCTGCTACGATCAACTCTTGAGAGGAATTTATTATGATGGGTCACTGAAGTGCATTAGAAAAAATGTTTATAAGTTGTGTCTTCTGATACTGTTTCAGTTTTCTGACAGGGTTTTTGCAGGGCGCCATGGAAGTTTGATGTAGCTGTTATTTCATTGAGATTTGGATGTATTGATCACCAGGCTGCTTTGAAAATCTACCCTTTAGAAGGAGTTTACAAAATGCATTAAGTGAGCTGGAAGCTGTACTTCTCTTATAATTCATGGACAAGAGAATACATATGAAGAGGGGAAAATGGGAAAGAAAATAAGCTTTGAGGCATGCAAATGACTTTGAAAATACCCCTTTTTTTAGATCAAAGATTAGACTGATATGATAGTTGTGCTTCTGGGTTTCTTCTCCTGTCTTTGAGATCCTTTAGACTGCTGAAGCAAATCCTGGGAATCTCTACTGCTCCTTGTTGCATATGTACAGTAGTTAAGATAGAATGGTTCTTCATGAAGTTTAATATTTTAGATTAGGATATCTTTATTTATGGTGCATAATATCTTGCTTCAAAATAATCCTAATAAATTCAGCGGAAATAAACCTGAGAAATAGTCTGCTGTAACTGCATTAAGGATTTCTAGTTTGAGTCTGATAAAGGTCTAATAACAGTTGCACACACTGTAGAAACATTCAAAAACTGTTCAACCTAAGGAGTCAAAATAAGAAATGACATTTGATTGCATAGATCTAGAGATCATCCAAACTTGTACACACAATATTTTTTGTTTGCTTGTTTCATTTTAAAAGAAATATGTCTGTCTTTCTTTGAAATCAATTTCAAATTGTGATTTTCAAGGAGATTCCCATAGTGTGCATCAAGCCTGACAGTCCCCTGTTGGGTTCAGTAGGCTTTTTCATTCGCGTGGTATATTTGCTGAGTTCTCAAACTCATTTGTTGTTTTTGCAACAGTGTTTCCACTTACGCATGGAAATAGGTGAAAATACAGCAGCAGTCAGTATTTAGAAGGGAAGGTATTTAAGTGTTGGGTGTTTCTGCATTTTACTGTGACATCTCTAATTCAAACTTTGTGAATGTGAAGCTGAAGCAGGAGTGTTGAAATGCGAGTCTAAACACGGCTGGGCAGAAGATATCTTCATATTCGTAACACAGCAGAAAATTGTACCACCTCATTAAAAAAAAAAAGTAAAATTAGCTGAAAACCAAAGGCACATAATGTTTTCAGAAGAAACTGCTGGTTTTCAATCTTCTAAGAAAAACTCAAAGGAAGCAAATACTTCTGTTTTTTTAAAAAAAAATCAAACCCAAGACTTCTATTAAAAAAAGCTTCCAAAATATTCATTAGTCTTCATTCCTATGCTTCCATTCCCATTGACAGCACCTTGAGAGACTCAGTTTGTCTTTGTCTTTTCTTCCCCTTCTTTAAAGGCAGTGTAGTTAGATGTAATTGTATCAAAGTACTGTGAAGAATCAGAAGACAGCTGAAAGGAAGGATCTTTAAAAGTAGTAAATAGTATAACTTGTTTTTAAATGTCTTCCTAAAGTAAAAAGCTCAAGGCTTAAACTGACAAATTAAAATCTTTAGTCCATTTCTTTTTTTCTGAAGGCATAGGCTCAGTTAAAGCATGTACCAAAGAAAGCAGTTTGGGAATGGTATTAAAATAAAAAAAAAATAATTAAAATAATTAGGTGCATGAGTGGAGTAAATGCATAGAAGTAGAAATTAATGAGTGCCTTCCGGGGGCACAGCCTGAAACTGTGTCACGGCATTGGGCTGTATTAATGTAAATGGTATGACAGCATGATTCTAGCAGTTGTAATTCTGTTAATTGTTTGCGTTCATGGCTTAATGATGCTAGAAAGAAATGGTGCATTTCTCAGTAAAATATATCTGACACTTAAACCAGCATTATGTTCTGAACCAAGTGACTGTGAGCTGTATGTAGCTTCTTTGCAAGTGTTTGAAGCAGTGCTAACCTTTGAGATTCCCTGAGGGAAAGAGAGTGTTATTCTCTTGATTTAAAATGTATTACAACTGTTCACATGCTAAGCAACATATGCATTAGAGAGATTGCTGTAGGCTCGCAAGAAAGTTTGCGTCTCTTACATGATAATATTTTTAAGTACATTTCTGAGCATACCTGTGCATTTTTGTCCTTCTTGCAGGACTTCTTGTTGTCTACTTGGGCTTGGCGTAATGGGAAGAGGGGAGCTTTAAAGATTAAATTTGCTGATGAGGATCTACTTCCAATGTCCAAATATAAATATTCAACAACAACACAAACATCATTGCTGATACACATAAAGTACCTCAGAAATGTTAGTACCCCTAACTCATACTAGTTTACCTTGCTTTAGATCCTATTTGCAGTAGTAGCAGTTGTAGCAATTGAAGGTTAACTGTGCATGAAAAAAAGGGAAGGTAATCATTCCTAGTGCTGACAAGTGGGTTTTATTACTGTGTAGAACCAGCAGAAATAAAGTACGTGAATCACACAATAAAAATGTGGTACAGACTTTCACTGTTCTTCCCATAAGCTTCTCAAGTCCCAGGTTTAAACAATTAATTTTCCTGCCCTGCTGCACAGTTTGGAGGACAGCCCCAAAACCACTTTCTCCTGTTTTCTAACCTAAATATATTGCAAGACTAATGGTTTTAATACATTGAAAATCAGACCATGTCTAGTGCATCAAAGTATTTAACCACTTGTACACTGACATGTTACTTGCAGTTACCTGCTCATACCAATGACGCACACTAAAAGGGATCATATGTGTATATGATAATATATAGCTATATTATAAATAACAAGAAGAATGCTAAAACTAATACACCTATTTGGTGCACGAAACCTGTCAGTGTGCTACACTACTATATTATCAGCACATAAAGTACAACAGAAATTATCTCCTTGATTTTTGAACACTGAGATCTTTTATGTAGGCCAACAGATTGAGAGCACTTTTGTTTTCTGAATTTGTATTTTGGGTTTGGGTTTGGGTTGATTGGTTGGTTTTGTTGATTTTTAAGCTGGAGACAGTGTTTATTGTAGGTGTGCACTATAAGACTTATGAAATCTTTTCCCAGTGAATATCCATGAAAAGAGAACCAAGAACCAGTTCTTACAATTTAAATTCTCACTGGGTCACATGGAGGAATTTTAGGATGGGAATTGTTACTGATACTGGCTCACCTTGGCTTGTGTAGAATTTTCAACTGTATGTGTGGTTTTGACAGTCATTTTGAAGGGTGAGAAATGGCTCCGTATTTGCATTTTTAACATTCATTATGAAGAAGTTAGAAGCCTGTGGTTTTCAATTGCCTTTCTAACAGTGGTCAGATGATGAAGACAATCTGTTTAACAAACTGGCATATAAGATAGCTTTCTCCGTATGTCACACATTTGCTATTCCATCTGCTGGATAATAAAGCCAGCAAAAACTCAGCCTGACCAGCCCCTTAGGTGATCTTCTTGTCTTCCAAAAAACACCAGAAAACGTGAAAAACTCATTTAAACTTTAAGATATTTTATTTTATTTAGTGCTTCCTTTTGTTCTTGATACTGCATAACGTGGCAAATACATAGTAAATTCAAGTCAAATATTTGAAGTAATCATTATTTTTTACTCTTTGTCCTTAAAGAAGATAAGGTTATGAGAATATGATGCACCTCACCAATGGTTTGTAATAGGAACAATAAGCTAGTGCTTTTTCTTTTTTCAGGTCAATTAATGCTAGCGAAGAAGAGTCAGAGTCACAATATTAGACGAGTATGACCGTGTTAGTGTTAGGTCATAGCATAAGCAGTAACAGGGACAGACAAATGGAAGGTTGTCTGTGTGGTTGAGCAAAATGCAGAAAAATGCAAAGAGAAATTAAGTGAAGCGCCAGTTTACCAAATCACATTTTTAATATGCACTTTGCATCTAATGGAAGATGGAAAACTTCTACAAGAATTGATTTGAGTGTGTTTTTCTAACTAAAAAAAAACCCGAACAACATCTACTTGATACGCTGGTGTAAAATTGGCATTTAATGTTGGGGTGTCTCAGAACTTCCTTGATCTGTGATTCAGATATTCTTTTACAGTTTTCCACTGAATGTAGCATTGTTGATTGACAAATTCTATTAAGGGAATCTGATAACAGTCAAAATTAGATTCATCATGCTGTTTATAGTGAATTTGATCATTTTCATATGCAGTGTTTATCTCACATTATTAAAGAAAAAAAAACTGCAAAACTTTGTCATAACTAGGACTTCTAGTAAAGACCCCTTCTACTCCTGGAAACAGGTAGAAAGATTTCAAGCACATTTTTTATCTGTAATCTATTTACATACCTGTACAAGCACAGCAATAAAATGAAAATTCAGTTTATAGCATTATTAGGAAGAAAATACTTTAAGCATACATCATGGAAACTTGTGCTTCAAGGAAAAGTGTTTTAGTTAGGCAGAAGTTTCCCAGAAAATTCCTTCAACTTTTGAGAATTATTTGGAAAGTTAGACATGATAGTAGCAAAACTTGATGATTTATTAGTTGTTTGACTGTAAGATGTTCTTAACTAAAAGATGTGATCACTAGCTGCCAAATTGTTACAATAGAGATGGTTTTCTCGAACATTTTAGTTTTATGGTGCCATTAGAAGGGTGCATACAAGCACAGCACAGACTTGCTTTGAACTGTTTTAATTAGCTCTTGCAGAAGTCTTCAAGCAGTTTGTGTGAAATTGTGCAGCACGCAGTCCAGCTGATGTGGCTAAAGCTCTTATCTCAAGGGATGAACAGGAGGGTACTGAGAAGTCCTTGACGGATGCATTGTCCTTTGGAGGGACATCTGTGCATGGCCTTGCTAACTTGCCCTGATCTAATTTCAGAAATACAGATACATTAGAGAAGTTCACTTTTCTCCTTGGTAGAGCTCTTCTTTTGTAGATGTGGAGTGGGACAACCATTCATTCTCAGTTCACAGCTCCTTAAAAGGATGCTGTTTCTCTAGCTCAACTCTTTTTTTTTTTTTTTTTAATTTGAGAATAAATACATTCATTCTTGAGCCAGAATTTATCCTTTGACAGGCACATTTGTGCAGCATATGTTAGCCACTCAAATCTCAGTGCCATGAAGACCACATAAGAGCTTCAAGAAAAAAAAGCTGCTGTCAGAAGATGAAGCATTGCGATTTCTTTCTGTTGAAGCTAAGGAACTTCACAAGTCTGCATCCCTGCACTGATGCCCTGGGACTGAACTTCAGTTTGCTGTGCTGTTTCCAGCTTTTATCAGCGCTCGCATCAATCTTCAAGTACTAAGAGCTTCTCTTCTGTCCCTGACTAAAGTGCTTTAAACCTAACTCTTGCGAAGCACTGTAGAGAATAGAGGGATGACTTCTATTTTTTCCAGAAGAGCAGGTGTTGCTGAGACAGAGTGTAAATATGGATGGATACTGCTGTGAGGAGAGCATTGTAAAAGTACGTATAACACAATATGAAGGTCTACTCCTGCAGGGAAAACTGGAATACATTGTCTAAAACGTGGTAAAGAGTTCAGCTTTTGATTTATTTTTTTTTTTTAACTAGGCATAAAACTACATGGCAGGCTGTTCTAGCAGTGATTATTATCTAGTGATTATACTATACAAAGTATTATATTAAGTTATCAGTGATTATATTATCTTGAGTATTACCCCAGAGGAGAGAATTTTAATTCCCTTGCTGCAGATGCCTAAGTGACCGAACTCTTTTAAAGGAGCATACGTTAGCGCTTTCATATTCCTCATTAAAAATAAATAAATAGCAGATTTCTTGAAGATCATTTTGAGTTTTTGAGAGTAAGAAGTTGGGAGCAGAAGAGTCCACTGTGCATCACAATTCAAGTTTCATTTAAGCTGCTTCTAGAAACAAGTTTGATAAATAACATTTGAGATAAAAGTTTGTATTGTAGAGATTGGTGTTTTAGGACTTGAAAGAGATTAGTGATTTAGAACTTGTTTTAGGACTACATTCTTCACTCCTTTACAAAATAAGGATAATAAGATTTTTTTACTTTGCTTTATTTTTCCTTACTCTGAAAATTTATTTAAAATCTCATATTTCTGTGTATGTTTTTGTGTGTATTCGTGATGTTGTGTCGTCCAATACATCTCTGCAGTGATATGTCTTTTTCTGTTTCAAAAGCATGTCTTTACAGTTACTTCAGAAATTGTTTCAATGCCTTCTCGGTTGCCTTTGTAGCCTGAAGTGAACTTTTTTTCCTTGCCTGTAGTCCCAGTTTCCATCTCCCATCCTAGACATAGGGTTATCATGTGTTGTGAAGTGACTTACTTTCAGGTTTTCCTGTTGATTCTTTTCTGTGTTTTGTTTCAAGCACACTGGGGTCTTTTTTTGTAATTGAGGAAGGAAAAAGAGGGTATATACGTGGCTGTGAACACTTGGAAAAGTAATGCCTGTATTTTAGTCCCTGTTTCAGTATATTGTCAAGCTTTTCATGAAGAAATACCAGTGGAAAAATTGTGGTTTTATTTCAGAACATTGTGTAGCCCTGGGTTATGACCCTGGCTCAGATATGGGACTTCACATTCATTCTTTTTAATATAAAGATTCGAATCTGTTTTGTCTTGAGCTGAAGATACTTGATACTCTCCACTATTCTCTGAACAAATACTTTGTGCTGAACAAAAGAAATGTCTGAAAGTTATCTTCTCCTGAATTGATATGTAGGGTTGTTTTATTTGGTTTTAGATTTAAATCACTTTTTTCCCTTTCTCCAAGGTTGAAGGATGAGTGTTGTTTCTGATAGAGACCCTCATGACTGCAGTTTCTCAGATAAATAAGAATAAATATTTTATACAGTGTTCAAAATTTTCTGTGGTATGTATGTCTCATTTCACCACTGTATGACTAAATTTCTTGTGTTTCTGATGGAGAATGGGAGAAGTTAAGAGTTCCTAACATAGGTTTAACTAGGTAGAAAAAGTGAAATCAAAGTGAAGGGTGACAAGGTTTTGGCAGATTCTGTGGTACGGTGTTTAAAATAAATTTTTTAAATGGTTCCTCTCAGAAATACTATAAGTTGTTACAGAATGCTTCATTTTCTCTAAACCTTAGTGTTTCTTTTGCTTACTACAGTTATTTGATATTTGTAAAATTGTGCAGCATTTTTTCACAGCTAGTTCAAAATACATTATTCCATTATGATGGATCTCTCCTTCCTGGAAAAAAGGAAGATTGGCTGTATGCATTCATCTATCCATGATTACTTGTGTACTTTTGTAGTGCTCTCCTCCAAAGATTCAAGCGGAATACAGGAATAGATTATATGTAATATAATGCATACTATAATATAATATTCATGCATTTTACGTCTATATATATATCTATATAGTGTGTGTGATGGTCTGCATAAGCACCTTTTATGCCAGAAAATGTATTTTCAGCCATTGCAGGGATTCTTCTGTCATATCCATCTCCTCAGCAGTGGCTCATAATTGATCCTAGCGTTTATGCAAGTTCCACATTCAGTACTTTCTCTGCGATCATAACTTGTGACCTTAGGCTTTCATCTTTATATGCAATCCTAGGATACTTAGTGTTCACATTATTCATGACTACCGTCATTGCAAAGTCATCCAAATTGTATTTATGGAATTTATATGTGCCATGGTGTACTGACAGTTTTATAGGTGAAATTAATCAGAGCATCTAGAGATAAGTTTGTTACTTGCCACTTTCTTCTCATCCCTCTGCCCCATTATAATTAATCTACTTTTTTTTTTATAGCAGGCTGACATAATTTTAATGATGTTTCTTCTGTGCAAGCTTTAATTATATTTTATAATCTATGTTACATTATACTTTCTCCTTCCTTGTGCTAACAGGGTGATAATCTGTAAAATGATGCTTCTCCCCAGCCTTGTGCAGACAAAGAATGATGAACACCATAGACATAAGCTGTTTTTCTCTTAAAAGGAATGTCAGCCATTAATGTAGCTTTACTTGCTCTCAAGCCAATGATACTCTTGATAAAACAGAATTCTTCTTTTCAAGTAACATGATCAGAAATGGGAAATAACGGGTCAGTGAAATTAGAAAACACTACTGTGTTCCTGATTTGTTCGTCCTACTGCATATTTCCAGTAGTAGTATTTTAGCGTTTAGGTTGCTCTGAACATTAAATGTTTTCCAGCATTATGTCATGAGAAGGCACCTTGGCTGATTTGGTGTCACAATGGATTCAGGAAAGCCAGTGATGTAGGGAGAGGTTTGCTGCTGAACATACCAGGCACAGATTTGTAGTTCAATTCTAGACGTCTTGAGTGTGTTTAGTCAGAGCTCACAGGCATGAATGACATTTTTATATGAGATCAGATTTAGCTAAATTGATGGTCTTTAGGAACCATCAATTTCACAGGAATTGGGGTTCAGATTCACAGGAACTTGGGGTTAACGTCCTTTTTCAGTCTCATCTGGTTTTGGAAAGCAAGATTTTTGGGCCCATGCACAGCAGCATCAATACTAAACAATCTGTGCGGGTTCAAGTAGCTTGGATACTGTGATTCACAAGCCAAAGTTAAATCTCTGTTATCTAATGCCCAGCTTATCAGCCCTGGTGCAGAATGCCTATTATTTGCTAAATGAGAAGTAGTCTACACTTAAGGGAGGATCAACTTCTTCTGACCTTATAAAGGAACACAGCTCAAATGGAAATCTAGCTCATACCAAAATTATCTACTTAATGTAAAAGTGCTACTAGGATTTGCAGAAAAATGTCAAATCAGGCCACTTTTACCTATTTATCTATTTAAAATCAGCACGCTTATGTTCACTGGTATTGTGAGACCAAAAATATGTCAGACTTCACATACAGGTTTTAAAATAAAGGTGGAGATATAATCCAGATAAATGAAGTATAACTTTCTATTCATAAATGCAGAGTTATGTACTATATTTTTACAGTTCTGCACTGAGATTTTAGGAAGGTAATCTCATTCCACAACCCGACATTTAAAATTCTTCTCTTACTTAGCTAACATAAATGAAGAGAAACGAACATGGTTACCTCTATGTCACAGAAAGCAGATGCACACAGTTTCTGATAAATGACTAGGCCTCAGATTTTTAATGAGTGATGAAGGTAGGAAGGTTTTTTGTCGTAGCTGGCTATATCCATTTTTTAACTTGCTTTTCTCTCACCTCACATTTGACTGATCTTACCCTGCCCTTTCTTTTTTACTTTCCCCTTTATTTCTTTCTCACTGATACCTGGCTTCAGTTAATAACTTTTTATTTATTTACACTCACTCCTGTTGCCTACACTTTTTACTTTTCCTGCACCTATTTATGTCACCATTTGCATTCTTTGCAAGGAAGAAGTGGAGCTTTTTATATGCCTGGAATATCAAATGCAGAAAACTTTACTTTTCATTCTAACTAGAAGAATAAGATTAAATTCTCTACAGAATAAAACTTCTGAGTACTTTTAATATAAAGCAAAAATGTTTAAATCATCATAGTGTTACACCTAAATAATCTTTTTGATTGCTGTAAAGACATCTAAATGATGGTTTAAACGATCAGAATTAGAAAAAAAAAAAATTAGCAGAAGAAAGTTTATTTTTACTTTTTCTGATGAAAATTTCATTTAATCAATATATTTTCCTGAAAACATTGTATTGGTGTGAAGCTGCATTTAACTTTCTTACCACTAACTTCTCTGTTGCAAAAATTACAACTTGCCGCAAATGATAGTGAAGAAAAACCATGCCTACTACTCTTGCCAGTTTGTCTGTGAAATCCACCCTTCTCAGAGGTGCTTTGGATAAATTTAGTGCAGTAAGACAGCAATAAAAGAAGTGGCTTATTTGGTCTATAGGCCTCCCAGCTGTCAGGGCGAGATCACTTCTTTTACTATGTTATCTGAAGATTTACTCTGTTCCCAGAATTGATCTTACTTTCTTACAGCAATCAGGAAGGGTTAGTTGCAAACAGTTTAAGCAGTCTTTCCTTAAACTCTTCACAGAATATTGCAGGATAATAAGTGGAAATCAAGAACCTTCTGCAGCTGACATTTTCTCATGGTTTTCTCTTTTGTTACTTTACACATTTTTTTTTTTCTCTCCTGTCTGTAAAGCTCTGAAGATCTTGCTGTGGTTGAAATGAAGTTGAATTACAGTGTGATTTACAACTTTTGGACAAGATTAAGAAATAGTTTGTAGAGTCTCAATAGCCTTTGGCTGTGCATGTCTCTACGATATGAACACAGCCGTGTTTAATTGCCATGCTTGTAGCTGTAATCTGGATCAGTGGGATGGCAGAAGCTCAAATTGTGATTAAGGAAAATAGTGGCTAGGTAACTAATAACACTTGTCCTAATTAATTTAAAGGTACCTGAATATATTAAAACAAGCTACACTCAGCATAATGTTTCAGTTAACCATTCCATAAGAGTTCCATAGGAAGAACTACATTCTCCATAACACTTGTATGGGTTGTAAATAATTATATTATCAGAGTGTGAAAGTTGTAGGGGTATGTATGTGTGTATGGTTGTTTGCTGTTTTATAAATAGCAGAAATAAGATAGTCTAAATGGCAGTACCATTTATCTTTTCTTTTGAAGAGGACTTTAATTGTTTCTACATAAGTCAGTTTATCATGGATGCAGTGACACATTTCACTCTTAAGAGAGAATTAGCAATAAGTTTATTGATATAAAACAGTGATTTAACAAAGTTTGATAGTAAATGTGACTGGTTTAACAAGATTAGGTAGCAAAGTACCCTTATTGTTTACTTCATGAAGGACAGGGTCAGTTAAAACTGTCAAGGAGACACTCCCACTGAGGCATGAGCTTCAGAAAGGACCCCCTTGCATTCTTAATTTTTTTCTGAGGAGAGTTTAGGGGTGGCTGGATCCAGACTTGGTCAGTGGTTTATGCCTAAAGGACTGTATGTGCACAACCAATCTTTTATATCACTTAGCTAAGATTTCAAAGTTTCAGTGAACTTATTCCTAATTCACTTACCAAGTATCTGGCACAATAAGGATTCTCTCAACCTCAAGGACTAACCTTGAGAGGCATCCCTCCTCAAGGGGAGATCCTGGTGTCCAGCTGTCATGCAGAAGAGTTCAACGGACTGTGGGCTGTCCACTATTTATAGAGTAAGATGATTGATTTATAGTCATATTTGCATACCAGTCATATTTTGATTGGCACATGGTCAACTAGCCCTAGCTGTTGAGCAAGATTTATAGCCCTCAACTTAACCCAGATGTGACTATCATGACCCACTGCTTAAGCAGAGTGGGATGAGGGGAGCACGCTGCCACTCTCTTTTCTTATAGTAGTTATAATTTTCACTTTACTGCACACTTTCTTGTGAGACCTATCATCTGCATATTATGACAGTTAAGTGGAGACTTTCAGTTCACCCCTTAACCATGCTTTGCCAATGAGGATGCTTCAGCCCAGTCTTGAAAGTATTTTCTTTGTTCCATTGTACTTGGAAAATATTCATTGCCCTGGATATTCACATGTAAAGAATAATAGCCCAAGCCAGTACTTAGCTTTGTGACACAGGTACGTTCACCTTTTCTCTTCCTGCATTTCGTAATAACTAGTTTTTGCTAAGACCTTTTCTTTTGTCTGTAAGTAGTCTTTAATTCATTTTAATAATTCTTTTTAGCTTTGGCACTCTGACATGAGCAATCAAACCTCACGGCAGGCATGAGTCTTACACTGTTTCTCACTTCAGACAAATCATATCCATTCCTTCACATTTTTGCTTTCCGGTTCAATAGCATGCTTGGAGGATGTCTGACAGGTGCAATCTTCTTTTCATGAGGTGGCTGGCCCTTACTTCACTGTATGTTGTATATAATCTCTTTTTCTTACTAATGTGTCCTCATAGCTGAACACAGGACCATTTCTTCATCTTGTTGGTTTTTTTCTTACCTATGGGGATATCTGCACGTACTGGATATCTCCTGGAGTTTTTTCAGTGTTGTGTGATAAATCCACCTTCCAAAAGTCTACCTGTTTTCCTCGTTAATTTCTGGGCCTATGACCTTCTTATTGTTTCAGTGCATCTTTAAGGTCTTGGTTACCAGCACAATGAACCATTTAATTGATTCCAGGATATTAAATATTTAGTCCATGCCTAAAGTCATGCCCCGTTATCAAGTGTTCTTTTGCCTTGTGGTATTGAAAATAGTAAGTAAAGCAGTTCTCCATCAGAAAGATCTCTCTCTCAGGGGATCACCTTCAGCTTTCACTATTTAAAAAATTGGCAGAGACTTCAATCTCTCAGCAACTTGATTTCATCTGTCACCACGATGTCACTTTTGTCCCTTAATGGTCCTACTGTCTCTTCATCATGCCACTCATAACCCTGGGGTTTTTTTAAAGACTTACCTGCAATTCATCTTTATTTTCTGTGCTATTTTTATTCACTGCCTGCTCTTATATCTCCTCATCCATGCTAAGATTCTAATTTAATTACTGTTTGTATATCTTTCACTCAGCCTTCTTCACTGATATTCATACATTCCAGTAAGGTATTTTCTCAGTTCTTGTGTCAATCTACCTTTCCAGGCAAATGTCACAGAGCATTGGCTTTGCACCAATGTATTATTTACTTCCTGTCTCCTGTAGTCAGTGTCAATACTATCTTGTATGTTCAGTTAATCATTCTCAGTTCCTCTCTTTTCACTTATTCTTACTTTCTACCTTATTCTGTTTACCTCCACATGGTTTGAAGGGTACCCAGCCTTGACAGTATGTGTCTTCTTCCTGGCTTAACTTCTCTTTTAATAAAATTTGCTGAGATTCTTCTCTGCCTTAAAACACACCTATTCTGTAGTTTTCTTTCTATTCTCTTGCAATTTAATGTATACATTGAATTTAGTCACATTTCAGATAGTCTAGTGCAGTGTGCTCACTGGTCTTATTACTTCAAATAGATGCAATTTAGGCTCTATTTCTCAGGATAATTGAAATTTTACACTGCTATCATTTCAACCCTTTAAAATGCTATTTTATTGTCATTTTATAGGCCAGTTGTTCTTTCTTCTGAGAACAGGGCCAACCATCTATCTCTATAACCACCTCACCATCTGAAGCATTTTCAGCCACCATCCATACAAGTTCTTTTCTTCCACATTTCTCTACTGGTCATCTCTCAAGGAATTCTAGGTCCTCCTTGATAAATCAGACTCTGTCTTTTTCTTTGTTTTTAGCTAGGTAGCATATAACACTATTCTGATTTGCTGGAATATAACACTGAATATCTTCCATACAGCTTCTGTCATCATATGATAAAGAGAACTCCTTGCAGTTTTTAATTCGGAGGTCAACGTAGTTGAGCAGAGTGGGAATTCAAATATCAGCTGTTCTTCAGAAGGCCTAGACTAATGGTAATAATACGAGTAGAAAACTTAGATCATCTTGAATTCTAGGGTATACCAGAGTAACTCTCAATTCATTGTCTGACATAGAAAATGCAATGCTGAGCAGAGCCACCCATTCAAATATTTCCCTCTGTGATACTTATTTAGGAAATCTTGCTGGCACCTCAGAGTTTGGACTTGAGTGAACCAGGGCCCACATACTATAAGCACCCACAGCTCAGAAATACTGGGAGGTATTGGTGAACTTCAAAAAATTTTGAAAGTTACATCACCTACTTGCGTGGCTGCAAAACAGAACTGCTGTAAAACAAATCAGAACTCAACTTTTCCATTTGGTTAGCTTCACAAGAAGCGCTTTCTCCTGTCTTTCTCTCTGCATCAAAAATCACAAAGCTACACTTTTTTAAAGAGTCATCCTTCAATTCTATTCCTGTTTTGTTGACAGAGTGCCATCTGATACAGGGTGGCTTGAGTGTCAGTACTTAGTGGTTGTCCTCCGGTTCACTGGCCTCACCTGTTGCACTTTTTTAACACACAAGTTTATGAGGCCTTTAAGGCATAAACTGTTTCAGTGTATTTTCTGTAAAATTCTGAGTAGAATCCTCATGCTTTCCTCTGGTGTGTTCTCATAGAAATCTCAAAGATTAAAAACTCTTCGCCACCTAGAGGCAATGTCATAAATACTAAAAATTGCTGTAACAAGTCATGCTGACTGATTGCAACCAGTTATGGTGTAATGGTGTAACCCCAGTCACTCCCAGTTGCTTTCTCACTCACACCAGTGGGATGGAGGAGAGAATCAGAAGGGTAAAAGCGATAAAACTTGTGGGTTGAGATAAAGACAGTTTAATAGGTAAAGCAAAAGCTGTGTGCACAAGCAAAGCAAAGCAAGGAATTTATTCACTGCTTCCCATGGGCGGGCAGGCAGGTGTTCAGCCACCCCCAGGAAAGCAAGGCTTCATCATGCATGATGGTGACTCGGGAAGACAAATGCCATAATACTTAATGTCCTCCTTTCCTCTTTCTTTCCCTCAGGTTTTGTTGCTCAGTACAATGTCCTATGGTCAGGGATAGCTGTCCCAGAAATGTCCCCTCCCAAGTACTTGAGCATCCCCAGCCCACTCACTGATAGGATGGTGTGAGGAGCAGAAACGGTCTTACATTGTGCAAGCACCGCTCAGCAATAGCTAAAACATCCTCCTGTGTCTTATCAGCACTGTTTTGGTCACAGTTCCAAAACACAGGACCATACAAGCTACTATGAAGAAATTTAACTCTGTCCCAGCCCAAACTGGTACAACTGGAGTAAATATTGGCAGTGGTTTAATAGGGTCCTAGCTCCAGAGCTGTGCCCCACCCATTAAGAACAAGTTGCACTGTAGTCTCCAAAGGCTTTGAACTAAAGGATAATGGAAATAAGAGACTAGTTAAATACATAGATTTCTAGAGCTCAAAGGCGAGAATCTTCTGTAGCAAAGATGTAGCATCAGATGCTTCCATCATAAAATGAGCATAATTATATGCTGTCAAGTTTGAAACAACTTTTGATTGATTTACTTATAAAGCATACTTCTAAGCAGAATTGAAACTTGATATTTACTGAGTATTAACACTTCTATGTATGATTGCACCAGCAGGCATAATGTTATTTCCTGTGAGGAGAATATATGCTTGACAAGACTCAGAATGGGCTTATTGTTTAGTATGGCTGTATTTCATAAATGTTTCATGCTGACCCAAGGACATGCTTGTGTACAAACAGAATGGGAACACTTCTGTCTAAATAGGTTTTCTTGTGATTTTATAATAGCCCTTTTCTTTTGTATAACTCAGATGGGAGATTTAAGGAACCACACATGCAGGCTTTTTTTTTTTTTAACATTTCATTTTATTATGTTTACACATTTGCTATATTCTGTCTCATTTTCTTGCGCCATATTTACCTGTCTTCATTTCTCTGCTTGTACTGCTTAAGATAATGTGTATGTTTAGCACTAACAGAAAGCTAAAGAGGGTCTACACTTAGTTTGATGGCAGCATGGGCCTAAGGGGTGTAACTTTTAGAAACAGTGATTGAATGTGTTTCTAGAGTCAAAAACTGTTTTTGTGATTTCCAGTTTGGTGCATCTTCAATGCAGCTTCACCTCCA
This sequence comes from Cephalopterus ornatus, assembly GCA_013396775.1. Taxonomy (NCBI): domain Eukaryota; kingdom Metazoa; phylum Chordata; class Aves; order Passeriformes; family Cotingidae; genus Cephalopterus; species Cephalopterus ornatus. Next base: position 690,328 of record VZRE01000501.1, read on the forward strand.
GTCTCTTCTATTTTAACCTCTTTCTTCAAGATGCAATTTCTATTCTTTTCTGTGAAACTAAATACAATGCTTGAGTGTAGTTGTTTTGATTTATAAAGCTCAGCAAACATCGATCTTCTTTGTTCAGTTCTTAACAAAAATTGAAAGCAGTTCTGGTTTCCATCCAACTGGTGAAACACATTATTCTTGGAGATAGGAAGAAAACAGGGAATGTTTTTGTCATAATGATTCTTAATTTGTCATAAAAAGAAAAAAAATGGGGTTTTTTTGGGTGTGGGGGGAAATCTGATGTCAAATTTTCTAAATTTTTTCAGAATTACTGTCTGACTTTTAAAAATGTAGTCCTCTAATTGTTTGCCTATTCTGTCCTTCTTATGTAAGTGCTATGTAAGTGGTACGTAGGCTCCTGGAAGGTTTTTTTCATGTCATTTCAGGAAATGTGGACTGAAATAAACTCAGTACTGACGCACACAACTACTTTTTGCATGAGCAGCATTGAATCTATCTATTGGATAAATTAATCTGATATTGAATCAATTTGCCTAACCTCCACATACATTTTTTTTCAGATGATACTAGCTCAGGTAGGTAAAGCTGAAAAAAATGTGTTTTAATGGATCACATTGGCACAGTGCATTAAAGACAAACCTTTTCTTTTTTGGGAAGGAGAGGGGCAAGTCTAAGCTTTGTGTTGTGATAGCATGAGAAGTAGGTGTCATCTTCTCTCCAGATGTACAATGAAAGTAGAGCTGCATATGTAAATAAAGTTTTCAGCTTAGTTTGTACCAAAGAAGTGAAAAACATTGAAATTCAATATATGTTTAAGATGAAGTGTTATTGCATGTAGGCCATTGCACGGCACGCTTTTGAGAGATTGCTGGGTGTAAAGGCAGATACTGCCTAAATGACAGGTCAGAAGAATTGTCAGGTTACAACAAGTCATTATTTAGAATAAATGAATTTGGCATGTATATTTTATATAGCTTTAAAGCAGTAGTGGAAGGAAATTATGTTCCATATACAGGATTTCCCAGTCAGCTTAAATAGCCCTGCCTTTATATTATAGACATAATAAATTTGCTGAATTGCAATTAATTTAACTTTCCACAGAAGGAAATTGTTCATCTGGGCTGTTCTTTGTACTTAACACCTACCTGCCTCATTTTTTATAACTAAAAAACCTGACTCAGTGGGAATTTACTTGCAGCTAGAAGGCAAAATTGAACATTTGTTTTTGTCTCACATCTGGCTTGGTAAAATAACACCTTAAGGAAGCTCTTACCAAGACAATGAATAATTTTTTGAATGTTACAACCAGTATTGGTAGGAATAAATGTACGTGTATGTATGTCAGATAACATCTGGAGTAAAAAACGGTTAAAAAGCACATTCTGATGTCTCTGATTAAGGGTTGTAGCTGTATAATTGGTTTCAGGAAGCATACAAGATCAGGTAAAGCATCAGAAGTTAGAAGATACCACACTATTATTTTTCTGTTTCGCTTTGTCATAAAAATTACTCAACATTTTATAAATTATTAATTTAGAGAAAGCTGCCCATAAAAAAGCTCATTTTTAGGAAAACCTGGCAGTTCAGAGTTAATTTTCTCACACTTCACATCAGCATTATTAAAATAGACTAGCCTTTGTGAGTGTATTAGTGTTCTGACTGGATTTAATATGCATTTGTTTTATTTTTGCAAGTCATATGCAAGAAACAGAATGATGGTAATCAAGAATCAATTCTTGCTTATAAACAGCTTCATTTTAGCAATGTCCATGTGGCAATATTAGATTGCAGATAATTAATAGGATTTTTTTTTCATTTGACAAGCCCAACATTAAAAAAATATTATGTATAATTGTTTTAAAAATTGCTGTTTCTTCATGCATACGGCTTAAACAATATTGTCTATAATTTATGGCCAAAGCTTACTTCTGACCATAAGAATGCAGAAAAATAATTTAAAAATAAAATTTATGATTGGCATGTTTGGGAACAATCTTCACGCATCAAAATTTACAAAGCATTCAATTATTTTCAAAATAAAGAAAAGAAAGATTGCTAATTAGATAAATTCCTTAATGGTTTGTTGAAAATTCTTTCTCTTTTGAAACTCTTAGAAAACATATAAAAATATTTCTTAGCCTTAGATTATAAAAAAATCTCTTTTCCATATTATCTCTATTTTCGTAAAACTAATTCAAGTTTACCTTTGAAAACATGTCAGATATACATCAGCATACAGCCAATTATTACTAATACTTGGAAGTAATTGTAGAAATTACATTTTTTAGCAGCAAGACTTTCATTAGCTTTAAAAGTATTTGACATGTTATCAGCATTGAAAGAAGTTGTGTTCAACTGGCATGAGTACAGAAACAACTATAGAAATAGTTTTATGTAGCTAAAAAAAGACTGTGGCCTCAGACAGGTGTTGGTACAAACGTGTTTTTTGCAACCATGAAAATATCTCTCTACAGTGTAAAACTTTATTTTCTATACTCTGCACCACCATTTATTATGCAGCAACTTTTCCCCCTTCTTCTAGACACAGCTGTAGAAGCTAAAAAGCTTTTGTTGAAGTTGATTGTGGTCTTTTTCTCAACTTAGAGTGTCTTTGGACAAGGCAAACTCCTCTTTTCTTTAATCAGCGTTTTATAAGTTGTTTCTTCTCTACGTCTCCCCACACTCCCACCCACCTTGGCTCAACTCTGCAGATCATTTTGTGGTACAGAAGCATTTCTATATCTTACGTGCTTTGGGGGAAAAAAAAGATTGTTTGCATGCATATAAAGACTTTTCTAATGCACTTGAAACATAACATTATGGCAATTCATCCAACTAAATTCTTCCTAGAGAACAAAAAACTGTTGTCAGTTAGAGTAACCATCATCATTCCTGGAACCACTTTCTCAAGAACCACTTTACCCATGTACCGTCCCTCCAATGGCAAGTAGATAATTTTTTCCCGAAGTGTTTGGGGAAATAAAAGAAAAGAACAGGCAGAGTTAAATGGATTTACTTTGTAGTGATGTCCCATAGGGCTGTCATGCACTATGCTGGCATGTGCAGTCACTTATTCTTACATTATTTCTAAGGGAGAAGAAAGCTTCCAAATGTTAAGCTGACTGACTGAGTAATAGAAATTCTGGGATAGATAGCAGGGCATTTTTAATTTACATTCTATCCTTCATAAAATAATTCAGAAGTCTTTGTTTTTTTCTGATGGGGAGTGTTCCTTTTTCTCATGTATCTCTTTTTCACTGGTACTAGGGAGGGATGCTGTGTTTCTGTTAGCTCTAGATTTAAATACATGCAGCATGATTAGTTTGGGGGTTTGTGTCACATTTGTATCCCTGAAATACAGAAGGTATGCTCTGGGTTGGTAAGGAGATATTCTTTTAAGGTTGGAATGTTCTGAATCCATCTGAAATTAGGAAATATGTTTCCCTGAAGAAAAGTGGAGGTACCAGTGAGAAAAGTGCAGGCTAACATCTTGGCTGAAGCAGGATGATGTGATATATATGATTAGAGATCTTCTGGCAAGTTACCTGCCTTACCCAGGTAACAGCATCAAGCCTAAGAGAGCATCTCTGTGTTAGAAAATAACATTTTTTTACAAAAATAGGCGAAGCATTCAGTGTGGTTCGGGGAATAGAAGTTTTCTTTTACCTATGCTCCCTTACCTTTAATTTCATAATGTGGCTTCCACTGGCACCCTGTATCAAAATCATCAGAAGGCAGTAATGAGCTCACAGAAAAAACTGAATACGTGTCAGTCATTGCCCTAAATCCAATAGGCAGTCCTTGGGCTGGGTCCTGCAAATCCTTATTCCAGACTGAGTTTAATAGGTGAGGTACTGCAGTGTCAGGCACACTACCAAAACATTCAGAACTTGTTTATGGCAGAAGTCTTCACAAAAGACTGTGTTGTTAGACAGATAGAAGCCTTCCCAGTGCATACAGCACAAACTTGGAAAGAGAAGCAGCTTGGGGTGCTGAGGGAAGCAGGAACCCCCTTAGAACACAGACACTATGAGGGAAGCCTCAAAAAAGAGAAGATAAAGGAAGAGAAAAATATACCAGGAAGCTCTAGGCTTAAAAAGTAATATGGATAAGGAGTATTTTAAAGGGAGGGATACAAGAGAGGGAACTTGCCTGAGGCAGAGAGCCATCATTGTGTTGGAGATGGAAGGAGTACAGAAGCTCCTGGAAGGTTACTCAGCTCCTTGATGGAGACAAGGCCATAAGCTAATGAAAAGGTTTGAGAGGATAAGTAATGTACACAGAAGTAACATTTATTTTCACTTCTCAAGGAAGAAATTCTTACAGGCAGGATTATTTTAAATACAGTCAGCTTAGAGTAAAAGCTCAAAAGTTCAAACAGTCAGCAGTAATGGTAATTATTATGACATGTCTGGTTTAATATTGAGTAATAAAAGAGTAGCATATTTTATAAACATCTTCACGCAAATACTTTTTCAGTATTTACAGTAATGTCTATATCTGTTTAGGTATCCTGCTTTTTAAGAAGATGTATTTATTCACTTAGCTAATTTTCATAATAATTGGACAATTTTTGTCTTTAACAACTTGTGTATTTTTAACTTCAGGGTGTCTCACAGTCTATCTTGAGGCAAATTATGATAATTGCACTCATTGTAGGTCTATGTTGCTACAAGTTTTCAAAGAGGTAGTAAAATATCTGCCAAAGGCTTGAGAGTGAACAAAAGATCCCCTCCCTCACTCCTCCCCCGCATGCAGTGGAAGCTAAATGCTTAGTCCAGACCAGCTGACAGTGTTTCCAGGGGAGGACATTGATAGGTCAGTATAAGCATCAAATATTGGCCCTATCAAGAGATGAATGTATGCCAAATTTTTTATGGAAAGTTTCTCAGCCCTGTAGTGGCACAGCTTTTGAGAGTTACCTGACCCACAGGTGTGTAAAGAGTGTGAGGATGGGGGTTCTTGAGATTCTGTAATAGACAAAGACTTGGGGATCCAAGTTTCTGATCTGGATTTGTAGTAATCATTACAAATTACTACACAACTACAACTAGTAAAGATACACACACACTAGTATACACACACACACACACACATGCACGCGCACACACACACACACTACAGGCCAGTACAAAATGGCCACTAGAAAAGCAAATATATATATTAAAACTTATTACAGAATTCCAACTAGTGAAACAAGTATATACTTGAGAACATTTTCCTGTGTGCACCCATAAATACATTATGTGAGGTGTTTCCACCATGACATTCAGCAAACCATTCCCAGCAGTGGGGCAAATCAATAACAGAAAAGTCTCGCTTCAAACCTGACCCACGTCATGGAGTCCAGAGTCAGCCAGGTCTCCCCAGTCAGGGTCCAGACTTTCCAGGAGATCTTGTGCAGAGAAGGTCACTTCAGGTAAGTAGCAGTTTTACTTTTTATCACTTCTAGTGTAACTGAGTGTAGGATGTCAGTTCCCAGAATAATTGTTGCTGCCTCCTCTTTTCCTGAAAGGCCAGTTCCTTATCACTGTTTCTTTGTCCTGCACCCACCAAGGTTTCTAACTTACACCTATAAAGGTTTCTTTGTCCTGCCAACTACTCCCTATCAGGAAGGTTTCAGCAGAGCTTATCAGGGATGTCTCAGGGCTCCCACTAAGAAGATGTCCTTTGTCAGGATGTTTACCAGTCTGTGTGGCAGCTCTGTCAGGATATTATACTTTGAGATAAAAGTAATATTTGCAGTTCAGAAATAAAATGCAACTGCTGTATTCAGGCAAGTATTTTAGTTAATTAAAACATTTAATGTTAATTGCTGTTCTTTCTGATATGCAAGTTTACCTGTAGTAAGAAAACCTCCCCCAGGCCTTCTGAAGCACCCATTCCCCCTGTGTTCTTGAGAAAAGTGTTATTTGAATATCCACAAAATGGTCAGTACATGGCCTGCTCTGTAATAATTAATCTTTTACTTGCAATTCTTTGGTTTTGGTGGTTTTTTGGCTTGCCTTCTTTTTTTTTTTCTTTTCCCCCGTTTAGATTAATGCATTCACCTTTTCTAGGGAAGCATAATCATTCAACATTTAGGCCACCAATATAAAGCCTTTTCTGCAAGAGTTAGTAGAAGTGCTTTGGAATGAGTGGTACTGTCTAATACTGGGTTGAGGTGGGCATGGAGAAGGCTACTTGCTCCCTTAGCTGTGAACTCAATCATCTCAGACTACCAGAATAGTGATTCACATGCGGTGATCCATTGGTGAGAAGGTACATGGTGTGTGTGCACATGTGTGAAAAAGACATTCTTTGACCTTTTCTTCCCCAGTCACTCCCATCTCAGCTGTTGGTACTTCTGGGCTTCAGAAAGTCTGCATATTGAGTCACTTTGCACGTGGTACAACTTGCAGTTGGCAAGGTCACATAGCAAACAGCAGCTGGATGAAGAATCTGATTGGCTTTTATATTCAACTTCTCTATATGTTCTCTAAACAGGATTGATAGATCTATGCTTTTCAGGGTGCTTTCCCTTCTTCAAACATTTTTGAAGAGCTGGGTATTGGTTGTGGTAAAATAATGTTAATGGACTATAATTTAGTCGAATTCTTAGACTGCCTTGGTCTCTGTGCTGTGTTGGATTTTATTTTTATTTTTTTGAAGTGATGTTAAAAATGGTTTGGATTTTCTAGAGATAAATTTTGAGGTCTTAATCTAGTGTCTGATGCTGTGAATGAATATTGTAAAGAATTAAATTCAAAAGGGCTGCAAATACTGCCCGAATAGCTTTATTTTGATTCTAGTCACTTTTTACCAAAGAGTTGCGAGATTGTAGCTTTTTTTGTCTTCTTTTTTTTTCTTCCCCCCTTTTTTTTTTTTTGCAGTAAAGTACTATGTCTGGCAGTACATCTGTGAATTTTATTTTGCACTGTTATAGGCATCACACCACTTGTCATTTATATGTCTCAACCTAATAGACAGAGAGAGGGAAGGAAACACAGAAAACCTCATTCAGAGTAATTTTGTTTTGGTTAGGGGATATAAAGTAGGTAGAAAGCATCAAGTTTACAAGAATTAATGGGAGGTCTTTCAGCCATTAGAATATTAATCCGATTTACTCAAGTAACAGCACAATTCTCAGAAAGCAAAATTCTCTGTATATTGGTTTGAAATATGGAATACTAAAAACTGCTGAAAAATTGTGCGGGTGCAGGGGAAGGGAAGAAGGGACTTGAGGACTAATGAAGGATAATAAACAAAACCAGAAGGAAGATTTTTGAATTTTCATGGTTGTGTAAAAGTAGTGGTAAAAAGTAGTTTAGGGTTTCACTCATGTTTGCATGTTTGCATCATCTTTTGTGTTTTGTATAAACAGGGGTATAGAGCTTAAAGATGTGGGGTTTCTACTGACACACAGATCAAAATTTTGAGAAACAGAGTATGTTCTATTTTTTGTCAAGAGAAAAGAGTCTGGTGAAAAAGTTGATCAGCATTGATACCTTTATTAGAAAAAAGGAAACTTGCAAGTTGGAAATGTAAAGTAAGATAAATTCCAGGAAGCTGAATTGAGATGGCAGGACACTGTGCATGTAGGAAAGAAAACTATAGGAATAGAATACTGTCTCCATTTTTTGCAAAGCCTGGAGTTTATATTAAAAGCTATTTAGTTTTGACTGTCTGATGCTCACTCAGATGGACACATCAGAATGGTTCACCTTTAACAGGGGAAGCACATGTTACTTTTCTGGTTTTGTTCTACTGAGAAAGGAGTAGAACATCTGCTATCATTTCCTCAGTGTAAAATTGATCAAAATGCCATAATAAAATTTTACAGCATTTTTGAAATAGCAGAGCTGCTAAAGTGTATAGCTAGAAGGTCTCTGAATGTATTAAATAAGAAGCGGATTTAATATCCTGACTTATGTTTAGCTGTATCTTATTCGTCTGAAGTAATAGTGATATAGAAACAAGAGTTGAAGGTGTCAAATAGAAAAAGATTATATTATTTTCTAATTAAGGTCTTGATCTGCTTTCACAGAAGACAATAAATGCAGTCTTAACTTTTGTGAGTCCATAACTGACATCACTGTACATACACAGAGATCTCATACTGATTAGGACTTTTGCCGTGCGCAGGTGTAGAAGACTTTTTTCCTATTTAAACTCGTGGACTTGACAAGTAGCTGATAGAAATTGATGTGCTTTCATTAGCTAGCACAGGTACTTGCCAGCTGAGAAGACCGCGGAGTCAGGCTTCTAGAAACACTGTCTTCTGAGGAGTGCGAGGACAGTGCCAATTAGGAGGAAAGTTCACTTAACCAAAGCGTGGGTGCCTTCACCAGCTGGAGCGAAGGGAAGATTTGATTAAGTCTCCTCCTGCATATGCACTCATTAATCAAGCCCTTTGAAAGTATAGCTAACCAGCGCATTATATAGTAGACTGGAAACAACGGGGAGTTAGGATTAATTTGTTCTGTTCCTAGGTGACCTAGTGACTCGCAGGGCTACTCTGAGTTAGATTCTCCTTCTGCCTGCCTTTCCCTAATGAAGAGTAAGTAATATTTATACAATTATCAGAAACATGGTAAGATCTCTAAAATAGTTCTTTTTGCCACATTTTAACTTGACTTTAAAACTCAGATTGCAGCCTACTAAATTCACTATGAACAGAATGAAATTTAAGCCTAATAAAGAAAAGGGAACATTTGCAAATATGAGCCTAATAGTCTTCAGGCAGAAATCAGTTGTAGTTGGCTTGCATACTGCTTTATCTGTTTTAAGAATACTTGTTAAACATATGAAGATAAGCATTTGCAAAAGGTACAAGAGCTTTCAGTTTTCAGCTGGTACACAGAAGGATTTTGAAGGAAAGCCTAGCTAGTGGGAGGTGTGTCAGCCACAAGCATAAAAAGGGAGAGGAGTGGCTGGAAAGCAGCCCTGCAGAAAGGGATGGGGAGGTGCTGGTTCACAGCAGGGTCAATATGAGTCAACTGTATCCTGGGGTGCATCAAACACAGCATTACCAGACGGTCAAAAGAGGTGATTATCCCGCTGTATTCAGTGTTGGTGCGGCCTCACCTTGGCTGCTGTGTGCAGTTCTGGGCCCCACAATTTTGGAAGGATGTGAAGTTATTTGAATGTGTCAAGAGGAGGGCTGGTGAAAGGTCTGGAAACATGTCCTGTCAGGGATGACTGAGGACTCTGGGTTTGGAGAGAAGGAGGCTGAAGGGCAACCTCAGACCTGCTGTGTTCAGCTTCCTGAGGAGTGGAAGTGGAGAGGGAGGTGCTGAGCTCTTCTCTCTTGTGCCCTGTTCTATTCTGCTCCGTTCTCTTCTGTTCCATTCAAATGAAGCTGCAGCTTTAAAAGGGTCTCTTCCTTGACAACCAAGATAGCCAACAATCTGCTATTTTAAATAGCAGAATCGGCTATGAATCTTTTGCTCACTGAATATAATATTAGTAGCACAATGTTATCCCTGATATAATGTAGACATGAGTGTACTTTCATAGGGACAAGAAACAGCAGTTCAGGTTGGCGTAATTTTTCTTCAGTCTGCAGGTGGCTCAGTTTTACTGAGACTAATATTACAGGAAAGGCTAAAAGAACTACTTAATGCAGCACAGGTAGTAGATTTTTTTTTTATAATTCCAGCTTTATAGAAATGGGGGAGGAGAATGGGAAATGATAGCAACCCAATAATCAGTTTATCAGCTTTACTGTCATCACTAAATGTCACTGTCATCAGAAGATACTGTTCCAGAATACTTTAGAGGACAAAAGGATGATTTGACAAGCTCTGAAAAGCTATGGATTGTGGAGGAAACAGGAGAATATTGGAAGGAGTCAATTTACATATCTGAATCATGACAGGTTTATAGTTTAAATATTTCCGTATATTAACTAATAAATTTGTCCCCTTTCTTCTTGCTTCTTTGTTACAAAATGATAGTGAAAAGTGAAACTATATTTTCAGGAAGTCACTGGCAACTCTGAAAAATACATTTTTAATGCATGAGGAAGGAGAAAATACAATGCACTAAGCCGGATGGTGTTCTACTCTTTAGCTGTTACTCTACAGTGACTGTGTAGCAGTGTAGTGACAAGTAATATCTTTGCCTTTTCTTTGGTGTTTTGAAAACAGTTTTATTTGCCACAGTGGTTGTGATCAGTGGAGCCCTTCCACTCATTTTTTAAAAATTATGGTTAATTTTTGAATTATAATTAATTGCTTTCTCACAATTAATACATTAAATAATTTTCTTTCACTGCAAATACACATTCTGCCTTTCCCCAAATATTGTTCCCAGATAAGTTAATTTTTATATTTTTTTAATTGTTCTAACTTTTTTTATTTATTTATTTGGTACCTCTTTAAAAAATGGCGAGGGTTCTGTTTAGCAAGGAGACAAGGGAGATTCGCAAAAGCTCTGTAATATATAAATCTGTGATCCATAGTCTACATGGTAGTGGGGATACTTAAAAAAATGTTAGCTAAGGCATTTCTGTGTAGAATAATGATCTTTTCAACTGCAGAGAATAGTTTTCAGTTCCTCTGTCTGTTTTAAGCAGGTGGCTTAGCTATCTGCTTGAGCTCGTGCTCCTACACTTGAAGGGGTAACAGGATCGCCATGGAAGGAGTTTTTGTCTGAAATTTCTGTTTCTCTCTGCAAGAGCACCTGAATAATGGATTTTGCCATGTCATTTGTTGCCATTCTGCTCTAAAAAGTTGTGCCATAAATGAATGCTGCGCCACTGAAGTTGAAACAAGTAAGTCAAAGCTGTGCTCAAAGGAGAGCACATCAGGCAGTTTATAATTAAACTCCCTTAAAGATAACTCTTTGAGCAAAATACACCATTGTTTTTGCAGACTTCCACTATCTTTACATTGAAAATTGTTTGGATATTAATGGCTTGGATTTTCATAGTTTACTGTTTTCCTTTGAGCTTTCTTTCACTTTCTGGCAACATTAAAAAAATCTACCTTGACTTTTCAGAGTTCCTTTCCAGTAATACATTAGAGAGTTTTGCTTACTAGCAACAGCAGCTTTTAAAAATGCCAGAGGGAGGCTTGGGTACCAAGGGCATAATAATGGCACGCCTACTGCAATCATTAGATACCAGAATTGCTACAGTATATTCTCCTCTTGTGAATAGGACATGAAAATGCCACTACATAATCGACATACAGACCAATAAATATACAGGGAATGGTAAAAGCCATAGGTGAACTGTTCTGGGGTGATAAGTAAATGGTTTATTATACAAGTGAATGTTAACAAAGAGTTTTAGTGCTTTTGATTTGGCCCTGTTTTTCAGCTGACTTATCTAACATGGAATTCAGTCAATTTATACAAACAGCTTAAAGAATTAGCAATGTGAAGGACAGGGTATTTCAGGTATCTTTTCCTGTATTACAGAGGAATCAAAGGATTTTGCCTTCTTTATGAGCTGTCACTGACAGCAGTTTAATTTAGGAAGAGCTGAACCCTGTAGTATGGCAATAACAGTGTTTCAGCACAGGGATAACTCCTAGGCAAGTAGTAGGTTTTCTCTGTCTTTCCTGGCTTTTTTTCCCTGCCAATTAGAAGCAATAGCAGGAGTTCCAAATTTTAAAATGAGTTCACATGGTTTTAGGAAGAAAATACACTTTCGCTTGGTTTTCTCTGAAGAAAAGAATCACCAAAAGTTTGCAGCACATCCATTCTTTATCCACTGTAATCTTGAGCACGTATGCAGTCTGACTGAAGTCAGTGACTTCGAATTAAGACTGTTATTTAAGTTCTTTTCTAGATGACAGCAAGTCATTACTAAATTGCATCACATCATATCAGTCAAACAAGCAGTAAATCTTCATTATTTTTATTCCAAGGGAAACGTGAAATAAAAGAACCTTGTTGACTAGTAAAGAGCAGTAAGCAATTGATAACTAAAATACTTTTGTGTCAACTTGTAGGAGCTAGAGATGTGGTGGTAACAATACTCAATTTTTATTTTGACTGTTTTGACTTGAAAAGTTCCTCATTTGAAGTAGTAAGTACTTGCGGACAAGCATTGGTACAGTTATTTAATTCAATGATGAATCATGTATCAAGAAGGAAATGGTTAAACCAATGTGTTTTCAAAAGAATGAAACTAGAAGAGGCATGTGTAACTATAATGAACAGCAGCTTGGGAAAAATGGGCTGACTTTATAAAAGTTATTTTAAAAATACTTACAAAAATACTTTGAGTAATAGCAGCGAACACAGTGCAACTGAGCATCTGACAGAAGTAGGGATTTATTCGGGGAAGGAAGGATCAGAAAATGCTACAAGTCGCATGCTACTTTTTCAGCAAATGATCCAACTTAATATAAAAGCCCTGTAAGAAGTAGCATTTGACAAGTTCAGCAAATGTTCAGTTCATGAAGGTAGATCAAATTCAATTAATACATTGAGGTCAAGGAGAGAAGCCAATATGGTATGCAAATAAAATTATTCCACTTGATGTTTTATTTAAAAATTAGGTGGGAAGCAAGCTGATTTTTTTTTTTTAATTTAAGCAAAAAAAGAAAAAAGCAAAGTTAGCACTTTTTTCCTGTCTTTGCCCTCTGCACATGAGAAATAAATAGTTTAGGACAGATCTAATTAATGTGTTCTAAAAGACAGTAATAAATCATAAATTAAAAGGAAACACAAAGCTTTTTTTCCTCAAAGGTTCAGAAGTATTCTCTGAGGCAGATTATTTTACAGCTGTAAATTTCAGATATTGAAACCTGGAACAAAATTATATCATACTTTTAACTCAATCCTGCTCTGACAGTCCCCTTCTCTTTGTAAAGCGATGCAGTGCAAGAGTATGTTGAACTACAAAACAGCATTTACTTCACACCTGTATGTGGCGTGCATGGTCACAGTCCCCCTGTGAAACCCTGGTCTTGCTGTGCCCAGCAGAATGCATACACTGTCCTTCTACATGATCAGTATTTTGGCCTTTTAGCCTTCCACAACCCCCTTCCCTCTCTCCTCCTCCCCTCCCCCCTCAGCTAAGAAAATGTATTCTAAGTGTTGTGGCCTTCTCTATTAGGTAGTCTGCAGATGTGGTTTCTTCTCAGCTTTCCAAATACTACTTTTAATAGCGGAATTGGGTGATCAGAGGATAGTTTATAAAACCACACAGTTATACCAGTGTCTGTATTTAATTACTTAATGGCCTTTTTATTCCTTGGAAGAAAACAGATCCCTTTTCCATGTTTTCAGCGTTCATTACCTTTGAAAAGATAATTTTTTATTAGAGGCCTAAATATGAACATTACACTTATGTATATGGATATCTCCATAAAATCTGTGGAATTAATTGGCTTTTTCTGTCTAATTTTAAATTGTGTTCATTTGCACACCTTACCGATTTAGATTTGCTGCCAGGAGCTTGCCTGCTCTTTCACCTTGCTTATAATGTTTTTGTTTCAAATGGTGAAAGACTCCATTTAGTCTTCCTATTAAGCAGATGGTTTATTATGTCATGTTAATTTTCTTTAGAAGTAGTCTGTTGGTGCTTTAGCATTCTGAGGTTAGCAGATGCTAACCCACCTACACTAAGATTTGTGCTTTTTTTCACTTCCTCACCTAATTGCAGTAATTTCTGTCCAGCAACATGTCCCTAGCTCAGCTTATGCCGTTCACGTTTTCCAGGTGACATTCAGAAGCAGTGGTGACCCAGTGGTTTGAAATCAAAAGTGTGTGTTTTCCTTTTTCTGTATCGACTCTTTTTGCTAACTTCTAATAGGGAAGGTACATTAGCAAAGATAGTAAGCAGAAACTGGTTTGTGAGGTAAGAAAATTGGGAGAAAGGCAATTGTAGCTTTCTCTAGAGTACAGGTACTAAAATCTGGAGCATCTCTAAATACACTTGAACTTGTAAGTTCAAAAGTTGATACTTTTCTGGAGAAGGAAAGAGCAGGAAAAAATGAAGAATTTAGACACTAAGACCTGCCAAACAAATAAATGGCAAGAAATACTTGCCAGAATTTTTTCCTCTGTGCTATCAGTCTTCACTTTCCCCAAGTCATTTTTTCCTGTTTCTAGTGCTCCAGAATTGTCTTCCTCCTAATTTGTAGACTAAATCAGATTTGAAAATCAAGCAATTTGTTTGACCACCATCTCAGGTGACATTTACTTCTAATTTTCAATCTCAAGCTACAGTACTCCTGATCTTGTTTTTCTGGTCATTTACCTCTGTTATTTTGGAGCAAGACTGGCCTGGTTGGATGAACTTATCTCTTCATTCAGTTAGAAGATATCAGTTCTCCAAGAAGAGAACCCCTCCTTCACTGTCTTGGCTCTTTTTTCCCCTAGATTATTCAATCATGTTCAAGCATTTGCTTAATTCACAGTTTGAATCATTTCTGCTCATGCATAAAGCTACATGAAATTGAAAATTGCATATAACTTTAATATTCTAACACAATTAATCAAGGTAAAGGAAAATATGTTTTGTGCAATTAGAGTTACATATACAAAGTAACAGGTAAATTTGCATCCTATTAGTTTTGAGTGAGGCTGGGAACCTGGACAGGGTACTAATAGGAATCAATACAAAGCAATAATTGATTATTGCTCTAGATCTCACAGCTAATCAAGCTGCCAAGGCAGTGTGTTAGGCCTTTGTTACAGTCCATTGCTTTTCTTCTGAAAACCCATTCCCCAACAGCCATGCCTCTGCAACAAAACACTGCCTTTGAACTGAGGAATCCAGTTGCTGTCTTTTAACACAACCTGTTTGGAGAGCAGCCCAGTTTTTGAGTTGAGATGAGGACTTAAATGTAAAACCTCTAACACAGAATGCAGTTTTCACTAAAAACCTATTATTAGCACAGTCTCTTCTTTAATCCCAGTTACACTGCAAAATTAGACTTGTCACTCTTTAAAAGTTTTGGTTTTTTTCCTGCATTCATTTCCTTCATTTTAATGTCTGTTTAATAACTCATGTACATAGCATTCTGCTGGGGTCCTCTGAGTAACAGAGTCCCTTTAAAATAAGCAAGATCTGGTAATCATGCAGATCAGCTGTACAGGAGGCTCAGCATCTATTGATGTTTGCCTCAAGTTTACACATTTTAAAGGACAGTCGAAGAAAAAAGATATTTGTGAATTTCTAAGCAGCACTTTGCAACAGCAGTGGGCATTTGCCAGGTTTTTTTAAGAACAAAATGCAGCTTTTACTACATGAAAAACACAGTATCTGTACTGTACAATTTGATGTACTGTGCAGTGTATCTGGTGATATCTTGCTGTCACATTGATCTTCACAGAGAAACTCTATTCCAAACTCTATAAGAAGAGCTTTAGGGATAATGGATTGAATTGTGCTATCTGCATAATTGCAGCTTCTGGTACACAATGCAGATGCAATTCTCTTCTTACAGTACAAAAGATTTTAATCTAAAATCACATACAGTCTCTGAACACCTTATCTGCACCAAAGCATTATTCATAGTACTTTAGGTGATGCCAGTGGAGTGTTGCAGTTTTAAAGTTTCCCCCAAAATGAACATTTATGATTGTAGAAGCTCTGCTCTTTACCTTGGAGCTGCGTTTGTCTATCGTGTTTATGTTCCTGTTTTCCGTTCATTCGCTTTTTCATTATTGGCAATGCAAGATCATCTCCTCCGATGTCCCCAAGTGTTTCTTCATGTTTTCTCCTTGCCTTACCCTCCATGGCTGCTGCCTTAGCATTATATTCCTACAGTATATATCCACTATACACATGCCAATCTAAAACACCCACTTGCTTTTCACTTTGCTGACCAATCCCTTACTTTCTGCATGTCTCTTCTTCTTAGATATATTCCTGTTGCTTTCTATTTGCACTCATCACACTCACTATATAAAATCACATCCTAAACTGAATCTTTGCATTTATGCCGCCCTTCTGAAAATTAATTCAAAATTAAACTAGCTTGTCTTCCACTGTGGCTTTTCTAATATAATGTGGAAATCTACTATTTCAAGGTTTTACAAGATGGTTGTTCAAATGCACGTCATCAACTTTTGCAAGGGTGAAAAAAACACTTCTGCAAACAGCTTCAGCATCAAAATGCTTGGAAGTAGCATGCTGGAGTTTGCTGTGAAACAGAGCCCCAGTCACGGCAGTGTCACTGAAGCCACTTGGTTGTCAGAAGTCACAGATCTCAGTTGCCAAAAGACAGTCGCTGCTTAATGTTCGTATGGAAATGCCTACAGAAAGAAAGTGTTTTTACCAATGGTTTCTAGGGGAGGAAACTGCAATGTACATGCAAATATGAGGGACTGATATGCAGACTGCCTGGTAAAACTCTAGGATTTTTTAAGTAAAAGTTTTCTTTATAAGAATAAGCAGGCAGAAATCTAGCACTTCTTTCAGCAAGTACCATAACATCGTACAGAGATTATTTCCAGAGCTGTGATAATTACTGGCAATAAGGTCTCTCTCGCATGTATGTACACACATGTACACATGCATACACATATAAAAATGACATTTTGGTCAGTGTATTTGTGCTCTCATATGTAGGACTCCTGCATTTTGTCAGCTTGTTCTCGTGATTGCATCTGAAATGTGCTGCTTCAAAATCACCCTGTTGGGATAATTCCCTATTTGCAGTACTTCATGTCAAAGATTATATCCCTTTTTCAGTTGGCACTCTTTTTGGGGGGTTTGTTTAGCAGTAACAATAAATAAATGGCTGAACATACAATAGTGAGGGGAGAGAAAGTTCCAGTTGTTACTGGAATAATAATAAAAAAAAAGAATTATCTCAGAACTGTTAACAATCTTACCAGCAGGAATACAAAAATGCTCATGACATTTGAAGAACTGATGTAAGCTTAGAACCTTGACTATATTGTTGTCTGTTTTCATCCTATAAAATGTATCAGATCATAGGTGACGTCCCCATCTGTGGAGTCTTTGGGTCTTTGTCAGCTGTTAGCATAATTGTGCTGCTCCCTACATATTACAGGGGTGAACACACGTTCCTCTGTGTAAGCATACATCTTACATACATGCAGAACACTAAAACAAAACAAAACAAGAGAGAAATAATGAGGAAACGTTCATTTATATAACCCAGTACAAATCACCATGTCAGTGACTGCATTGTTTGTCGATAGGATTAGGCAGAATATTAAAGGAAAAACAATTTAGTACGAATCAAGAGAACTACAGCAACATTTAGACTAATAGAGTCAGTGAGTAAAAGTAATTTGTATGTAGTGTGGTGTTCTGTATGGGTAGTATTAATCTTCTATCATCATATTTCTTGTTTGATTTGTTAAGGTGGCATATTTAGTTGCAGCTGTGACTGTGGAAAATGTGAAGTGTGAAGTGGAAATTCAAGGGGTTTTCCATGGATGTGAAATGAAGGAGTATTGCTAGAGTATCATGTTTCAATTGTCAAACAACTATTGCTTTCTATTTTTTTTTCACCTCTTTCTGCTGATAGTATGTATTTCTGTGGGGTCACATCCTGTATTTGTGCCATGCTCCTGAAATGAAATTTTATTGCAGAAAACTTAGCTCCAGGTGATTCCTGTGTAAGGTCTATGTTACAGGATTAATTAGTAAATTGAGACAAAACTCAACCTTCTTGTAGGGAATTCTTTTGCTTCAGAATTTGCCTTGAAGATCGTTATCTTTATTTCTCCTTGGAGGCCAATTACTGAAGCCATCAAAGCAAAGGAAAGAAATTCTGTGGATGTGAGTCCTAGTATTTGAACAGATGGTGGTCAGCAGGTAAGACTGAGCATAG
The DNA here is from genome assembly GCA_013396775.1 of Cephalopterus ornatus. Classification (NCBI taxonomy): domain Eukaryota; kingdom Metazoa; phylum Chordata; class Aves; order Passeriformes; family Cotingidae; genus Cephalopterus; species Cephalopterus ornatus. Next base: position 708,093 of record VZRE01000501.1, read on the forward strand.
GTTTTTTTGCAAAATACAAGAGTGTCTGTAGCCATACTGCTTGTTATTGGCTACTAAGAAGGGCCTTGATTCAAGACCTTCAGATGTGACAGGTAGGGTACATAAATAAGCTTCTTCTTCATAATGTGTACATTGTCAAAAGCCAGATGGTATCCTAATTCAATGTGTTTTGTGAAGCCTGATAAAATTTATGAATTATTAGGAATTTTCATATGCTTTGGTCTTATAACTTTAATAAATGTTATCAAAAAATGGTGGCTCAGATAGATTCTCCTCTGTGTGCCTTTGATGGAGCATCATTAATTCACTGGAGCTATATTAGACTATTTCTTCTGAAACTTTTAAATAGATTGGGAAATGAAAATAACAGTTACTTCAGAAAATATCAGTTGTTCAGAGATTTCTCATGAAGGCAGCATCAAATATTTGAATGCTATTTGTTTTGAAATGTGAAATGGTTAAATTACTTTGATCTGTTTTATAGCTGAGGCCTAAGCATGTACTATCTAATTTGCTTTCTGGTGCCTTCATAATTGACCTCAGTCAGAAATAGTTGTTCATGTTTTGTGTTTAAAGAGAGAAATAGATAGTCCCTGTGTGATATGCCTAAGGAAAAAGTCTAAAAGCTTCAGGTATTGGGGAGGAAGAAGAGCACATGATACAGAATAAAGGTAATGACTTCCTCTTACATTACTTCCAAAGACTGGAAAATTTGGTTACTGCTATTATCTGTAGGTTAACAAGGCACAAGAAGAACTGCTGGTAGTGGGCAGCTCTAGTGGCAGCATCTTCTTATTGAGATAAAACGTTTTAAGCAAAAACTTGGTGGATATTCTGAGAAGTAAGAGAGAAAATATTTATGCAGAGAAGCTTTCAGTAAAAAAATGACAATTCCAAATTATGAATGCTCACAGCAACAAGAATGCATGTTCACTACACTGGTAAATTCCTACCAACATGTGGGAGGAGTCAAGCTGTGCGGAGGTCTATTGAGAACTTTGATTCAAAAATTAGCAGTATTGAGTATGAGTTCAGCACCAATGGACGTTCCTAGACTCCTAGGTCAAGGTAGCTTCTCAAAGTCTTGCCATTCCTATTCTCTCTTATTATTATTATTATAGTGTTATTGTACAATATCCGTCATGCAGTGGAATTGATATAATTTAAATGGTATTTGTTCTGGTATCTAATCACAGAACAATGAATGCAGGTAGAAATTACTCTGAAAGGGAAAGAAGTGACCATTTCGGTGTAAGCCTTACCCAGTAAACAGAGTGCATTTGGAAAGTGTGAAGTACTCCATATCCATGTGCACTAATGCAGTTTGAAGGATCGTTTTTCACAAAACTGCTTCATGCTAAATGGTTATTTGCCATAGGGAAAACACCAGTCTGCTGGGTTTGTCTTGTTTTCCCCATAAAGAGTTAGAGTTTGGAAGTGTGTTCATCCTGCCCAGTCCAGCCTCATAGATTTAAGCCTAGCCTCGTATAAACTCAGGGTGTAATCTCCCAAAAGAAACATTACATTGCATACAATAACATTACTGAAGAGGTTACATTTAAATGCAGATTTTCAATAATATCTCCAATAAAAAACATGTATACTTGTATGGAAGACATTAAGTCTTGAATTTAGGATATTAAAACCACACACAAAAATATATGAAATGACCATTTCTAATTCTACTGAATATGAAGAATCTTACTGCTCCATCACATTGACCTTACAGGTTATTGGTTTTATTGAATAAATTTCCTAAGTGTCTCTTCTGCTGCAGCTTTGTGTTAAATAGAAAAGAGCTGATTCTTTCTGTAACATTATTTCTGTATTGTTATGAATATGATGTGTTTTCACTTGAGAAGCTCTTTCAGCAGGTTCTGAGTTTGTACCTTTCCCTCACCCTGCAGAAAGCCTTGCTAGTTTTTTATCTCTGCATTCACAACAATTGTTTCAGATTTTGCAGCTCCATGCCATTGGAAATTTTTCACATGGTTGCGAGTCAGAGCAGCATTGAGCAGATAAACCATTGACGTTTGTGCGAGTTGTTCTAATCAGTCTTTTCAAAATACTGGTTTTCAAGGTCTTTTTTGTGGGAGGATAATGTGGTGTTTCAGGTGAAAAATTGAAGAATTTTGTATATGATAGATGCTCTTTTCTTTCACCCTTCCAAAAGTATGAATCAGCACATTTATCAATAGATCAAAAGTAATTAGTCAACCTGTTTAGTCATGGCTTTCTCTTTTTGTACTATGAATTCTTGTAGTGCACATTCTGCAATGCAAATGTCATCAGCTGTATTTCCAAATAACATATTTCATTATTTCTTAATAAGGAGCTCATTTTGTATATCAGTGTATAAATAGGGGTGTAATACTATTTTGTCTTTTAGAGTTTTGGTTTATAAATGATGTAGCCACAGCTCTTGATGTGTTATGTATTTTCCAGGGTCGTATCCTATATAAGGCTATGATTTTATTTTTCTTTAAAAGAAAAGGAAGAAAAGAAAAAGAAAAAAAGATTACTTCCCAACTTCCTTGTGACTTTACTATTAAATGTGGGACTTATTTTCCTGTAGAAGTAGATAGTGGAGAGAAGTCTACATGGTGTTTAACTTTTGTTAAGGAAATTTTGTAGCTGACACACATTGATGGTTGAATTGGATGAATCAATTCAGCATTAGAAACTTGGAGAGAAAATTCTGAGGAACAGTAGAAAAACTGTTCCAGGTGCCCCGTTTCCATTTGTGGCATTTAAAAAGCAGAATTCTAACAGTTTTTGAAGCAAGACTATGTTATATGTCTGGCACTAAGCTAAAGTAACCCCAAAGCACGTTTCCAAGAGTTTCGTCCTGCAGTGACAGCTCTGCCTTGTGTGTCTGGGTTTTACCTCTGAGCCTTGATGTGTGTGTTTGAAGGTTTGTTTGAGCTGATTCTCCTGGTGTAGCTTCCTATGGTTTTGCCTGCAAGAGCTGTTTGCAGTGCAAAGACCAGATCCTTCTTGTTCTCTCTGTGTGGGCACGGCCAAGTAGAACTGGTGTGAAGATCACTGCTTGTTCAGTGTGTGACATGGATACGTGGGTCCCTGGCATGGCACAGCAAATCAAATCCTATCGAAAGAAAAGGAAACAAGAAAAAAAAAAAGAATGCTTACTAACCGTGGCAAATGAAATGCCATCTGAAATAAGATGAGTCTTCCTATTCTTAACCCTGTTCCTGTTCTTTACAAACTGTTTGTTCCAGTGAGATTGCTTACTGATATAAGCATGAACTATAATTTTTCTGGTTTTGAAATAGTTTCCCTTGGAGTCCAGGGAGGACAAGGATTTGTGAGAACGGGGGAGGAGATAAAAACAAAGGTAAAAATCAGCTTGGTGAACACAGTATATAGAGAGAAATGAGGAAAATCTCAAGCTGGAGTCCAATATTCTATTTACACCAAATAACACCTTACTGAGTATGTGGTCTTTTTGAATTTAATAACGCTCATTGAAACAGTAAAGAAGTTCAAAATTGCTGTAAAAAGGATTCTTACATAAGCAAGGATAGCTATAACAGAAGTGTTATAGGTCTGTGAATGATCTCAAAGAATAAAAGCTAATTCAGATGATGGTGGTTGAAAGCAACAGTAAGTGAAGACAGCTTTGAATATATTAATTTAGAATTTATTTTGGACCATGAGTAGTAATTCATGTCTGTGCTGTTATGGGCCAATAAAACAATCTATCTTTTTATGTATTTATCTCCAGTAAAAAATATATGTTAATATGCCACATATGTAAGTGATAAAAATGTAAAATTCCAAAGGGGAAGGTTTGACTTTTCTTGAATAGACATTTATGATAGAACAGATGGATTTGATTCATTATTCTATCAATGTTTAAAAAGCTTTTACTCTTCAGACCAATCATAAGGCATAGCTAGCATCTGATACAAGTCATAGTTCTATGAGGTGAACAAAATGGGAAAAGAAATTTCTCAGTTTTTTTTTTCATCTTTATATCATGTACACCGTTTTTTTTTGGCATTATTGGTGTTCTTGGTTTACAGGAGAAGGGGAAGTGTGTGAAGCTATGCTTTTATGGCATAGGCGTTTGGAAAATCACTTTTCTTATAAAAGCAATCTAGTGTAGTTATACAAAGAAATCTAGCGTAGTTACACAAATCAGCTTAGAGGAGATTTTCAGCTACAGAAAATCCTTATATCAGAGAGCTAACCCAGCCAGGACAATAAAGATAGGGGCTATGCCCTACTGTTTCTATTAATTGTGCTGTGCTAGTTTCAAACTGCAGGGGTTGCAAGCACTACAGGTTTGCTCATCAGCACTCGCTAAGTCTTTTAAAGCTTTCCTCCACCAACCTCCAGCAGAATATGTGCCAGCAAAACTGATGAAAAAGTTTGTAGTCAAAGAATTACATGCTAAAACAAAAATAAATAAGTAAACAAAGGCAGAAAATTATTGCAGAGATTGTACTGATGTACTATTCAAGCATACAAGGAGTAGTATTGGTGTTCATCTCCTTCAAGGGAATGATTGCAAGTTATGTGATTAGAATGAGCTGAACTTTAATTACACTCATCAGAATTCTGCACATGAGGAAAAGACACATTTTCCACACTGGTGAGAAGACAAAAGCTTGCCACTAAAATTAAAACCCAGTGAAACTCAAGGCTCTTTTCCATTCTACTCTTTCCAACTTTCTGTACCCTCCTCCCTTCCCACTTTGACTTTTTTGTTTGTTTGTTTTCTCTCAATGCTCAGTATCAACACTACTTCCCTTCTGACTTCCAAAATAGTATTGTCGACATTATGCAAGAAAAAGCAAGTGCAGAGCTCTAGATACACGTTTGATAGTTCTTTCTAAAAATAGGTGGTCTCTATGGCAATATTTCACAGTGCCCTTGAAGGTGAAAATTCAGTTTTGCTAAGCAGAAGTCTTTCAGTAAAAATGACAGATCTCACTTCTATAAGGAGATTGCTATTGTCAAAGCTGTATATTCGAAAAGTTAAAAGTATTCAGAGAAATATATATTTTAAAAAGTCAGGAACTAGACAAACTTTTCCACTAGAAACTGTTGCACGTTACTGTTTCACTACTTTGATTATATTTTTTGTCTCCTTTTATTCAGCTCTACAGAATTGCACAGTTTGATTTTCTCAATTTATGACAAAGATCTTTATGAACCATCTAATCTATTATAGAAATGAAACACTGAAACAACTCTCCTTATCACTTCAGGACTTGCTTGTGTTTTTAGAGGGTGTCTCAATATTCACTATAATTGACTAATATTGCTCTATAGTATAGCCTTCATTAAAATTTGGCAGCCTAATTTCATTCCTAGGTATAAGGTCATTTAAAATGGCAACATATATCATGAATAAGTGGGACCTCTGTTTTCAGCCAATGAGTTGGAACGATAAGGTACAACACTTGTTATGACCAATTCTTAAATTATGGGAATTGCCAAGATTTGCACTGGTGGAATTTTAAATTATGCTTCTGTACTCCTGGAGTTTTATAGCCTGACATCTATGTGCATTAAACACCAAAGTGACAGATCCATGGGCATGGACAGATACATGCACATGTATTCTATTGGAGGTCTCACGCATGCAATAAGCAAGTAAGAGATTTTATATCAGCTTATCAACTGTATATCCTCTAGTTTTTCATTAGAAGACGCTAAGAATGCTGTAAAATAAAAAGGAACTGGAGAGGGCAATAAAGAAATAATCAAATTTAGTTACGTCCTGATTTTCAGTTGCAGTACATGTATAGATACATGTGTAGAACACATGGAAAGTTACAGTGTTAGTCTTTGGGAAATCTTGAATGCATTCCTAATAGTAACCACGGAGTTAGAAGCTTTGAGAAAGCCCTAAAATTCACACATGTTTTCAGTGTCAAGTCATGTCACATCATTATGTAGTGTATCAGATCCTCATAACATACAGAAATACTCTGTATTTGCATATGGTCCTGCTGTACTGAATTACTTTAGCAAAAGTTTGCCTTAAAAATCTGTCTACTCCTGTCATTATTTAATAAAACTTCTTGAGGACGTGCTATTAAGTGATTGTGAAGCCCCGTAGAATTGTATAAAAAGTGTTAGCTAAAATCAGATGTGGCAAACCAGTGCAAATTGATTTTACTATATTAGTGGCAACTTTAGCTTTATTTTCTGTGAGCATTGTATGATCAGGTGTTGTGATGGGAAGCGTATTAGATATTGTGATGGGTCTTCTTAACATGAGAATATTGGAACCTGCAAAGATAATTTGCAGTGCTGGTCCTGTCATTTCTTTGTCTTCAAAATAGAATTAAAAATAATCTATAATGTGACTTTGTTTAGCAATTTATTTTTTGTAGATGATCAAAAAATCCCTTATTGGAATGAGAAGCTTCCAGAGCAAAATGAGAATTACTTTCTCTGTTAACGAGAAAGACATTGCTTGATTTTCCCTGGTCTAGGCTAAAAAAAGAGACCTTTTAATGAGTTTTACTTGGGTTCATTTTCCTGTGTCACATGTTTGAAACATGTTCTGAACATTAGTATTGACATAATGCACTGTAGATATTTACCAAAAAAAACACATCAGAGGGCAGTGAGAGGGAATTTATTTGCTTTTTGTGTGTATATTACATCTCTTCCCTGAAGCACTTTATATCCCAGGAGCTTTTTTGTCTCCGTTTTGAATCATTTTCATATCCACTGAACACTGAAACTGCTTTTCAGATTAATATATAATAAAAAATATGGTTTTAAGGCAACAAATCTGGAAAACAAAGGCCTATGCACAGAACTTACATTGCTGCAAAACTTTCTTTTTTCTAAAAGTATGAGGAAAAAAACCCACCAAGTCAGGAATAGAAGAAGGCTTATATAAAAGCTTATTTGTTCTTTTGTTATTCACATCGACAAAGCAAGGGATCTGTGAAGTTTGAAATGCTGCTATCAAATCTAAAAGATATTAGTTTGTTAGGGTGCTGAAAATACATTTCAGGTTGTGCTGAATGGCTCTGGTAATAAATCTGAAGGTAATATACTTCAGTGAAATATAGTTTGAAAATACCTCTAAAGGAATTATTTCATGCTAATAGTTTGCCGACTTTTTTAATTTCAAGGAGTGTACGAATCAGTTCATTCTCTGAATGTTATTACTGTATCCAAGTAAAAGAAATAGAATTTATAGATACACCAAAAAATGCTTCTCGTTATTCATTGCAAGTGATCAATGTGCCCAGTTGCTCAGCTTTCAGTGTATTTTTGTGCACCATGTAAATAGCAAAGCTATGCAAAGCACATTCATTGATGGCTTTGTGAACGAACACAGAGACGGAAAAAAGTTCTGTTGAATTATTAATACTGAATGTGTACTTTATGTGGCGCTCCCTCCCTCCTTCCCTGCCTCCCTCTCTTCCTTCCTTCTTTGTCCCACTCCCCTTTCACCTCTTCCTCTCTTCCCCTCCCTCGAGATTGTTGAAGTTTGTATCATAGACTATACATATATATATATATATATATATTTTTAACCCTAATCCTTTTTTCTACCCTTTCTTAAACACACTTTGCCCAAGGCACCACTGTTCTGGCTGAGGGGCTCAGCTGTGCCCTGCAGTGTGTTGGTTGGAGCTTCGTTGCCTTCTCTTTTGCTTCCTCCCATGAAATAACATAGGTAGGTCAAGCCCTGCATGCAGGAGTGCAACAAGCCCTTTAGACTTCACAGTGGTGTAGCCTTCTTAGCTAGAATAAAATTTGTTACCTGGTGAAAAGCGGAAAACCTGGGGATTGCTGATTCAAAGACAAATGTTCCCTAATTAAATTCCAGAATGCAGTGTAGAGGAATCTTTACTCGTGCTTTATTAGTAATGCATTATTATAAGACTGAAAATGGAAAATAGTGTGTATTGCTTAAATTGACCATTTTATTACACAGCATAAGATAACTAGGTCTTCTGTTTCTTCTTGTGAGGTTTTCTGAACATGATCATTACAGAATATTGATCAATCATAAGAATTACAATATGTTTCTCATTACTACTTGACTAAACAAAATTAAGAAAATAACAAAATAAATTCCTGTAAGTTATGTCTTGTTGTTCCCTTAAAAATACAGAGGTTGTATTTCAATCTTTCCCCTGGCAAATTTGAGCCACAATGCTAAACTGGAAATTTGAATGTTGCTTTTTAGTGAATATTAGCTATATGAGCTCAAAGCTGTCGGTTTTGAGGAAGTTTGGATCCAGATATGATTTTGACTCCCACAAAATAATAAGTTTGCAGCCTTACTGTTTAAAATACATTCAAAATTAATAGAAACTCAGTCATTAGAATCCATATTGTTTTCTATTGAGGACTGTTGACTGTGCAGTCAACAATAGTCTTATCAACAGAATGAGATACTGTGAACTTACTGAGAAAGAAACAGGCTGAAAATACTCCATAGCGTTTACAGAAGAGAAGCTTAAAGTATTGTCTACAATGCAATGTACAGTATAATGCTAACTTAGTAATTCATAAAGCACTTTAATGACATTTTAATTATACTTAAAAAATAATACGGTTTTGCAGTTTGTCATGGGACTGCTACCACATTTGAGTTATTAGTCTGCATTTTTCTTTTTCTAATGTTTTGTTACTATTTCCAGCATTTTGTATTCTGAGCAGTTTCAGAGTGAAATTTCTTGCTTTAAATCATTTGACAGTTTTAATGCTAATAAATTTCATGTCTTCAAGAGGGATGAGGGTGAATTTTGATTCTTGGCTCTAAGAGAGAGTGTTGAACACAGGGAACTAGTCATAAACCTCAGCAACCTAAACAACTCCCCATCCCTTGTAATGTGGGTGACAAAAAATCTTAGTGTCTAGGATTGCCATTATTCAGACACTGAATAATTGCAGTCCTAAGGCAAGCAGCTCTTTTTATCTTTAACAGAACCTCTGAAATGCATAGGTATCCCTTCCTTGGTAGCACAAATGAGTTTTAAGATCTGAAATATCTAGATGTGTAATTTTAAAGATATAATGATATCCCAACTCCCCCTGCATTGTGTCCTAAAGATTTCATGTCTTTTTTATGAAACTCTTTTTCCATATAAAACGTCACAAACTGACTGCCGTGTGTGGTAAAACTCAAGAAGTGTGACAACTAAATTCAGTGATCCCAAATTTATGTTGAGAGTACAGTAGATGATTGTGCCATTAGTTATACACAATCTTTTCCTTATCCATTGTAGTCTGTGATGAAGGAGAGGGAGGAAACAGAGACCACAGAATTACAGCAATCCACTGATGTTCTCACCCAGAGCTCAGTGAAGTAAAATGCAATTTTTGCAATTTCTTTCAGTGAGGACTGAATTATCTTGAATGTGAAGAAGCAGCTTCATGAATAAAGTTAATAAAAATAAAATAGCTTCCTTTTAAAAAAAATAATTATCTTTTCTTTTTTATTTTTATTAAAAAAATAGGAAAAAATAACATGTAATACCCTCTTTGCTTAAAGATTCCCTAAGATCTGAATTTAAATATTACATCATTGCATTTTATTGGGACTTTTCAGAAAACTAAATACCACGATCTACTTTTCAAAAAGCATCTACGGGAGTTAGGCAGACTGAAGTGAAATTGCAAAAGGTCCTTTATATTTCCTCCAGACATTTTTTAAGGAGTAGTACAAACCTTTAACAAAGCTCAAACCTCAATCATTAGACAAATCTTTTGAGGTTTTTCTCCTTTTCTGCAATTAATTTTAGTGGGAATATTATTAAATTTCAGCCTGCTGTTTGGCTGCATGATAGTGGTACATTTTGGCAAGAATACTGGACTTAATTTGAAAGGAAGAGTGATATTTTGGTTATTTCCAGTTAAGCAGTCAGTCTTTCTTAGAATATATCACTCCATTATCAGAGTGCCATTATAAGCTTCTCTTTTAAAATGTCTAATATATTAATATAGTATTAAGGAGCCTTTCTTCCATCAGGGTCGTAATATGTTACCCTTACACACTAAAACATTCAGAAGTAAATTCCAATTACTAAGGGCCTAATCCAAAGCTCTCTAAAGTTAGTGGGTCAATTTGGAAATTCCTTGGTAAGAAGCCACTGAGTTATATCATTTAAGAGCTGAACCGGAGCCCGAGAAGCAGCTTAAGAATTTTATGTAGGTGCACCTGGGAATATAAATTAGATTTCTTCTACATAATTTTTAAAGTTAATATATGTGATTGTTAAGAATTCTAGGAAGGAAGGAAGGGCAGAAGTTACCCATTTCAGACACAAAAGCAATCCAGAGTCAATGAGGAGACAGTAATAGAAGCTATGAATTTATATGAATCATTAACAAAGGGGGGGGG
>VZRE01000501.1:718470-892467 GCA_013396775.1 Cephalopterus ornatus
AAAAAAAATGTGGGAAAAAAAAAGAAGATAAAGAGGACCAGAAATTTGAAGTAGGATTAAAGATGTTTTTAACAAATATGTTCACACTATTGGTGGAGTCTTCAAAGAGCTTTAATTTGTCTCAGATAAAGTTATCAGTAAACCCATAGCTTAAACTTGTGGCATTAAAGTAAGTCTGTGGATTGTTTTGAAAACAATATGTGCAATGGATGTAAGGATATATGTATGGAATACATGCACCTTATACAATTGTTCTTAGCCTCAGGAAACCTTTCCACTGCCTTTTGTGCAGAGTTCAGAGACTTGAAATAAAAATCAGAGCAAAGAATTATTGTATTGTAGCATCTTCTTCAATTGCAGTGTCTGAGTTTTCATCATAATGGAGAACGTGGGAGGTGAATGTGGATTTCCCCTTTGCATGCTTGCTTAGAAGCTCAAAAACTGTGATTGTGTCCTTAATGATCTGCCTTAAAATATACTCTGATAACAATATCTGCCTCTAAAATCTGAACATATACATTTCACCATATCTATAACAAAGAAGAAAAGTAATTTATTCCTTCTCAGTTATCTGGTATGCTATCTATAAAGTCGGGAACAATAAGTTCTCACTTGATACTTCTGGGAGTTGCTAGCTCTCATATTTCCCATTACTCAGAAGATATCAGAAGGGGAAAAAACCAAACAAACAACCAAAAAAAAAAAAAGAGCCTTTCAAGTGTATTCTTTAAAGCCCCAAACCTTCAGTAGGAGTCACGTAGGTATATGTTCAGATCCACTGAGCAACTGCTCTTTGTAAGCTGCCAGTACAGGTGCATACAAAAGACTTAAATCGTAGTGATGTTCTATTTTCAGCAACAAAATGTTCTGGAGACCTTACAAGGGCTCTGTATAAAACAGAGAGGTTCACCTGAAAGCCACAGCTGCCATTCGTCTTCTGTACAGCTTTAAATTATGGTCTGCACTCATTTGTCTAAATTCAGGATCTACTCCCAGAAATCTGTAAAGAAAAGAAAAGTTTAATTATGAAAAAGGATTTGTCTGGCTTTGTGTCTTGCATCACTTGGTTGTGAGCAATGTGGATAAGCAAAAACCCTAGTATCTTCACTCTCAAGATAGAAATATCAAAGTTGCAAAAATTTTTGAACAGCCTTTTTCAATATGTAACAGGACATAGAAATGATGCTAATTTATTTATCCTATACTGAGTAGTGTGTCTGAGAATAGCATTAAAGGTGATAAATAATAATCTGATAAACTGATAAAGAGTCTGTCACATTTTAAAAATAAGAAAATGCCTGCCAACGAGAACAGATGGTCTTTGGGTGTTGCAGTATAAGGGTGCACTACTAATTTCATTATCTTTCTTTATAAGAACAAATTATGAACCTTTTATTTGCTCTGTGTAAAAGCAGGTATGTTTTACAGAGAGTAAAGGTGTAACAACCATGTTCTTCTAGATGGGAATCTAGAATACCTGAGTCAGTTCAGGAGTTGAAAGATCCTTGTGTAAAATTAGAAAATCATCCTCTGTTTGTCATGTAGTAGATATTAGTAGATATTTCATCCTTTTCTCCCTTGGTTGTCATAAGAATAGGTGTATTAATATTTGTGAAGTGGTCATATAGCAGCAGACAGTGGCTGTATGAGTGGACAAGTTAAAATGAGAGAAATATAAATGGAAAAATATTATCAAATCTGAACTGCTGAAAGATGAGACATTCCAAGTACTTTATACCTGACAACTTCCTTGCAACTGACACTTCCATAATATGGACAAGAATGTTTTACATCCTCCTATGACCAGTAGGTTTTCATAGCAGCATTTATTTAATCATTTTATCTCTCAAATGTAGTAATCAATTTTATCTTCATAGTTTCTTTTTAAAACCTGAAAAAATATAAGACAGTACACTTTTGCAGATAGTTTTTTAAAAACATTTTCCTAAAGAACTTTGTTTTTAAACAAATCTGATATCAGAATGGAAGTCAATTGACCAGTTAGTGCATTGAGATGATGTAGAACCCATGCAATCCCGTTTAAATGTGTTCCTTGTGATGCAATTTTTAATAATAATTTACATCCTAGAAAGAATAATGAAGGGCTCCTTCTATGTTTTACATTTTTATTTGGGTTTTGTCGTCATTTGGTTGAAGACATTAAAATTTGCCATGGTTATGGCTTTCATTTAGTGGCCTAGTTGGAACTAAGCTTGCTCGATGTTTATGGCTTTTTCATAGTGAAGTAGTGAATACAAAGTTTCTTAACAGCAAGATTAATAGTTAGACGGTGCCCTTGGGAAATTCCAAAGTTGGTAACTCCCACTCATGTCGTATATAAGAGAAAGTTTAACTAGTACTTACAGCTGCTCCATGCCTTGAAGAACCAGAACATGGAACAAAAGTCTCAGAGATGAATGCAGCAAATCCAGTAGCCATGCAGGCTGGATGGAGGTGGCAGTGGCCAAGGAGTAGGAAGGTTATAGTTATGCACAGGCAAAACTCTGGCACTGGAGATGGGTGGGATCTGTTCCCACTAGAGCTTTATAATCCCCTGTGTCTACAGGAGCCTTGCTTCCCTTCAGGGACAAATGCCAATGGTGTGTCACAGCACAATAGAAGCAGAAGTGCTCTGCATCTGGCAGCAGAGCTCAGGCAGAGGAGGAGATGGATCCCCACCAAATTTTTTTGCATAACCCGCTTTCAGTTACCACATTGCTGCCCTCTCATAAAAAAAAAAGAAAAAGAAAATCTTGATCTCCCCCTTTGGATGATTGTTCTGGCTGCTCTTCTTGTGTGACTAAAAAGCATTTGATCAGTGAACTGTTCTGGTTGAAAAATAACTTTCCACATACAGAGATTTGAAAGATGTAGTTTTCAGTCATGCCAGCTTCCTTATTTAATTCACTGCGTAGCCACTCAAACCCTGACACTGGCACAAGGGAGTTAGCAGGCAGGGATGGCTGCAGCAAGTTAAACAGTAAATACGACAAAGGTACAAAACTTAATATAGGGGAGTAAGTTTTGCACACAGAGGGTTCTGCCCCATATTGGCTAGCATAGCAGTGGCCATTTTATTTGATATCATTTTAAAAAGTGTGGTTCCCAAGAGAAATATTCTCTAGAGAACCCCAAGCCCCCAGAGTAGAAGTTTAAATAATTCTCTGTGGATTTTGTACTCTGCTTTTTAGTGTGAGCTTGAGGTGATTCCCTACAATGTAGACATCCTGTTACAGCCTCATGTTTGAGAACAAAGCAATAACGACCACAGTTAAAGACAGGAACATACAGTCTGAATAGCGACACAGCTTTTAAATATGGGGCATTTCTGAATTAGGCTTTGTAATACTGTGCATTTGTCATAATTCACATGCAAAGCATTGGCAAGATAGGGACATTAGGTTTGTTTTTTTTTAATGCCACACTCCTATAAATTCTTTCATTCTCTTTCCTCATTTCCTTGTCTTCCCGTGATAATTTGTAAGAACCAGAAATAACCTATAATTAGCAAACTCTACTAAGAATACCTAGTTAAATACTTTGCTGACACAGTACAAGTGGGAAGCTGCATAAATTTTTCTTTTATATGTCTTTTTCAGATCTAGCATTTTTCATGCTAAAAAGTCAAGCTGTTGTTGCTTTCTACTAGTAATAGCCATAAATGTTAGGAATGAAGTGAAAATAGCTTAGCAAATTACCATATATTTCCTTCCCCGAGAGAATGAAATAGTGTATAATGGGTATTGTTTATGGCATTGTGGACTAGTTAGATCTAGTGTGCTTTTTATTTCACATCTACATTGGCTATAAATATATATATTTATATTTTTATATATATGGTCAAATTCAGCCAGGACATCATTTCACCATTTCTAGCAACATTATAGAAAATATTACCTGTGCAATGTGACCTGACCTGTTTGTTCTTACATTTCTTGTGGGTAAGGAATTCATAGGTTTCTTCACTAGACCTTTTTTTTTTCTTTTCTGCATTTTAATATCTATGCAAGTTTTTTCCTTCTCTGCATTTATGAGCTTTGTTGTAGGCAACATTGTTTGAACACTATTAATATTAAAAGCTACTTGGAAGGAAGTAAAGATATTTTCATTAAATAGAATCTTAAATAATATTCAATAATTTTTTTTTGTGTAAATATACACTAAACATAGAAAGAGGAGTTTGTATTGTAGGTATAGTTTTTATTTTATTTTCATTTATGTGAACATATAAATCTGCTTGATCTTATTTTAAAGTGATATTGTGATATTTAAACTCTATTCAAATAAAGCTTAGTGACTGTTATCAGGTAAAAAAAATAAAAGAAAAAGAAAATATTAGACACCCTTATTAGGGCTATCAGGAGGATGTGTTTTAATATTAATGAAAACTTATCATGAGTCATTCTGGTTAGAGATTCTCATAAGGATATGTGTTGAACTTACAGTATAAATTTTGTTAAATCCACTAGTAAGATTTCAAAGCAATGGTGCTTTATCTGGAAATGAAAGGTGTTAAATGCAGACTATTTTTAAATAATTTCTGAAGAGAGAGGAGAACCTACATTTCTGCTATTTAGAAGCAGTTTCATTTTTGTATTGGCATCTTTGTTTCCATATAAAGATTGGTATTCATATACACTTTCAGCATTCCTCTTCAGGTACTAATGCTTTTCTTTCTACATAGCAGGCGCTTCCTATTTATTTTCTACCATATGTGTTTCTGAATTTAAAGGGAAGCAGTCTAAAAAGTTAATATCCCTGTTTCAATTCAAAATCAGTTTGCAAAGCAGTCAGTCTGAGCTTTTTTTTTGGCAACAAAATTTACTCCATGTATCACTGCATCTTGTGAAAGGATTTCAAGCGTTTGTGTGTTGCCCACATTTCAAGACAGAATTAATAGTTCAAAGAAAGGAATCACAGAGTGTCATGACACTGGTCAAGCTTTCAGAAGGAGTATGACTCCCACTTTGAGAGTCTCCTCCTCTTCTGGCAGGTGTGTTAAAATTATTTGGAGCTCGGGGCAGGAGCAGTTCTCTGCACTACAGCCCGGCACTCAGGCATGTTCAACATTTTGTGTTCTCATTATTTGATGTATTGTCACTGTGGCTGTTGGATAGATTGATTTTTGGCATAGAAGCAACTGTATGCTCTTTTCCCAAAGCAGCAGTGTCCTGTGCACTAAGGAATAACTGGGCGGGGGGGCGTGGGGAAAGCCTGTGTTGCAATTTTGGGGTGATTAGGTAGATCTTGTGCATGTAGAGCTTCTACATTTCATTTCCTTCCCGAGCACTATGCAGGCAGATGTCAGCATGAGAGTTTGTCTGCTGAGAAGTGTGTAATTATTCCTACATGAAAAGCCAGGAGTCAGCTGTTAACCTGTTTGGCCTGGGGAGGTGAACTGTTGAGACTGCTCTGACAGGGTGGCTTTGTGCTGCTTATTGCGTGTGGCAGGTAGCAGTTGGTGGGTGTCCTACTGTTTGCCAAACTTCCTGAGGTTACTAGAGGCTCTCCATGCAATTGCTCAGCTAGTTGCAGGGAAATGTAATTTTAGGACTATCCTGGCAGCAGTAGATTAGATATATGTTAGGACAAATATGCTGAGTTGTGTTCCAGTGTGCTCCAATGCTCAAAATTTGATTCATCTTGTTTACTTCTGGCTGATAGGAAAATGTTTGTGAGCTGGGGTTTTCGAAATTTCTACTTGTTATTCCTAATGACATAAGGGTGCTTTTTCAGCATAGTTAGTATAGTCATCAGTATAGTTGTTTTAACTCCAGAACATCCTGCTTAATCTCTCTTTCCGCAGCTGAGGAAGGGTTTTACTTTGGGAGGAGAGCCAAGAACTGCCAAACTAGTGTCTAAGCATCTTCCAGATCACAGCAGAGATTGTGTTTAAGAGGCAGGAAGGTAGATGACATGCACTAGCTGAACGCCTGGAAGCAGCAGAGTTGGTGTGTGCCCTGAATTAGAGAGTATTGCCTGTTTCCTGCAAGGTTTGCAAAAGCAAGGGGAGCAATTTGCCAATGGCTGAGAGGCAGAAACCCAGAGGTGAGATAGGCAGCTTGTAAGATATCTCCTCCTAAATAATGAGCACCTGTGCATTGTAAGCATAGCCTACACAGCCTACTTCAGGTGTGCTGTTGGGATATTCTGGGGAGTTGTTTGTGTGTGCTTTATAGGCCTTTAGGAGTTGATGGATGTCAGTCAAATCTGAGACTATCTTTTATCAGTCCACAGGGTGTGTTTGAGTGTGTGCATGCACATTGTCCTCCTTCATGAATTTCAAACATTGATCATCTTTTATCTTTCAGTGTACAGTTAATTGGAGTGTCTGGAATGTTGCCTGAGGCAGCTCTATTGTCTGTGTGCAAAGTTTTACTACCCTGCTTCCAACTTTCCTGAGTTGAAGCACTGATGCCTTTTTAGCTACATTGGCCAAATTTTTAGCCAGTTGAAGCGTTGTTACCTCTCAAACAAAAGGCAGGTTCATTGCCCATGGATTAGATTGAATGTATCCTTTTTGGGTAAATGACAGTTTTAAAGCAGTGCTGTTTTTGCTGATGAGGGAGAGCACTAAGAATATCTGTAACACTAATAAATGCTACAAAATAGAGGAATTCAGCATCACAGGGATTTCAGTTTAGAGCAGAAAATCTGATGGTCGGACCAGAGATCTCTCCTCTTGAGAGTGCCTTGAGAGGTATTTGTTGCGTGAGTGGCAAGCCATGCAGGTCATGCCACTTAAATTGGTCAAAGGACTCACCTCTTGGAAAAAATTGTGTTCACTGCCAGATTAACACCAATGGGGGCTTCAGCCCTGGTGATGGGGTGTAAATAAAAAGCAAAAGTAGAAAGTGAGTTGCAGATTTTATGTCTGTGTAACTTCCTAAACCCTATTGTGTCCAGTCTTTTGCTTCTCACTTGTGCTCGTAATTGGATCTCAGACTCAAAAGTCACAGCATGGCTGAGGTTGGCAGATCATTCTGTCGAAACTCCCCACTCAGTCAGGGCCACCCAGAGCTGGTTGCCCAGGATAATGTCCACATGGCTTTTGACAGGTTTTTTCAAGGGTGGAGACTCCAAAACTTCCCTGAGCAACCTGTGCCAGTGCTCAGTTACCCTCACAGTGAAGTGTTTCCTGATGTTCAGAGGGAGCCTCCTGTGTTTCCATTTGTGCCCGTTGACTCTGGTCCTGTCACAGAGCGCCACTGGAAAGAGCCTGGCTATGTTGTCTTTGCACCCTCCCTTCTGGTGTTTGTACACATCAGTGAGATCCCCTTGAGCCCATAAACCCAAGCGAGCAAATCATCTTCTATTACTTTTTTTTTTTTCAAGTGAGAAACCCACAGTTTGGACTGTAAAGAAAAGAAAATTTAAATTTACACTTTTACAAAGAAAAGGTATACTGCAATGGGCAGCAGCTGAATGCTGCCCCATGTGCTTTATAACAAAAAGTTGGAGGTATAATATGAAATATGATATTGATAACAGTCCCTAGGCTAGGCATAGGAATAGAGAAGTAGAATCCAACAGAAGTAGTTCAGTTCAGTTTTTTGATGTTGGTTCTCCTAAAAAGAAAGGCAAAGTAAGAAATTTCAGTGGATGCTTATTTATGTTTTTGTGTTCTTTCGTTCATTTTCCTTACTAAGTTTGTTTCATATAGTTTTGCTGAAGGAAATAAAGAGCTAATATGCTGAATATTTTGAAGTAGCTGCATTGTTTTTTTGCATGTTTCCAGGGAAGTAAGATGGAAAGGAAGGGGTTTTTTTAAGTAAGAGAATCTTGGTACTATGAGGCTTTTGTGATGTGTTGGGCTCTTTCTCACTTTGCAGGCTGTATTGGGCTCCTCATGGTCACGTATAATCATGTACGTAAGAGAATAGGATCTTCAGATCATACATACAACTACTTAAATGACCCAAACTTTCTCCAGACAGGGACAGCTCCAAATCCAACTAGCATTGTGGATGTATACACAACAATTGTGTATACATAAATGTCTTGGACACTAGTTCCCTCTGCTCTGTAGAGGCAGTGTCTCGTAGCAGCAGTTTTGTCAGCAGCAGTATGTTCAACTACTAATTTAGGATTTGTTACCAGAATACAGCAACATTTCCAGTAAGAACCTGGATAGCATTGCTATAAAATATTTTAGTGGATTAAGAAGAAATAAAATACATTCTCTGTTAATTCTCCATACATTCCAAATTATGCTCTAATTCGACTCCCTCTTTTGGATTACTTGATTTCACCAAGAGAAATCTATGGCTTCAACTGCAGAGAAGGTTAGACAAAATGATTATAACAGGTTTTTCTGGCCTTAAAATACACAAAATATATGAAATAGTTTTACCTTGTTGGAGTTCATTTTCCTGAACACTAAGTAGTATGTCTTGTAATGAACACTGCCCTGCACTAGCTGGTTTAAAGAGAGCTGAATTGAATGGACTCTTATAGATGTACAATAAAGATGCCATGAAATATTTTTCTTCTTTGTGTAAGCTGCTGGCACAGGCGGAAAGAGGCTATTTTACGTATTTATCTGATGGGTTATCTTACCTATGTGAAGCTTGGTTTGTTTGAAATTACACAGGGAAATTTTCTGTCACTACCAACTATACACAGTTTTAAAATGTAAGGAGATAGGGATTTGTATTTTTTGTAGAACATAAGGGATTGATGACAGCCAGCCAGGCTTCACTAAGGGCAAATTTTGCCTGACAAATCTGGTGGCCTTCTGTGACAGGGTTACTGCATTGGTGGATAAGGGAAGAACAACTGACATAATCTACCTGGGCTTATGCAAAGTATCTGACATGATCCCACATGACATCCTTTTCTCTAAACTGAGAGATATGAAGTTGATGGATGGACCACTCAGTGGATAAGGAGTTGACCTTAAGGTCGCACTAAAGGGTTGCAGTCAACGACTCAATGTCCAGGTGGAGATCAGCAATGAGTGGTGTTCCTCAGGGGTTGGTGTTGGGACCAGCACTGTTTAACATCTTTATCAGCGACGTGGACAGAGGGATTGAGTGCACCTCAGCAAGTTTGGTGATCACAGCAAGCTTTGTGGTGCAGTTGACATGCTGGAAGGAGGGGATGCCATCCAGAGGGACCTGGACAGACTTGAGAGGTAGGCCTATATGAACCTGATGAAGTTCAGCAAAGCCAAGTGCAAGGTGCTGCATGTGGGTCAGGACAACCCCCAGTATCAATACAGGCTGGAGGAGAATGGATTGAGCCCAGCCCTGAGGAGGTCTAGGGAGTGTTGGTGAACAAGAAGCTTGACATGACTGAGCAATGTACAGTTGCAGCTCAGAAGCCAGCCATGTCCTGGGCTACATCAAAAGCAGTGGCCAGCAGGTGGAGGGGGTTGATTCTGCCCCTCTACTCTGCTCTTGTGGAACCCCACTTGGAGTGCTGCATCCAGCTCTGGTGTCCCCAGCACAGAAGGACATGAACCTGTTGGTCCAGAGGAGGGCCTCAAAGATGATCAGAGGGCTGGAGCACCTCTCCCATGAAGAGAGGCTGAAAGACTGTTTAGCCTAGAGAAGGGGACACTCTCAGAAGACCTTACAGCACATTCCAGTACCTAAAGGGGTCTTAGAAAAAAGAGAGAGAATGACTTTTTTACATGGGCAGAGTGTGACAGGGCAAGGGGGAATGGTTTTAAACAATGAAAGAGGAGAGATTTAGATTAGAAATTAGGAAGAAATTCTTCACTCAGACAGTAGTGAGGCACAGGAACAGGTGGCCCAGAGAAGCTGGGGTTGCTCCATCCCTGTGAGTGTTGAGTGCCATGTTGGATGGAGGTTTGAGCATCCTGGTCTGGTGAAGGTGTCTCTGGTCATGGCAGGGGGGTTGGAACTAGGTGATCTTTAAGGTCCCTTAACCCAAATCATTCTATGGTTCTATGATTATGTCATTCAACTGCAAACACCGTTTTGTTAAAGCAATGTCTCTTTCATGTAAATCAGTTGTATGCATTCCTTATGGAGGTTACATTTCCTTTACAGATACTTATACATCCTCTCTGGGAGTCCTTCCTTTCCCCTGACAAGATTTTCTTGCTGTAAATGTATTTGATATTGACAGATGGAGATCAGATAACAGAATTTATAGGAACCAATTCCATACCAAGAAAACAAAACATTTTTGGATCATTGGTTTAACAGAAAACGGAAAAAGAAAAAGGTAGAGATATACCCTACTCCAAGAGAATCCTGTTTATTGTTTTCCTGTTTGTAAGATTGTCAATGCCAAAGAAAACCTAGGCATGGAACGATTCACTCAGTGTAGATTTATAACCATCATAGATAGCAAGATCTTGGAAGAAGATATTTTAAGGGAAATTTTTCTGTTACAAATGAAGTCTAATTCACTGAGTGTTGTCCTGCGGTGCAGAGTTCATACAGGGTTTTTTTTCCTGACTGAATCCTACAGCAGGGCATCAGTATCTTTCTGAAATAGTAATGTTTCATCCTGTCCTGAACCTGACCATTATGGCTGGGGATTGATTTTAGTTATAATTTTTTTGTCTAGCCACAAAGAAAGGCTTAATTATGGAAATTTACTTTAGAGATAAAGAAGTCTGACTACTCTGTGATATTTCATTCCTGAAACAGGTGCCCTCCTATATAGATATTACAATTAAAAAACATTTTCGATTTCTCTTCAAGAATATCTTGGTCTCAGTAATCTCATCATAAAAATAAAAAGTCAAGTGAATTAAAGGGCAGTTAGGATTTCTTTTCACGTCATCAGGATAAAATTTGCCCTTTTTATTAGTCTGTTGATTTCTCCTTTGCAGACTGCATATTGAGCTGAGGGATAGTGCCGCTGATTAATATGACAGTAGCTGGTCATCATTTGCCAATGTATGCAGTTTCCCCCCACTGTACTTGTATAAGTTCAGCCCTTATTCTTTCAACAGCAAGGATGCTAATTTATGAAACCCATTTATGAAAACTAATTTTTTGTGAAAATTTAATAGAAGGATTTTTTATTGTTAAATAATGTAATGAAAAAAGATGAATGTTCGCTAAGTACAATTCGTCTCGGGTTTTGTGTGTTCTTTTATGAAAAAGCAAGCAGTGCAGTGTATTTCAGGAGGCATACATTCCTTAGAAATCTGATTTTTTTGTGACATTCCCTAAGTGAAAGTGAGACAAGCAAGTCCTGAACTCAAAGGTAAGTATATGTGATTATTTCTTCACAGAAGGTAAGATATAAAAAATATACAAAGACGGTAGAAATTTGAGACTCTGTATGTCCAGCTACTAAAGCAAAAGCCTCACATGCCAAAGTATTTTAAATTCTTATCCTAAACATAACAGAATACATCTGTAAGCATAATACCTATATTCTAACTTTCTTTTCCTGAAAGTATTTTTCAGATATAATGTATAGGATATAGTATGTAGTGTATAAACAGTTTTACATTGCGTAATAAAATCTTTCCAAGACTACAACTTCTAAAGCTGCTGTCTCTTGGTATCTTACCTAAGGGAATACATCAATATATGCATTTCATTTTATATATGAAATTTCTGGTATTATAGGAAATTAAGAGATATTAGAGTAGGAAAACAAATAACTATAATTAGGGGTTTGGTAAAAGCTAAACATGTATGTATTAGTAGTTGTCAAAGGCAATTGCCTTTTACAAATCAGTTTTAATTCAGCTGATCTACACATCATGGTAATCAGGTTTTGCTGACCACATGTCAGGCCTGAGGATAGAAATGAACTTCATAGCTTCCAGGCAGCTGGTCATCAATAAAATAGGTAAGGCACAAGGCAGAGATCCTTGAACAGGTTATTATGTCTACATAGCGCATCAAATGCTGAATAGAAATACTAGTTTGGCTTGCAAAGCCGGAGCACTTGTGTTAGCATAGCAATAAATGTCAGCTGAATAGCACATTCTTTCAGAAGGGCTAATTAGCACTTGTCCAGTTTTCCCGATTATAATTCCAGAGCAAACTCCTGTAATGTTTCCTCAGGACCTTTGTGTCATACTTCACTGCCCACACTGCATGAACTGTGGTCTTTTGAAGTGACCCTGGTGTTCCCATGAATCCACTTCTCCATTTTCTATTTGTTCATTTTGCATCAGTTATGCAAAAGAGGACCTTAACTGCAGACACTTATGACTTTCTATATGAGTGTACCTTAAAGCATGGCACAAATGGCCGTAGTTTCTTGGGTTGCACAGGAATAGTGAGACCCAAAGTGCTGGGTGAATGTGGGTCCTATCCTGTCTCTTCGAATGGAGCCTGGAAGGTTCCATGGGCAAGTTTGACTTGGGCATCTTATTCTAGACTCTGCTGCCTGTAACCAGAGGTGGAGCCTGTGCATGAAAAGAGCTTAATTAAGAGATTTTTCTCATAATTGGCTGCCATAGCTATGTCTACTTAAAGAAGCTGAGGGGATAGAAGATCGGTAAAAAGAGATGCAAAAGGCTTCAATAGAGGCAGAGGTGTTATGAGAATTGCTGGAGGTGGGGGAGCTAGTATTTTCTGTGAAATGCAAATTTTTCTCTTAGATTTACTAATGAGAAAAATCTTCCAGCTAACCCTTGAAATGCAGTATTGAGAATGCAAAGTAGTGATTTACTCTAAGTTACTAGAAATTAATGGGAATTTCTTTACTGTTTTCTTCCTGCTTTATAAAACAGCATTACATCCTTTTACACCTTGTTGCCTTAACTGTGCATTATTACTTACATAAATAAAACTTTTCAAGGGTAAATCTATGTTGTGGGAAGATGAATATCTTATTTAAGCCCTCAGTCAGTTACTTATCTCACTGTATCACCACTACCATAAAATTATTTTCAGACATCCAGCTTAACTTTTATTCAATTTGCCTGTTTGTTTAAATGGCCTTATGGCAAAGAGGCATGCATTTTAGCATGCCATAATTTTTGCTTTCAGTAAGTAAATGAAGGTGTTTGAAAGGCAGAAAGGGAAATGTTTCTGATCTGTGTTGACTGCATTCATTTTATAATGGACAATGGCAGAGCTGTCAAATTGATCAGCAGCTGATTCTTACCCATAACCTCCTGATACTAGTCCATGACTTATTTTGATACGCTGGGCTTGCTTTCTTCCTTTCATGTGTCACATGTTGCCAGAAGGCAGCATCAGATGTTCAATATATGCAGGTCTGGATTGTAAAAGCCACTCTCTCAGTTCAGGTGCTACTGGAATCAATAAGAGTGAGTGCTTTTTAAGAGTCTTGAATGAAGAACAATTACTTGCAGCAGCTAAATTACATTTTGTATTGGATCATCTCTAGGCTGGAAGCTGGTAAGCACAAAAGTGAGGAGGTGTAGAAATTAAGGAGCTGACATAGTGACAGATGTGGCATACCAAAGTACTGAGTTAACCTGTGTTTTGGTAAATTAGATCTTCACTTACATAAACTGTCAGAACTGCAAAAGGCATCTGAAGGGATATAAATTCAAAAGTGTCGTGCAGGGCTTCATCCTTTGAATCCTTCAAAGAAATACAGAGCTATAGCACCTTGTTTTGTTTCTGGAGTCCTTTGTATTGCTTTATATTTTATGAATTCTGGGCTAAGCCGCAAATGGAGACAGTTCTGCAGAAGGAGCTGCAGTCCAGCTGAGACCTGATAGGTGCCAAGTGAGCCATCCTGGGCTATCCAGATAATATTACATTGGAAAAAACATTTTAGTTCCTTGCATATCTGCAAACACAAAATTATTAAACAGTAGAAAACATGACTGAATCCAAAAAGTCTTCAGGTTTCTGTCAGAATAGTTGCTCTCTCTCCTGTTCTTCCATTAACACCTCTAAAAGCAAAAATCCTTTGAGGTGTTAAAACCGTGTTCTTCAAATATACCACTGTTTGGTGTTTAGGGTGCAGTGAGTAGGCTGATGAAGGAGTATTTTGTTTGTTTTTATTCTCTATGCCAGCTGTCAGAATGATGTATTTAAGAAAGCTGCTCTATTTGTAAGAATTACATTATAGGCATCTAAGGCTTCCAGGTGCCTCTGGGCACAGACATCTTAAAAATCTGCACCCTTTTTGGGGTGTTTTTGTAATTCATGTATTTTCCTGTCATTTTTTATTAGTACTTTATCACAAGACAGTCAGAAACAATATTCATTTTGGAATGTCCTGCAGCAGTATTGTCTTGTTGTTAACTCTTGTCATATTTCACTCATTGGGTTTGAAAATGGAAAGTGATGAATGACTACAGTGTTTTGTTCATCACGTGTCTCCTTCTGGAGCTTTCTCTGAGAGTAGTACATTTTCTTTTGCTTTGTGGTGGGTCACTGAGGGGGCTTGGGTTTTTTTCCTAATATTAGAAAAAGTTGCTAGAATGACAATCACAAAGAGGAACCCTCAAAAAAAAATTATGGAAAAGGTATTTTAAGAATATTAAAGTCTTATTTTGGTTTAATCTTGATGTATTTAGCAGCAGTGTGGAATAATCAGACCTAAATTATTTTGATATTTCTCACATATATGTACCTTAAAACATAAGTGATACAAACCTATCAAAATTGTACAGCCAATCAGATTTTAATAAAACCCTTTTTTTTTTTCTTTCTGAGAAATAGACTCAAGCACAAAAGCATGCACTTTTTGTGTGTGTGTGTTTAATATGATCAGGAAATTCAAATCCAGATGTTTTTTTAAAGGTTAAGAAATATTTGAAACAACAAAGGAGGCCTTTTTTTTCCCCTCTGCATATATTTAAAATGGGCCACTTTTGAAAGAAATTTCACAGCCCCATTTGCATCCTAATTGCCACCCATTTCCTGGGCCCCAGTTAGACAGACTATAGAGTGACATTGGGGATTTCTGGGGCAGAGAAGTTGTTGGTTCTAGCTGAGCTACTGAAAAATAAAAGGGAAAGAGATGAATGGATTTTTTGCTTCAGCAGTCACCAGCTGGCAGATCGGCTCCTTGGAGCACTGCCAAGCAGCAGTTTACAGCAGCCCTGCAGCTGCTCTAGGCTAGGCTGGAGCACGACTGGCATGAAGCCACCTTCAGCTTTGGACAAGGACTCAGCCTTCAAATTGGCAAACAGATGCATTGGGATTGTGGCTTTGCTCGCTCGTGTCTAATGCTCATAGAATGCATTTGATACCTTAAAAGTCCATTGCAGAAAATTTTGCATTAAACATTTACAGGAAGATAAGGAGAAATAGGTTAAAAATAAATGTTTAAGTTTGTGCAACTTTTTTGATGGTGGTGGTGGTGGTATGGCATGTGTGGTTTTTACTTTTGTGCATTTCATTCTGGGACATTTTTCTCATTCTGACCAGTTCATAAGGATCCTAAATAACTGTAAAATGGACCAGCAAGAAAACCCAATTGGATTGTATTCTTTCAAGCTAAATTATCTGAATTCATCAAATGAACAAGAACATACAACTAATTATAATTCTGTATGATGTGGCTTTTATAAAAATGTTAGAATGATAGCAGAAAATAACTTGCATTAAAATCAAACCAGCATTGGACTTTTTATTGATCATATTTTGGAGGGAGAATAATGTTATTCGAGTGAAGAGAGGGGAGCGCATTTCTTGTTGATTTTGACTCCCATCTGATCACTGTTCTCTCTTTTCCTGATTAGAAGCTATTCTTCAGTAATTTTTCATAGATAACAACAATAGTATTGGGTTTTGGCAGTGTTTCCATTGAAATCTCTGCTCATTTGATATCTAACTATGCATCTGATGGAATGAGTCTGTCTTTCCTTGTTAGCCATCCTATTATATTATTGCTGGGGATATGGCCAAACCAGTGTCTTAGAATACTGATGGCATATTCTGAATTTCTTTTGGTATTTTAAAATCTAGATAAATTAGCTCTTAATTTGTCACCACCTGGTATTTGTTTAATTATTCCATAGAAGAGGAATTTCAGCACGAACTTCCCTAACCACATATATATTATTAAATACTTGCTGATGCATACACCATTGCCCAAGAACCAGAAGCAAGTATTTTGTAGACCTACAAACCCACATTTATTTTCTAAATTGAAAATATTTCATGTGAAATATAACCTTGATAAGGAAGAGCAAAGAAACACTACAGTGCCAGATATTCATAACAGCGTTTCATCAAGATCAAGTTAAAAAGCACTGTAAAAAAATCATGTAATCATGCCTTGACCTTTTACTGGTACCCAGTTTCAAAAGTATGCCTTGCTTTGATCATGCTTCTGCAGTTTTTATTTTCAAGATCAGTTGATTCTTCTATATTTACTTCTTTGTTGGTACAAATAATTTCAAAAGGATTTTGTCCCTACAAGTTTTTATTTTTTGTTCTATTTCAAGAGACAACAGTAACTGCTAAGGAATTCTTAAGATTATAAGACAACTTGTATCCAAAACTTCTAACAATGGTCATGCTAGAAGTGAACTGTGTAGCCAAAGTCACAAAGGTCTACAGCAACATGTTTAAACTCTGATTATTCACATGTCATGCTGTTTATGGCTGAGTAATCTCACTGAATGAAGACAAGAACAAGAATATTTACTGATTAAACAGATTCATTACATGCTTTTGATGGCACATCAATAGCAGCTGTAAGAAGAGAAACGGTTCTTAATTCCTAGACTTTTTATTGAGTAGTGTCTACGACAAGGATAAGCTTTGAGGTGTTTTTATTAAAACAAGTATATACCCATCAATCTGCAATATCACTGTCTATTTTTGTGAGTTTTGGGAGAAGATTATGATTTCCATAAATTGGAAAACTGTCCTTGGAAATTACTTACCAATAGCCCAATATTAAAAGAGAAGCCTATAGTAAGTAGGGTTTTATAGTGTTTGATACTATTCATTTACTACCAGGATGATGGACTAGAGATTATTCTTATTAAATTTACAGCTTACATGAAGTTGGATGGGATGGAAAGCAGGTTAATAGATAAAACTGGAATTCAGAATTATCTTGCTACATTAATGATCAAAGGAAAAATTATGAAATTCAACATAGACAACTTAGGTATTATGTCTAAGTGACAATAATCAGCTGAACTTAGAAATAATTTTTTAGAAAAAAATCATGGAACTATTGTGGAAAACCAGATGAACATGAGTGAACAATTTCATGCTGTTGCCAAATAAAATTACTAACCTCATACTGGAGTAATTAAAAAGCAGATGACGAAGTCCTTCATAGGATTAGTAGTGCTTCTTCTGCTTCATAATGGTGGGGGATTACCTTGAGTACTGTACTCTTGGGCCTTTTGCCTAAAGTAAAAAATGGTGGAATTACTGAAGGGAATCTATAGAGAAGACAAGTGTGAATGACTCATAGTCTAGCAGATGAGTCCTGTGAGAAAAGATCAACATGATATTTTTTTATTCTAGAGCATAGAAGATTAGGGGTTGCTTGACAGCATTCTTTAAAGACATAAACAGGTATTCAAGACCAAACAGCAATTCCTTCATCATTTCCATGGCAGAGAGACAGAGAGAGAGAGAGAGAGAGGGAATAGGCTTGAATCCAGAGAATAGACTAGAAGTTCCACCATGAGGTTCCTCTAAGGTTCTGTATCTTTACATTGTCAAGGGGCATAGGGTGACATATGGTAATTCCAGAAACATTACCTTAGAATAAATGCAGGGATCTTTGGCAAGGCATTACATTTGACTCTTTTGTCAAAGTAGGAAGATTTTATTTACTGGCAGGAAAGAAAGAAAGAAAGAAGGAAAAGAAAGAAAAAGAAAGAAAAAGAAAGAAGGAAAAAGAAAGAAAAAAAGAAAGAAAGAAAAGATAAATTAACTGTTAAAAAGTGATTGAACTTATAGACAGGTCCCCCCATGAATGATTCCCTAGTAATCAAATGGAATTTCATTTCATCATTTATGTCCGGTAAGCATAAAAACTGAAATAATGTTTTCCAGAAGAGCTCTACTCCCATTTATGAATCTGGATGCAATCAGCACTGAATAAAGTGGGGGAAAATTGATGCCCCAGTACTAATAATTTTTTAAAGTGTTATCTCCGATGCCTAAAATGCACTGCAATCCTTGTATCCAAACCTGCGTAGAATCATGACCATGAGCCTGCCTACACTAAAAAAACGATTTAATCTGTCAATATTGACTGTATCATTCTTCTGTGTTGCTTAAAATAGAAATGCATGTGAAGTGATGCAATTCATTATGAAACAGTATATCCAAGTTTCCTATGGAATCAGGGAAACATCCTGAAATATTTTCAGCAAAATATTGTTGTAAGGCTCGGTAGTACTTTTTCTTCTCTCAGCTTTGTTTTGCAACGTCATAGCCCATATATTAACATAAATGTCAAGAATACTACTATATCCTTTTAGAGTTCTGTTGCAGAAAACCTATATGGAGTCAAATTGGACTTCTGTTGCAGATTAACTAGTTGCTTTAACCCGGGAAAGTGTACCATCATCTCGTCCCCAGCCAGATGTTCTATGGAGTACAATATGAAGTATCACACCAGTTACACGCTGAAAATCTGCAGTGATCATTGTCGTGTACAGATAGATTACCATCATCTAAACAAAATCAAATGCGTGCATGATTACAGAGCGTCAGAAGTTGGTAACATGCTGGAATCCTTCTTGCATTGTATTTTTACCAGGCAGCTGAAATAAAATTATTGCTCTGTATTTGACTTGTAAATACACAAGAAAACACCTGGATTCAAGGGACAGTGAGAACTGAGCATGTTCTAAGCTTAACAAAGGCATGATGATCTTTATAAAACATGTTCTTTAGATTTTGTAAGTATTTGAGTGTTGAACTGTATGCAATGAAAATTCTCTTTTCATCCTGTAAAATGCTTTTGAAAATCTGTTTACAATTCATGGAAACTTTTTATCCAGTTATTACGTTCTAAAAAAAAATTATCCTCCTTTGATCTAAACTATGTCTTTTAAAGAAAATGCCCAAATCATTACCTAGGGTAAGCATTTGTCAATGTTGATGCTGTTAAGTATGAATGAACAATACTTTTATTTTATTCTGGCAAAGCCTTGGAAGTTTTACCAGCAGTTGAGAGTCATCTTTCATTTTAGTCTGCCAGACTCATGTGCTGGGTCTACAGAAATGTGTAGTGAGGAGTGTTTTATATACTCTACACCATTTTTCTACTGTGTTCTTTACTAATGTTTTTGTTTTGTCTTGTTTCCCTAGACTACATATCCAATCAGAATGGTGAGCCAAAATCTCAGCACAAGGGACAGAAAGTCAGCACATACTCCCACCGAGGACCCTTTTAGACACCCATCAGGCAACCAAGCAGCAGCCTATGAAAGCAAGAGCTGTCAGCTGTCTAATTTGTGTCTGAGCAACCTCCTAAAAGAGAAGGAGATCGTGGAAGTCATCAAGCATACTAGAGGCACGTATGAAACTCTCGCTTCAGAGGTCACCCAGAATGGTTTGGCTGTCACAGCACCGAGTACAGAAAAGCCAGCATCCAAGGCAGACAGCTATCCAATGTTCTCAGGGGCTCCAAAAGACCAAATTGCTGTACCTCGGCAGCACACCACCTTCACAGGGAGACTTGGACAGCCTCCGAGGGGACCCATCTCTTTACACATGTATAGCAGGAAAAATGTTTTCCTCCACCACAATCTACACACAGCAGAGCTACAGACTTTAGGTCAACAAGACGGCTAACAAGGTGCTTATATTCTTGCCATGGAAGGAGAGTTGATTAAGGAGGAACATAAGTTCACCTAGAACTCAGTCTTCACTTCTCATCTGTTCCTACTTTCATGTGAAAAAAATAAAGTAAAAATTTAACATTGTCTGTAGGTTCCATACTTTCCCAGCTGGGATTGAGGCAAAAGGATGAACTAGATTGTTAAAGAACTAGCTTGATTTGTCATGCAGAAGTCACCATGGGTATAATAAATGGGACCATTTGGCTGGCACTGCTAGTCCAGTATTGGCAAAATATTTTTTTCCCCTCTATAAGTCACTATCATTCCCAAAAGTTCTAGAAGATGATCTTAAATAATATCATGTATGTTTAATAATATTACTGTTAAAGTAGATGTGAGAAATCAATAGATAAGTAATTAGTAAACTCTCTTGAATTTTATAGAGACTAGGGAAATAAGGAGTCAGAAATCTTTAAGGACCCTCTCTTTACCCTTTTTTTTTTTTTTTTTTTACTTCAGTGAAATTTGCTGACTTGTAGAGGTGTGTTACCACTTCCTGCTGTATGTATTCTGTGTGTGCCTCATTCCACCAAAAATGGGTGAAAGACAAAAGAGAAGTCTTATTATCCAGGCCAAATTACCTGCGTAAGTCAAAATTTCTGTAGGCTGTGTCATCTGCACTTAAGAACCCGGTTTATACCAACTCAGCAGGTTTGCTAGTCTTCACATATTACACACAAGTAAGATTAATTTAATGCCTGGTCTTGCAGGGGTATGAAATCATCTGATCACACCATAGAACTTGCAGACCTGTCAGTAGCAAAAGATCTGGTTTTCTCCTCTCAGAAGGCTTGAAAACAGGCATCTGAGTCAAGTTACTCTAAACATGTGGCATATACTAAACATGACACTTAGTTTACAATCTCTCCAATGGAGGGTAATCTGTTTGAATTATAAAAGGACACACAGTTAGTAGTTTATAAATAATTTGGCACATTTAAGTATGATTGAGGCAGATCTGAGACAAGTCCTGTCTCTCTTAGCTGGTGATTAATTAAGAAAGCCAAGGGTGCAGCACATTCTCACACAAAGAAACAGGCCAGTGTGACTTAACAGAAATAGCATATAATGAAAAACAAAGCTTTTATAGCCACTAAAAATCTGTAACTTTTGAAAGGTAAGTCACATAGAGAATATAAAATTAATTAATGATCCAATTTTACCTAGTGTTAAATATATCTGCTTCACTACTTAATATTTGGATTAACACAAGGATTGGTTAGATGAAGAAAAAAATAGACTATGAGCTTGGCAGATATTCTGCAAAGTGATGTCAGCAGCCTGAAATTTCAGGCTTCTGTTTATTGAGTATTTTATTTTGGTTAGAGCAGATTTTATTACATTATCTGTTGTTGAAGAGAGCAGGTTTTGTCTAAATATTCTGTAGTGATAATTTTGGGTATCCAGAGATGGATACATAAGAATGAAGACAAACATTTGCCAAAATTGTTCATGTTCATGTGTACATTGCTACTGCCAAAACAGAATGTGCAAAAATTGCAAACACAGCTTGACCGAATTAACTATGGGTATTCGAAACTCCCAGTTCTGCATTGCAAATCATAATTTAAAGTCTACCAAAAGAAGTTATAAATAGTGGTAAGAGAATTTCGCTACTAAGAATCACTTTTTGTTCTGAGCAATCTCTTAATATCATGGTAGATTCAGAAGACAGTTGATTCTT
Organism: Cephalopterus ornatus; assembly: GCA_013396775.1. NCBI lineage: Eukaryota > Metazoa > Chordata > Aves > Passeriformes > Cotingidae > Cephalopterus > Cephalopterus ornatus. The sequence goes on from VZRE01000501.1 coordinate 739,863, forward strand.
ACTAACAATTCATTTCAGTCTTGCTCATCTCAAAAGTTGATGTATGCAATTATATTTCAGATCTGTAAATAAATTAAACTGTATGCTGTAATCAAGGATTTTTTTTCCAGGATACAAATGTACTATACTACATTAAAAAAAAAAAAAAAAAGGAGAAAGAGAAAAACATTGGGAAAAACAAAACAAAACAAAACCAACAAAAAAAAAAGCAAAACCATAGCTTATGTACTATATCTACAGTTGTTTTTTTCCTGGAAAAATGGACTTTTGGATTACACTTTATTGAAAAAAATCCATCTATAAATTTCAAAAATAACATTTTAAATGCTACTATTTTCTTGGAGAATCTTTTATAGGGCTGAAACTTAAAAAAACTGGAGAAAATAGTTCAATGAAAGTGAGGGATATTTTTAAAATGTCATCCTGAAGCTGTTTTGTATCAGTATTTTCAGCATTATTATGTTATTTGTAATACTAAGTGTAAATCTCACCCAGAGAAGGGTATTAGCCACATGTTAATGTATAGTACAGCAGTAACTGTAAAACAGAGGTCCTTTCTTTGATCCTCTTGTGTATATAGTAAATCATAAAGCAACAGCATGTGGACAGTCTTGCAATTAATTGATTCCTTTGTACTAAAAATCTCTAGTTTTTTAAGAGTTCCATGTATAAAATGATTTATACATTTCTCCAAGGCTGTACATATCCAAAGACATGACACCAGGGGGAAAAGGCATTTATTTTTTTTTTCCACAGATGTAACTTTTTTCTCTTTTTTTTATTTTCTGTTTCTGTACAACAAAACATAAGTGCAAAGTTTCTGCTTAAAATTACTTCTTGTTAGTTCCGTGTCTTTTAGTGTGATAGAGGGCAATTTAAGGAGGAAGAAATCCCCAAAGAAATAATCTTTCCATTTGAAGCAATGTCTGTCCCATTTTTTTAATAAATCACTTGGCAAAAGGAACCTTACATCTGTGCCCTAAATATTTTTAAAGTAATTTAACGGAGTCACACCTGAAATGGCTTATCATCTCTAGACTTAACTTTACTTCCCTTACTAGAGTGCTTCCCTTACTACAGGACATGTTTGTAAGGTACAGTAACACGCTAGAGCCAGCTCTGGTTGTAAATTATTGAGATGGAAGGAAAACACTTGTCCAGTACTGGTTTTATATTTGGCTTTCAGAGCAGTGGAAAGGGTTTTTTGGTGTACCTTGTGCATGTGAACGAAGTTCAAGCTGTGTGCTTGTGCGTACTGGGAAGAGAAGTCTTACTACAAACCTCTCCTGTATGTAGGTTGTTTAGCAGCATATGAAATCATCAATTTCTGCCACCTTTCAAGGCAGGCCAGGGTTCTATATGTTAAATTAAACAGCCTGAATACATTCCTTTACTTCAATCCAGACTCTTAGTGCTTTTCATTCCAAACTAGGCACGTGCACATAAATGCTAGAAGGGCTTTCCTTACATGACTTTTTTTCTGGATATTGTGAGAGTGTATATCCAGACTAAAATGTTCACATGATGATTAGATAAGCATTCGAAAGCTTACAAAAATATTCATGTTTGTCCTACAAGTTCGTTACAATCACTACCTAAAAATTGGTATTTTTCCCTTTCCTAAAAGCCAGTTTGGAAGTAGTGATTTCTGTCTGTGCTGATTTCACTTTATACTGTTAAATACGGTGCTAACCAATAAAACTAAGGTATTTACAAATCACTACTGTAATTTATATGCCATTAAAGTTGTGCCATATCTCCACTGGGTTGATTGGTATGACATTGACTTCAATTAGATTATACTGAGTTAAGTCACCTGATGATTAAGGTTGTGGCCTTTAATCCAAGTAGTCTCACTTTGTGCATAGGGGACTCTGAATTTGGAAATCCTTCCTAGTTCACAAAAAAGACAAGAAAATATTTAACCTAGCAACAATGCCAGATCACGATCGATGGTGAATGCACTTTTTTTAACCTTCACATTCAAAAGTGAAAAATCCCTGTAAAACCCTTTCTATATCTACATAGGTCGTAAATGAAGTAGGGTAACACCTAACAAAATGTTGAAATAAATACCTGGAGTTAAAAAAAATAGAAGTTGTGCTATAACACACAGAGGTCATAAAACGGAAAACACTCCACTGAGAAGATTTTTCTATTGCACAGATTACATCTCCTTATATTCTGTGTTGTGTCCCTTTCTGTGTCTCTCTGGATTTCAGAAAAACTTCCTTTAGGTATGGACTTGTGATGACTAAGTAGACGGGTTGCACCCCTGTGTTATTTCTGCTTTAAGAAGGCTCTGCTGGATTTTTTTTTTTTTTTTTAATATCTCACCATTAAATTGTTTAATATTTTCTCCCAGAACTGTTGTGCTGCTGGTATAGTAGTAAGTACATTCACAGAAAATGTTCCCTTCCTAAATGTGAAGGCTCCAACTGCTTAGAGCTGTTTTACATCTACCCAAACCTGTCAAAATTACTTAAGCACCTGCATAAACAAATACATTGCAGGATTTGAGCCTGCTTTTGTCACATTGAAAGGCCCTAATAGGGTAGTTTTTAAATATATATGGATATCAACCATAGTAGTAGAATTTTTATTTATTTTTAATTTTCCATTATGTCAATGCACTTTATATGAGGGTTTAATATGAACTCATTAACTTCTGTTCTTTTTGTTGATTTCAACAGGGTTCAGAATTCTCTACTTTAAGCATATAAACAATCCCAAAAAAGTAAAACAGTCAAATCCCACTTCTTTGAAAAAGTAACACACAAATAAATAATATTTTTTCTAACATAAGCAATTCCATTCATATTTATTGTTTGAAAGGTATAATGTATAAAAAGTATTTTTACTTATATCTACATATAACTACTCTTCAAAACCCCCAGATAAGTCAAAAAGATAAGAAACTGCCTTTTTACTAAAATCACTTGTCCGGTTATACCATTGGGCTTTGTTTGCCAAATCATTAATTAAAAAAAAAAAAAAAGCTATTTCTTTCCCGTGGTTAAGAGTGCGAAAAAAAATGTTTTTGTACATGCTCTACAGATTCTATGTAGAGATGATCAATATTACAAGGAGAATATAAGCAAACAAAGTCCTTAATCAGTGATGCAGATGATGTTGTTTAAGCAAGAGGATCGACAGTATATAAAAATCTGTGGAAGAGGAGAACGGATGTTTTGTTGCCCAGAAAAATCTAATGGAAGGGTAAAGGCTGAGAGATTAATAATTCTTTTTCTGTTCCAGGGCTGGTCATGCATAGCCATTGGCTGCAAAATACACTGAAGCAATATTTATAAAGTAAATCTATTGGAATAACAAAAAATGAGATAAAATGATCGCGTAACAGCACAAAGTATGGTTAAGGATACTTCCATAATTTGACCAAACAGCATCTGAGTGAATTTACATCTTTTTATTACCAGGGTATTGTCTTTATCTGAAGGATAAGTGTAAGTGGAACAATGCAATTGCATTGTAACATAGAAACAATTCAGGAAAATAAAGATTGATTCTATCCCTAAAGCCTTGCACTTTGTACCGTCTTTTCTAACTATCTGAAGTAGGTTTATGTAATTGTATTCCATGCAGCCATGGTAATGCCATTACACCGGGTATCAGCCTGCTCTAAAAAGTAAGTAAACATTGAAGAGAGTCATGACCTGGACCCTACATCAAGACCTGCATTTATTCAACAGGGTCACAGTTTTGGTTTTCATTTCTGATAAAAGACAGAGATTCTTGTGAGAAAACCTTTATACAAACATCTCCACAAACAGTTTGGCCTATGTGAACTTCAAACTGATTTGGGGGAATATTAAAATTTTAATTTTAAAAAGTTGATTAAATCTCTGATTATTTTTGAAAACTGTACGTGTTCTTTAATACTGCCGAAGGCCATTAGAGTGCTTGGGGCATTTTTCTATTAACAAAAGTGTTCTGCTTCTTGTATTAAAATTGGACATTTTATCTGATAATTTTCTCATTGTGAATTTGTTTATGAGTGTCTTGCTGTTCTGGATGCTATTTTTTAAAACTATTGATCACTATAAAAATTGAAGAACTAATAAGACATTGAATTTTTTATTGCATGCTGTTATCCATTTAATTTTAATAACAGTACACTGCAAGGCTAGTTGTTATACACGATTGAAATAAATTTTTTAAATGTAATTGGCAATATCATACAGAGTACTTGAATTAGAGGCTTTAAAAGAATAACAAAAATGAGAAAAGGAGGAAACTATTAACTTGAAGGTTAAATATAAGTAATGCACTGTTGAAGAGTATTGAAGAGTGCGGTTCTATGTGAGACAATGAAAAGCTTTTTCACTGAGCATACTCTAGTCAGCTCGGGATCATTTTGATCGTGGTAACTTAGATTTAAAAAGAAAGAAATTAAAATAGTTTTTCTAAGAGATAACAGACTTTAAAAGGCAACTTAAAAAATCAACTTGGATCAGAATTTGCAATAGTGAAGGTATTTGCCCCAAGGTATGGTCTGATAAGAAAGCTGTAACATGTATCGAATCTCTGATTGGACAAGTTCATCTGGGATTTTAGTGGTCTTACTCTACAAAGCCATACATTAGTTAAATTCTTATTTAACAGGCAGATATTATGTAATATTTAAGAATATTCAAGGCATAACCATAACATTTTATTTTAGTACCACAGTTCCCCATGTCCTCTGATTTTTTTTCCTTTGTTTTCTTTTTTAATTGTTTTGAGGTTTTGTAACTTCTGTGCAATAAGAATCTGCTTGTTTCAAATTCAATCTTTGTGCACTGACTGAGAAAAGATACATAGCCTTTAGATAAAAACACTGTTGTCTCTGAAGAATATCAAGCAGCATTCTGTTGGGTTTTTTTTAATCAGATTACTGGGTAAATAATTTATGTGGATTACTTTGAAGAGTTATGGCAATGTGTAAAACAGTAATATGAGATTCTCTTGGTATTATTTATTGGTTTTTTTGTTTGTTCCTGTTTCTGGTTGACATTATTTTTCCTTCTATGTTTAATGGAAAAAATATATTTATTATTTTTAAATATTTGTATGGAATTTTAATTTTAAAAGTTATTGTAGAGGTACACATTCATATATTTCCATATTTAAAGTTAACATAAAGGGCTTTTACAGTTTTTCTTTTCATTCTGCCAAAATATCATTGGTTAATAAAAATCCTTTGTTCTATGTGATGAGCCTGTTGTTTTTGTCTTTGAAATGACTTACATTTCTTTGACTTTTCTTCATAGTTTTGTTGGGAAATACGTGTTGAACTTTAATAAATACAAATTCTTTTATGGCTTAATACTGTTAATACTCTGTCACAATCAAAAGATTTATACTATTTTTTCCTGAGGTTCTTTAATCACTTAATGAGAATTCTAGATTGAAGCTATTTGATACTGTGCTAATAATAAAGTACAAACACCTGTTCAGAACTTTTTACACAATCAGAAGGTTATATACAAAAATTCTACTGTGTTGCAGGAAAAAAAAAAAGCCATTCTGGCTTGGTATTTTGCAAATTCCTTATTACACTATTTCCTGAATATCCAAATAATTTTGCATACACAATATTCCTCAGTTCCCTACTCCACTTCTCACCTGTTCTTAATGTGAAAATAGTGATTTTTGTAATTAAAATTAGGCCTTAATTTTGTTTTTTTTCTCTTTAGCTTCCTGTTCCTCTGTATTCTTTTTCTTATATTTTGTATATATTTTTATGCTATCCATCACAGTGTTTCAAGTAAGGATGTTATAAAACCCTCCTCCACTTTCTTCATTTTCCTGACAGCATATCTAAATATGTGTCTTAACCTTCAAAGGCCAAAAACACTAATATTACTTTGATTCAAATACAGAAGAAGTAAGGAAAATTTCACATTTGTAAGGCTATAAAATATCTGTCATCACTAACAGTAGTATATTAATAAGAGAAGTATGAAGGCCAAAGTGATTGCTGATCATGTCTTAACTGAGTTCTATTTTGGCTTATTCCTGTAGGTAAATAATGCCTATGGGCTGCATTCTCAGACCAGCAGGTTTATTTGTTTGGGGTTTTTTTATTTGATTTTTTTTTGCATCATCAGCAGCATACCATTTTCAGTCCCAACTTTGAAAGCCTCAGCTCAGCCTCCAGTTCTGCATCTAGAAATGGCTGTGGCTCATTTCACAGTACTTAAATGTCTACTACTCTCTCAGTAATACTGTTTAAAATATGTGTCTTATTCTAAGCTGTTTCTCCCTGTTACTATACACCATTGAAAGCTGCTCTGTTAAAAACCTGCTCCATTTCTGTGCTGTTTATGGTAATTCATTCTAGCGTTTTGGTCCCTGGCAGGAATATGATTAATAGGTTATTTGAATTTATAACTATATATAACCATATATAACTATATGTAACTATATATATATATATATATTCCAAGGAAAAATAAAATTTAAATAGAAGAATAGTTTTTAATCTGATATTTTTCTGTGAATTTAAATTACTGTATTGTCAGCCTTCTACTAAATAAAGCTAAAGAAACATCAGATTAGATGCAAGTGCTGGAAAGTGGAAGATTTTTTGAAATTAGCACAGGTTATACAAAATGCTTGGAAGCTAAGGAAACTTTTACACATAACATCACTTCTATGAAGCTTGAGTGTGTCCAAAATGATGGACAGCTTAGTCTTTGTACTGTGATAGTCTTTAAAGTGCCTGACAGTTTTTTCATGGTTACATTATTTATGTTTCCTTACTTCCCTGTAAAGTGTTCTTTTATGAAAGGACAGGAATTCATTCCCTATCACAGAAATACCTCAAAAGCTGCTGATTACTCAGAGTGAAACAATATTCATCAGAGAGCAAAGTTATTCCTCAGTTGGTTAGTATGTATTATTATTAATCATATTTTATGTTGTAATAACTCTTAAAAAATATGAATGTAGTTGCTTTAGAAACCCACATATAACAGAATGAACTAAGCCTTAATTCATAGTTTCAGTAATATGAAATGAAAGGAAATCAATCCCTCAGATTTTTCAAGTGTTAGAAAAGGACTAATAATATCAGCATAGCTCCTTGACTTCACTTCTTTTAATGACAAACATGAAACACTTCTAAGAATTAGATATTATTCAGAAAAATCCTGCATATAGTGACTCAGTGCAAGTTAAACTATTTGCAAATGTAATTACATCTACATACAGGACTGTTTCAAGCAACCTGATGTTATGCAGAGCTGTAGTTAGAGGAATCAGCATCTACTTTTACCCTGCTGTGTAACACAGATATGCACTCTTGTTTGCAACACTGACTAGATACAAGTTCTGCTCTAAATTGTTTCAATTTTTATCCAGTCTTCCTTTTTTCATATTTTCTTTTATACTTCATTAAAAATTTGTATTCTAGGGCATTCTGACCCCCTTAAGGCCCTGAGAACTTTAAGAACTGAGTTTCACCTGTGCTTGATTTAATTACCTGGTCATGAGATAAGTACCAGGCCTTAAGAGGTAAGGGAGGGTTGAGTAGGAACTTGTTTCTGATATCGGTGGACTTGTTCAAGTAACACTGAAAATAAAGGTAGTGAAAGTATATTTTGTGGGCAGACAATGCAAAGGGCTGTGAACAGTCTGAATTATGCGGGGTTTTTTGTTGTTTGTTTGGGTTTCTTTTAAGCTATAATACTTTAGGCTCTTTACTTTTTTCAAATGTAGAAATTCAAGACTTGACTGCACAAAAGATGCTGCAATAAACCAGTTAGAAAAATGCTTTGGTAAGTCCTATTCCTATAGTTTGGCACTGTGAAGTCTTTATTATGTAGAGACTGTTGTGCTGTGGGGTACAATATTTTTTTACTCATTGATTAACATTGGATTTTGCTTAATCCCTTAGTTTGTTATGCTTATGGACCAATTATTCATACCTGTCACCTTTCTCTGATTTTCACTTTGAAACATGACTGGTGCCTACTAAAGTCAATGAGATACTTTTTTTTTTGTTACTTAGCATGGTTTAGTGGAGAGAGCTCTGACTAGAAATTAAGACTGTGTGAATATGTGTCACTAATTATGCTCATAACTAGGTATGTAATCCTGTGGTAGTTATTTCATCTGTGTTACTGTTCTCAGTTTTGGCCTGCCTCTTTTTTTCAGACTGTAATAGCTTCAGGACACAGATTCTTGATCCCTAAGAACCAAGTATGAAAAATGTCCAAACATGTGGTCTGCTCTAACCCATGGAAACGCACACACATATATACAAAATCCAATTTAAAATTTTGTAGGTGAACCCTTGTGGACCTGCTGTAACTATGCCTTCCTGAGGCCTTTTTTGCTTTCTTGCTGTAAATATTCAGTCCCTTACATGGCTATTTGATTCTAGAGTTTTTAAACAAACCAAAATAGATGAGAAGAAAAATACTGTGATAGGATCTTTGAGAAGGAGGAAAAGAAGTTAAAACTAGCCCTCATGAGCAAACAGAAAAGCACTGAGGCCAACAGAGGAACCTAATTGTGGAATTTTCTATGCCTTCCACTTCATTACAATAAGAGGAACTAAGACATCTCACTGTCTTAGCTGCACCAAGGCTTAAAAATTATTAACTAGAGAAGCATCAGATAAGGTGCATATGAGTAATTTTCTTTATTAGTTTCTATGGTAACACACTGCTACACAAAGCCAAGGAAGAAGCAGTCCATAAAATGCAGTGTTAGTTCAACCATGTAAATACTGTCACTGTTTGTCTGATGCTTAAAGGTATAAGAGAATTGTAATATATATGGAAGAAATCTAAGTGTAAAATTAAGAGCTTGAGTCTTGGAACCATAACACTGCAATATATTGCTGTGATAATGCAATTTGTATGGACTGGGAGATGCCACTGCTAGTTATTGACCCACACTGTTTCTCAAAAAGCTTATACTCTGTAACAGAAGTAATGAAATCAAAATAAAAATCTTCTTTCGCGGTGAAAGGTCTTTCAGCTTATGACTGGTGCAAAAGCTGATAGAATGGAAAAGGCAACAAATCATGCAGAGCAACTGGTGTCCTTTTGTAAAGGTTTTTACCCATCCAAATTAATTCCACTGGGACTTTGGCAGCTCTGACATTACTCTAAGGTTCCGGAATTGAAAGCCAGACTCCAAGGGAAAAAATCAGAAGTAGAATCTGGTGTCTGTTTGAAACAATCTGAAAAACCCTCCCAGGTTATGCCTTGAAAAAGGACTTAATCTTGTATTTCTCAGAAGGCAGGATTGCCTCAATTACCAGGTGACTCTTGACACTGTCTTCTTAGGCTAAACTGTCTGCTTAGAGACTACTTGCCCTTTTACTTTCTAGTAATGATACTCATATTCTTATATATAAATTTAGTTTCCTTAAATTGCTGATATCTCTATTTCTTAGCTGTTACGTAATAGTCATCTCAAGACCTTGTCATCTTATTTCAGTGACTGCTTTGTTAAATTGCTTCAGTGTTTCCTGGAATTCCAGCTCTCTTTTGCTTCCTCACTCTCCATTTGGACCATTTGCCTTGTTTGCTTGTACCAAGTACTTAAAATACCAAGTGTCTGACTGACCCTAACAGCTCTACCCATGGATCCATACAAGGTAAGAAGATGAAAAAATAAAAGTGAAAATCAAGACTTGTGCTCTTCAGAGCAACAGCTGGAAGCTAGATGTGGTATACTAAGACATCTAGGCTAACAGTGGACAGTTTTGTTTGAGCAAATTATTATACTGTGATTACAAATTAATTACAAATTAATTTATATATTTAATTTTCTTATCCTACCCCTTCAAATGTAATTAACCTTCTAATTCTATTGGAATGTGGAAATTTAAGGGTCATATTAAAAGGCAATTGTGTACACTCAGTAAAGGAAATCCCAGACGCAGCAACCTGCTGAGAATTTTTTTTTTCATTTGGAAATTCTTGGAAGTATATCCTAGTGACTATTATTTCTGTTTTGATTGGAGGAATAGAAGAAACTCTGAAATCCCTAAATCTGCTTGATGAGGCATCAGGAAAGTCATCTGATAGACAAATAATTGGGCAATTATTTCTCCTGTCAGCAGCTTTTGCTATGTAGGGTACTTGAAAAGAACTTTCTCTGTGATTAGTGTGTGTGATGGACACCAAAGTCTTCAGAAAATGCAGATGTTTACAATATGGATCAAAAGTACCTAGAAAGACAGTGACTTCAGGACACTGATGTGTGAAAGAAAAAACACCTAAAGGATAACAATCCTATTTTCCCTTGAATCCTGCATTCTCATATTTAAGTGTGGTTGCATAAATTGGTATTGGTAGAGCTCATAAACGTAGATGTTGAAGCTGTTGGCTGTGGCAATTCTCAGGGAGGTGCAGCAAGTGCTTTTGTAATCTGTTACCCTGGTAGTGATGGCATACAATGGTCTGGTTCAATTCCCCACTTTTTGACATTGCTGGTGTTTGCTGGCAACAGCTAGCTTATTTTTGTTGTCTTAAAGAGTTAATCTGTTCCAAACATTGAGCTATAATCTACTGGAAAATGTGTGCCACAGTAGTAGCTGACACCATGATTCAGCTAATACAGTGATCAATAGGAAATCAAAATTTTGAAGAACTTCTGTTTCTTCCCCCCTCTGCTTCTGGATGGCTTGCATTAAAATGGCTTTCCTGTGCTGGCTTGGGGAGGGATAGCCTCAGTTAATGAGTAAACATCTTTCACTTAGCGAGGAGTTATCCATCTTGGTAATTATCAGAGAAAATTCTCCCTCTATGTTGACTGTTTCGTACGCTGTGTACAAAATCCTTTGAGGCACTCTTTCTGTAGCCTGTTCTCTAGATGTTACTCTGCTGAAGATCCTTGTCATGAAATCTTTTCCCTGCACCTCAGGTAACACTGTTAAGGCCAGACATAGTTGTAGCTGGCTTGCTTTCTACAGTAGCTAGCATATAAAATCAGCAGAGAACTGGGACACTGGAGGCTGACAAACAAGAGACCCAAGAGTTACCTTTTTCTCTAGGCAATGCAAACTGAATCTTATTGTCTTTATCTATAACTTGGAGCTAAACTGTGGGGGCATAATCAGCTGGCCCTTAATGTTAGACTGTCCCAAAGAAGAATGTTCTTTCTTTCTTAAGGAATCAAAATTACAGTATTTTAAAACAGGCTACTTCAAGACAAACATATGATTTCCCTTGCTCATGTTTTAACTATGCACTGATGTGGTTCTAAAGACCTTCCAAGAACTTGCCTCCATACAAACTGGAGGACTGTTCTTTAAACTAGACACAAAACCATCCCAGGTTTAGAAGTTGCCTTCCCCTCTTTCTTTAGGGGTCTCTTAAATAGATGTCGTGTGAGTCTAGCTTAAATAGTTGCTGTAGAAGTGTCGCTGAATAAATATGTAGTGAACGCATAGGGATCATATACCCTGACCCAAATGGAATGCTTGCTCTGACCTTGGTGCTGTTGTATCAGGAAATGTCAAATTCTGCCTGCTGAAATAGCTGCAGCTCGTTCCACAGCAGCATGGGCATGTGGCCACTGGGTCACATCATATTATTTGGACCTGCCATATGGGTATTTAATTTATCCAGGTGGTTTTAGCCTTCTGTCTTCTGGAATAATGAAAGATCATTGCAGACTCTGTGCAGCTGCCAAACCCTACTTCTACATGTAGCATAACTTCACAGATGACAAGCCTTTAGCCTATGAAAGACTAAACTAGCTTTATGCTGTATAACTGAAACTGTGATATGCTTCCTAATGTAAAACCTTCTGGAGGTAATTATATCACTGAGTGAGCTTTACATATGTATAACTAAAACATAGCACATAGGAAAAAAAGACCTACAGCAGCTTCCTGTTTGGAAGGAATATCATGAAGGATGCTGAGTTCTTATTTTACTTTCTGTGGTCATTACAGTCAACTGAGAAAGTGAATTACTTAAGGTAAGAAGAAATTGTTTAAGTTCCTTTAAATATTTATAGAAATAATGACAATTTCCATCTGTCACCCTAAAAATGGTGCTGATGATTGCTCAGGATTTGTATTGCTTGAAACTGTCTGGCACTCTGAGAAAGGCAGGGCAGGAGAGAAGCCATTTGTTTCTCTCCTGTGTAGATTAAGGAAATTATGCATACAATTGTGCAGATATTTAACTAACAGGAAAGTGTTGCCTATGATGACTCAGGAAAACAAACCCATATTTTTTTTTTTAAATTACAAAAACCAACCCCACCTTAAACTCTGTCTTTCAAACACATATCTTATATTTTTATAATGTAGAGTCAAAATAATCAGTTTTCAAGACAACCTGTATGAGTCTGTTGATGCTTAATCTTCTGGGGAAGGGGTATGATGTGTGTAGAGAAGTGGCTGCAAAAGTTTCAGGGTTTTTCAGGGGTTTTTCAGTTTTCTGTCTGAAACATTACCCTATGGCATAAAGCTGCTGTCACAGAAATGCTTGATCATCACTACTTCTTGTCACACATTATGAGTCAACTTCCCCATTATCAGTAGTATTGGATGGTGTGGGGCAGACTGGGGCTCTCTAAGCAGTTTTTTATGTATCAGAGAAGCAGTGGACTTCAGCAATCCCTAGATAAGATGCCCTGAGGGTTCCAATTGCAGCCACTATTTCAGTGACTTTGTTACTGCACTGTAAATGCATACTGAAGGACTGGCAGATACATCTGTGCCTGGATTTAGTTTAGCTATGTAATTGGGCTGATTTTTGGTACTAATAGCAAAAAGTGGTATCATCCTTTAGAGCAAGTACCTGGCATCCACTTACGTAAGCTCTGAAGATACCTGGGGCTCTTTGCCCCACATTTGTCTTCTAAGAAAAAGTGCAGTTTGCTTGATAAATTAGTATCACTGAAGTGGATTATATAGTCTTAAGCCTGTGTCCATTTTTCTTCTAGTATGCTGCATCTGCACCTGTGGGAAAGATGGTCGCTTTTTTGGGCAATCCAGAGACCTTTCTTCAGGGTAATGGTAGATGTAAGAGTTTAATGCTTTACTGTGGTGTTTGGAGGGCTAACATCGTGAAGGTTCTATTGTTATTAATTAAACAACAAGGTTTTTTTAAGCACTTTCAAAAGCAGCTGAGAATTTGACTCTGAAAAACCCTGTGTAACATCCAGTTTCAGTGCTTTAAAGTACACCACAATAAGCTTTTTGATGTGTCATAGCCTAGTCAAACTGCTAATACTTAAGACTGAGAATGAAGTTTTTGTTTAAAAACATGGCCAGGCTTTGCTAAACTAAGGAGAATAAAGAAAGCTTGATTTCAATAAGTAAACATAACTTAATTGCATGCTAAGCAAAACAAACACTTAAAATATAACAGTTTTAGTCAAACTGTGTTTATGCTTCTTTTTTGACTAAGTACAAACTCTAGCACAAAAATGTTGCTGTGGCACTTTGTTCATTCATCTCCCTCTCACTGACCTCTTTCACAAGCTTTGTCTAGATTTTAGGGTTGTCAAGAAAATAGGCTGGGTAAGTTGAGCAAAGTGAGTAACAAAAAGGAAGGGATGGGATACTGTAAAGTTTATTTTAAGGACACCAGGCTCAGAGCCAGGTATTGTTCTATATGGTTTTGCTGTTTCTACTCCCATTATTCCCAGCAACTGGCAGAATAGAGGAGAACACTTGTGCTCCAAATCCCTCAACCAGTTGTCCCAAGGCCTTGAGGTTCCTCCTGATTGCTTTGAGTTCTTATTGGGGCTTCATGACTGCCCACCTGAAAACCAGTAATGGATAACAATCAGAGTTTCTTGGTAATGTTTCTTACCTGGGCCCCAAGGAGTTGCTTCCCTATGGGCTGGGTCTGGTTGTCCTATTGGGCCCTCTCTTCCTCTGACAAGCAAGTCACTGATGACAACTGCCCTTCCTGTTTTCTTAACTGGGGTGGTCATGATGTAGGAAGCAGATTGAGTCGCCCTAGGCAATTCTTCCAGCCTGGATGCACCTTCATCCCCATTGTCATTTGCCTGGTCCTCAAGTTCCAGAGCCTTGTACCCATTGTGTGAGGGCACCTGGGTAGGTGAGGTAGGCTGAGAGGGGATTTGCCTGCCACCCTGAGCAGAAACCTATTTCCATTCCCTCTGTCTCTTGGGTCCTCTCATGCATGATAGTGAGAGGGTGGGGGGATCCTTTGCTTCTGGTGGTGCAGCCAGCTGGTGCATTTGTCTCAGAGATAGACTGGCAGAGGCATATTCTACTATCTCCTCTTCAGAGTCCCTGTGGCTCCTTAACCTTTCTTATGCCTCCCTCAGCTCTGCCACCAGGGCTGAGCAGATTGTCCACGGGATCGCACCTTATACAGCTGCTGTCTCTGCTGACCATTGGTACCAGTGACGGGCTCTAGCCCTCACTGCGGCCTGAGGGCTGGGCAGCTGCATGTTTTCATGGAAGTTTTGTCTGGGTCACCACCTCCTTTCCAGTGAGTGCAGAGGACGTATGTCCTGGTGGCCCCACTCCATAGGGGCTGCTTTTGCATGTGTGTGGGTGGCTGCCATCACTCCTGTTATCAGTGTTATTGTAAAATGTGATCAATGTCTAATGGCAGAGTTTGGCTTGTAATTTCTGAATATTACAGTGTGGAGCAATTCTTGATCCTGCTTTGTCAGTTTTAATCTTTGATGGTGAAGAACTTTTCAAAGTATGTCCCTAATGGAAGTAATGGTCATTGTGTAAAAATAAAAGCAGGTTGCTATATTGGGAGGTAAAAAAGACAGAGTTGTCCTTGTCTCTTATACTTTGCTGTTTGGAATTACAAGGATGTTGCTTGCCAATAATCTGGCTGACAGTCACTTTTTGAAGGTGACTGCTTTCCAATAGCCAGCAGAAAGCCTGATCAGGAAGGAGAAATGTATGTGCTTCCTTCTTAATTTGCAAGGACACCTGCCGAATTTCTAGCTTTAGAGAAGAAAATTGAGAAAAGGAGTGAATGGGCACAAGGGCGAAGTACTAGGCATCAAAATACCAGGCAGGGCTCTGAGGGGAAAAAAAAAAAAAAAGATGGATACCTTAAGATGCTGAGAAGATAAGGTATCTTTGAAGGTTGACACTTCGTTAGCTCATCAGTTATGTTGACAAGTGCTTTCTCTTTGTGACAGGAGCATATTATGCTTTCCCTTTCATCTTTCTAGGTACTGATAAACACCATTAAAAATACTCTTTCTGCTTGTACCACTACATATATGTGTTTATAGTGACAGCATGTCAGGCTGCATGACAGGGTGAGGAGTAATAGATTGGTGAAAATTGTATGTATTACTATAAAAAAGTAACCTTTTCTGTGTGCTTTGATGCCCCAGGACCATGTTACCTTTCCAAAGTGACAGGTTTGAGTTAAGAAGGTTTGAGTTAAGATAGGTTCTAACTATTCTAACTAACCATTCTTCATTTCATACTCCTTGCAGGGGACATTTGGAAGGGTTATCCCTGCTCCAAGCATGTGAATAAGGCACTGTAATAGCATATCCTTCTGCCGCAGATAGGTAACAAAGCTACATTATGCAGGGAAAAGAAGTGTCTTTGAAGCTTTAAATGAATCATAAGTGATGCATCATAGCACATCACAGTTTGGATACTGAGGTGTACGATCATTGCAATAAGCTTGGTTCAGGCTAATCTCAAATATTTGGAGAGATTTATCTTTCTAATTTGATACCCGATTCTGAAACAGTTCCTAGCAATTTTTGCAACCATCACAGTCCACGTAACGTCTGTAACTTTGGAGTGTCTGTGTTGGTGTTGTAGGCAACGACGTTGACTTGATCGTTTTAAAATTATTTTTGTCATGAGTAATAGTTCCAGTCTAGTTCTGCTCAGGTTAATGAGAGCTTGTTTCTAATTTGAATGACTGAAACCATGAAATCCAATTTTAATACTTGGGCTTGCATCAGCTGTGAATGCAAATGCATAAGCGTATGTATTTTGGTGTCTGAGGAGCCAGAGGAACTACAATTGCTGGACTTAGTCTTGAAAAAGACAGACTAGAGTGGCTTTACTGTTTTTCAGTCCAGAACAAAAATTTAACTGAATAAAATCTCATTAAAAGTTCAGTAAAATGAAGAGTGGCTAGAAAACCAACCCTACATAAAAAGATTAGACAGATTTAGAGGCAGCCTTCCACTAAAGTATTAATCCTATTGTCCAGGCATGTTACTTGTCTGCCCCTGCCTACCCACTCCCACTGTGCTTAGTCTCCAACTCATACAAGAAACCAAAGCAAAAGAGATAAAGATCTTGCTATTTCGTTCCACCATTCAGTGGACAGACACAGATAAAGACATAGATGTATTTTAATAGCTTTTAATTAAACCATTGCCATAAAAATACTTAAGACTGCTATGAAGCATTGTCTTCCTTGGTGGTGTTTTCAATAGTCATGTACAGCAATCACAGTTTTAGTCTGTGATTATAATAAAAAAGAGATTTATATACTTCAATAGAAAAATATGAGAGTCTGTGAAGGACAGGGGGACTGAAATTTGATCTATGAAGTTTTATTCGTACCTTTGCTTTCTCTACCAACAGGTGTGAAGTCAAAAGACTTGCTGAATAGTTTCTTTTAGTTGGGTGCCTTGATAATATAAAAGTTAAGTTTGCGGTGGTTCTGTTCAGCTGCTCTGTCTACTCACTCTAAGACACTGGCAGTGGAATTTGGATTTTTTTGCTCACTGTTAAGTGAACCCCTACAAAATAGTAAATGCTGAACTCTGAAAGTGCATTTTTAATAACTTTGGAACACATTTCCTCATTTCGCATTCCAGTGATACCTCCGGCTTTTTTCTGTATTTTTGTGTGTTAATGTTAGGGTTTTTTTTAGGTGAGTGTTTGTACTCAAATACCTGCAGTTATTCAGACCAAAATACCTTAAAACATTCTAGCCTGTGGAGGTTTTTTTTGTATTTAAGAAAATCTGCACCTATTATTAAATTTAGGTATTTCATTTCTGACCCAGTTTTGTCTTGTCTTTGCTCTTAGAAATGAAGGAAGAAAAAACTAGCATGTTTTCAGAAAAACTATCAAAGATCAGAGATTTTTTTTGTCAATAAGGCAACCAAGGAAAAGAAACGTTTCCATGATAGGACTCAAATGTTTTTTTGTCAGCACTTCAAATTATGAAAATAGTTAAGACACATGCTTGTTTAGTTAGTTAACTGCTAACTTTTCTTGGGAAGAAATAAAGTCATATGATTCTATAGATTCTTTAAGTTTGATACAGGGCATCAACAATAGTCCTAGTTGTAAGTGGTATGGCCTTTATCCATTAATAAGCATGTTGTGGCCAAAGTGCTCTGATAAGGTGGAGGGTTTTTTTGGTGTTTTTATTTGTTTGTTTGTTTGGGTTTTTTTGTTTTGTTTTGGGTTTTTTTGTTTCTTGTTTGTTTGGGGTTTTTTTTTAGAATTGGTTGTGGTACTGGTTGTGTTTAGTGGGTAAGTTTTTTTCTTTCCAATACACATTCTGATTAATTAGATAGGGTCTATTTTTTCTCTTTCTATAGCTCTTACTTCAGAGAGGCAAGAGCAATCTTTGCAAAATTATCATGTGTACGGAAGGTAAACCAAGAAAACCAGCTTATAAATTCTGACTTTGACTTGAATCAGGATGAAAGAAAAATTTGCTTTTTAGTTAATTTATTTTCAAAGGCTATTCTAGGAATTAGTTTTTTCTTATAGCTGATTACTCTTAAGCAGTTCTAGGAGGACAAATTTAAAATTGTCATTTCCAGGTATTTGTTCCCAGATCAAGTAAGGAAATACCCCTGTTGTTAAGTCAGCAGATCTTGCTAACAGATTTCCTGGCAGGCTCAATGCATGCAGAAGGCAGGACTGATTTGCAGAAACACAGCTGAATGCTGGACACTTACTTGTTTATACATGACCAGTTGTCTTATTTCACTGGAAGTGTGACATGAGTTTTCCCCTTGTTCAAACTTGTTGAAATTGGATTTATTTTGGTTGAACTTTAGTTTCTAACTTCAGGTGAGAGAGACAGTAGTTCAGGCAAAATGGAGGAAAACAAATAGTGAAGCTGGAAATGCACATTTTGATCTCTTGTCTTTAACTGCTTTTAGAAAAAAATAATGGCCGAGGTTGTACCACGAGATTGTGACAGGTAGGGGAGGGTTGTGCCAGTTAAGAGATAGGCAATTGGTGTGAATTAGACAGAAGCTTGAACTGCACAAGTTCAGAGATGATAGTCTAAAAAACTACTAATTTGTCAAGGTTACGACAACGAGAGAATAGGGCAGCCACACATATAATAACAATTTAAAATAATTCAGTTATTTAGGTCAAACATATTGAGAATAAATGCAGTGCTATGCCAAGCAGTTAAATATATCCCATGTCTCATATCCAGGAAGGACAGTTGTCTGACACAGTAATTCAACTCCAATGCAAGCTTAGCTCTTGGCAACCAATTTGTGCATACATTGTAGATATTATTAGCATTTGTGGGGCATTTGTTTTTTTTTTTTTTTGACTGGTACACATAATTGACTACAAGCCTTCAAGAGCGAAGTAATACTTTTCAACGTTGTCTAAGAATTTAGTCCTTTGGAAAAAAAAAAAAAGCTAATATAGGTATGAAGTACTAAACACTGATTCTCTTGCAATAAAGGCAAGCTGGTAATGGAGGCATAGAAAGCTTAATTTATACACAGAAACTCCTGAAGTTCTTAATGGTATAGATGTAAATGACAAATTTCCTAAAATGTGCTCAGATGAGCACAGAGAAATGTATTTAACTGTGCATTCAAACCTCAATTGTTGGGGTTTTTTACATGGACATAAAATAATGGGTTTAATTTCAGAGGACGTTTAATATCAGGAAGGAGTCTGAATGTAAGAGGGAATACAGTATCATCAGTAGGACAGTTAAAATGAGTACATAGTTGTTGAAAGAACTTGAGGTCATTTATTTTTTATTTTTAATTTTATTTGTTTTTACAGAAAAAAAAAATACTCCAAAGACCCAAATTCCAACATGAAAATTGAACATAAATCCAGCCATCTGGGAATTCGGAAGTACTCCAACAGTGTGATGGCACCACAAAGGGATTTGGAGAGCAAAGTGCTTTCTGATTAGCTTCCATGCCTCCGGGGTTTATCTTATTTTGTCTCTAGTGAGGACAAAGGCTCAGAGCCAGACCCTGGAATAGGCTGTCTCCTGACTTCGATGAAGGCTCTGCAATTCATGCAGTGCATGGACTAATCATATTTAACAGGCTTCTTCTGTAAAAAGAGTTTCATGGACAGCTAAGAGATATTCTACAGGCACAGCGTTAGCTCTAAGCAAGTTAACAATAGAAGTACACTTTTTTAAAGATTTTTATGTGAGTAGAAATAGAAGACTATGTATGGTTTTTTATTAAATGCTAAATGTAAACTAATTTTCAATATCAGAAGCTACTTTTCACTTAGAGAAGATCAGAAGTGTGTTGAGTGCAGAAGCCTAGGGGAATAACCTACTTACATGTTACGTGGTTTCAGTTACCCACAATGTACTTTGAGGATTAGGATGCCAAGTTTGGGGCTACAAATCTGTGACCCCAAATGTTTAAGTATTGTTACTAACTTTGACTAGTCAAACAATGACAGGGAGTCTTAGCAGCAGTAGGGTTCCAGCAGAGTCCTTCTGCTACTGTGCTGAAAAGCTGTGCTAGCAAAAATGATACTATTTAGTTTGTCATTGTAAAGTTTATTTTGCCACCAATGTGAGTCTGAAGGGGAAAGTCAGACAGAGGACAAATCATATTCACTGCATTAAAAAGGCCTGTAAATAAGTTAAATCAACGACTGCAAATTACCCACAAATGCTCTCTGAACACAAGTTTTTTCGAGAGGTCTATAAACATTAAATATTAAACCTATTCACATCTAACTCACATTTTGAACAAAAGGATATAGTTCAAGTGCCTTATTTTTTTTTATTATATTACAGTTTACTTCTGGCTACAGCAGATGACTACTTCATTCATCTCCCTAGTGTCATTTCAGGCAGTATTTTGTGAGAACATCACTAGTGCCACTTCCATGGCTTTTTTGTATAGCCAGGTGGTAAGACACTGAAAAAGTAGCCATGGCAGCATGTGATATCATTATTACACCTGAATTCACATTGGTGTGCCCATTACTCCCCAAATATTCAAGCAGAACTAATTTAGGAGGGAGGTGTTGCAATCTGAGCTTGGACAATTTCTTGTAAATTAAAATTCATGAACACATATCTGAGTAAATTCTGCTTCTTAAGAAATTCTATACCAAGTTTATTCCAAACGTGTGCTCTTGGAGGGTTGTTTTCAACTGATGTGCTTTTGTGTGTGTATTTCAAGTAGAGACCAAACCAGGGAAGTTTTCAGTGAACTTTGAGTCCACTGAAAGAACTGGTACCTATACCTAACATGTATGTATTGCATAGCACTAAGGCTGTTTGTGAAAGAGTAGTTTTAGCAAGCTCAGATTTTAGTTCAGGCAATTTCCATGTTCTCCTAACAAGAAATTGAACTTATGCTTATGCTCTTCCTCTAACAAAAGAACTGTTTTGTCTATAAATAGAATGCAAACAGCTCTATAGAAAAAGAGAACTAGACAATTGTGCATTGCCTCAAGGAGATGAGGATTTTGTCCTACTTCTTTTCCTCTAGAATAGTATATTCACCAACACAATTCCTCTGGTAAGAACAGAGGAAGCTCTCACTACAAAACACTCTCTGGAAGGTCTAAGAATGCTAATGAGAATTTTGATTCTGACTTGTCATGCAAGAATGAGCCTTCTTGCAGCAGTGAGTATTGCTTTGCCAAGCCCTTGAGTTCCTTTTGCCAACAATAGCAATTGGAGGTGCTTATCCTGGTGAAAATTGCTTATAAGCCTATTATACTGGGCAGCCAATGCTGTGAGCCTTTACCAGACTGTCTCTACAGCACTGACCGCATAACCCTTACTGTGTTCTCGATGTGAATTTGAGCATAGGGCAAAGGGCAGAATGTAGGATGTTCCATCAAGCACTCTCTCTAGTAATTTTTTCACTGTAGAGAGAAGCTGCGATACAGAGGCAAGGAACTTTATTGGGAAAGTAAGCCACAACTGAATTTCAGAAAACGTATCTACTTTGGTATTTTTAGGCTATATTAGTGTGAGTTGTTAATCTCCTATCTTTCCAGCACTCACTTTGCATAATTTATGATTTCAGTGATGTTTAAGTAATGAACAGTGTAATCCCACTGGGGTATTAGCATCAAGTATGTTTGTTAATTTTTAGATTTACAGAAAGTTCAGTAGATGGAGTTGCTTCACTCTAAATCGAATGTTTTATGAGGATGACTTATCAGTTGGAAGGTAGAAGGGGGAACTTGTTGATTAGGCAGCCAAGCATCTGAAATTGTCAGTTTTCTAAACACATGTTTTCTTAATTTCAATGTAGACAATTCTGTTTGTGTTATGACAATATGAAGGAATCTTGTAAAGTAGAGGCAAGCAATTTTCTAATTAAGAGGAATGATGACATTTAGGAAGACAATTTTTAGCCCCTGGAAGTGGTGATTTTTCTGGTGGATGCAACCAAACAACATGTTCCCACTGTAAGAGAGACAATTCCGAGACAATGTCAGGAATGTATTGACAGCAGGCCAGCTGGTTAAAGGTAGAGTACAAGACTTCAGATTTAATCCTGAGAGATGTTTGAGATAACTGAGCAAACTCAGTTCTGCACAAAGGATTGATTTTAACCTGTACTTCAAGGTAAATGGTCCCAAACTCTTTCCTGTGTTAGCTTTGGAGCCTGATCAGCCAGCTGTTTTCAATAAACCTGCAGAAAATGTGAACTATTTGTCTCCTTCTGAAAATGCTTTTCTGTCGCTTTGATAAGCCAACCCAGGTCACTGAAGAAAGTGCCAAACTTAGACAACTGAAACACTGTGAGAGCACAGCTTAATGGAAGGAGAAAATGGTTGAATCAAACTACATTTTGGCTTTTTTCACAGAAGTGAGCCTGTAGTTTGGCACAGCAGTTTGGATTAAGCAGTTTTTAATTTTATTTTGTTTTATTGCCCCAGAGCTTCTTGTAATGGTTTGCATCTCTTCTAGCTAGAGCATGCTTGATCTTGAGGGGGAAGGAGAGGGATGACAAAAGATATATCAGTATCACTTTTCTTTACCTGCACCACAACAGACCTTCTACAAAAGTTGTCTTTAATAAAACATGATCATAAGCTTTCCGGCAAAATGAAAGGTGATTAAAGCCAAACACAGGGGAGCACTATAAAATCTTCTAAACTACAAATCTGAACCAAAAAAATCTCTATTCTAACAATCCTCCTTCTTTAAGGTGAAATTTTTATTGTCACATGGGGAGGCTGCTACCTGACTTGTCAGTAATAGAGATTCTTGTGCTCTAGGCACACATGCATTTGTGATGGATAGATATATTTATCTCATTTGTAGCCTGCAGTTAGAAACAATCATCATTACCAGAGAGCATGTCCCTGAAAATCTAAAATTCTGGAGGACTTGGGAAGGTGTTTTTGATGGTGGTTTTGGGGGGTTTTGTTTGGGTTTGGTTTGGCTTTTCATTGTGTGTGCTAAGAATTTATAGCTACTCATAGGACAAATGTCTGTCTTCACAAACCAGAAAGGTTTGTGTATAATATACTCCTCTATTAAAAGAAAAAAAAACAAGAAAGAAAAAAAGAAAATTACCATTTTAAAGTCCAGAAGTCTAGTAGGGAGGTATATTAAAAGGACAGAAAGAAGGAGATGTTGCACAACCCTGAAAATACCTTAGGATTTGTGGGGCCCAGCATCTTAATTACTGATACCCATTACAGTAAAGGTTATGTGGGGGTCAAAAATGGCCATCGAGTTCACTTATGCTACATAACTATCTTGCAACTAAGGAGTGTGATGAAATAGCATTGTTTGAGGCCTAGGTTCTGAAATATGTAAAAGTATAATTGAGAGAACAGTAGATAACACTGACTTCATAAAATAATGTGTGGAGGTATCAGAGGTTCCATAATGCTTCCAAGAGATAATCTGAAGTAATAATAAAAAGTGGTAGAATAATATTAATCAAGGTGAAGATGAGTGAAATCTGACAATTTTAGGTAAACCTCTTTGGATTCAGATTTTAGTCCAGACACTTTGTCTGTTTTGTTTTCTTTTTCCTTCAACCCTACTTTGCATGTCCCTCAGTATTTATCAAAAATATAAGCTTCAAATTCCTGTATCATACAGAGAAACATATATACTTTGTTTTTTCAGTATTTTTCTTCTTTATAGCTTAAGTTTAAAAGAGAACCAACATTAATCACAGCCTAATCACCTTATTATTAGTCATCTTTACTTTCACCCATTGCCCTCCTCTAGTGGTGAGTTATCTTTGGTAGAGATCTGCCATTGATACAAAAGGGTACAACTGGTTCACTCTATCCTGGTTTTAGTCTGTTTGGGTTTTTTTTTATTGTAGGACAAGACCTGTGAAAACGAAAGTCTAGCATGTGAGCCTGTTCTTTTCATACAAACTGTAGCTGCACTTTTATCTCACTATTTGAGATTAGTTTCTGTTTATGGTCATATTTCCACTTACCATGAAAGAAAGCATTAGCTTTTGAAGGAATGATATTGGAATATCATTCTCTTATTTATCTATTTTCATTTTCCTGCCCTGTAGGATCACAAGGATTGGCCTTTGATTATGTGTCCTTGGTTTCCTTGGTTTCTTGAACAGACAAGAGCAAATTTAAATTTTCACACTGTTTCTTCCCAAAGTGAAGAGTTTGCATTATTGCACATTGCTCTGGAAGTCTTAATGACAGAATATAAAAATGTTGAACTCTGAAAACAATTCTGTGGTCTTTTTGGGAACTAATATCTCTTAATAATGGCTTCTTCCCTGTCTAGTGTGCTCTGCTTAAGGAATGCTGTTCCTTTTTCTCTAAGGTTACAGTCACTTGCTGAATGAGCTTCAATACCAAGGTCCCAATTGCTCAGTCCTCCCACTCATTTTAATTACTATGGGACACTGCATTCCCTGCTCCTACACAAAGCTGTTAAACAAAGCTGGCTTAGCTCATCCTTCACCAGCTATAAAAACTCTGTTTGCTAAATCAGCACTCCCCCCAGCCACTCACCACACAAAACACAGCATGTGCACCTGTTTCTGTAAGCTGCCTTCTGTAATTCTCGTCTGCTGCCTTTGGACTACCTTCTCTTCTATGTGTTGATTTTATCCTTCCTCTTAGCCACTTACCTCAATCTGTCTGCTCTTGCTCTCATCCCCACTCAGATCAAACTCTGTCAGGATTCATATTACTACCCTATTTCTTGCCCTGTTGTTCCTCTGAATGCTGAAGTCTCATAAGATAAACCTGAAAATGCAATAAAGAGAGGGAAAGCAAAACCCCCCCTAAACAACAACAATCAGGCAAGGTGAAGTCCTTAGTATTTGTTATCAATGCTTTAAAATGTATATTTATAATCCAAGGTCTTTTTAGCTCCTTATAAATTTTTATATTTTCTTATTTCTCCAACTTACAAAAGTTGTTGTAGATGACTGGTTAAAAAAAAATAATTTGTTCTGAGGCTTTTAATAAATGAACATAATCCTGTAGACAGGTTATCAATGGTGGAGAATAGGATTTTTTTCATATATATATATATATGTACGCAACCCTATAAATACAGAGTAATTAGACAAGAAAGGAGTTAATTATTCTTTTTTTCACCTTGCTGTCTCTGAAATCCAATACAGAAACATATAAATATCTATTCCCGCTCTACTCACTTGTTCCTTAGAATATGTAATAAGTCAAAAACCATAATACTGAGAGTTTATAATTATTTTTCAGATGACTAAATGGAATACAGTACAATATTAATAGAAATCACATTTCTTGGAGATGAACTATAACTAAATTTCTGCTGTAAAATGTATTTTTTTAACATAACCTTTAGGCTTCTTCCAATTCATTAGAATTTCACTTAAAAATCTTCTTTAACCCTACATTCAGTTTTAATTATTATCCCTTTCTATGCAGTATTATTCAATGCAATAGCTTTTCAGACTTTCCAGATTAATATAAATTTTAAGCTAACAATGGCATTAACGTCTGAACGATATTTCTGTTTTACGCTTATGAAATTTAATCTCCCTTTGGAACTAAATGCTAACTCCAGGCACCTCAAGACAGAAAATGGCATTTCTTTTCCACTGATTAATATTCTTCTGCATTTTTCCTCCAATATTTACATTCAATCTTTTCCAAAACACAGAGTTCAAAACTAAAATCCGTTCCTCCAAAGCTCTGGTTTTTTTCCTCAGATTATTTCTTCAGCCTCATCTGCTTTGTAAATACCATTCTGAATATGTGAAGAACGTTTTCTTTAAACTGATCTGAAAGTTATTTAAAATATAGGTAAAGTACATTATTTTCTACTAATACAAAGCTGACTACAAGCTAAAAGTAGGACTATTATTTTGTTGTGATTTTTTTTTAATACATCTGGAGTAGAAAGATGGGATTAATACCCCCAAGGCAGTATATCTTATGGATTTGTGGAAAGACAGAGAAACCGCAAGAGGATGCATAACTGGAAAAACGAGCACTGTTCTTTGTCAAAATGAGTTAGAATAAATTGACATCATCAAAGAAAAAAAATACACTTAAAACAGTGATGAAGTTTTAGAAGAATTTCAAAGGGGAAAAGACATTTGAAAAGCATAGGAGAGTAGCTTAAGGATAGTGATACTGAAGTAACACATTAGAACTGCATCAAAAAAGTAGGAGGAAACTTATATATCCATGTAGAGGCTTTAGATGATCAAAATAATCCTGCGTTAATTTGTTTTTTCAGACTGAAAATACATTCCTGACTGTATATGCATATTTACTATTTTGCACTCTAAAATTTCTGAAATGGATTAATCCCAAGAAAGACTGGCAGGGTCTGCAAGTACCTAGACAGTACATAAACTGTTCCATTTTATCAATATTCTTTTATTTCTTGTAAATTTGTTATCAGAAAATTATTTACCAAAAGAAAAACTTGTCAAAATTCCTAAATGGGAGCACATTTTATAAAACCTGACTTAGGTTAAGAGGAAATTTTAAAACAAGACTGCATCATTCACTATTCTACTTGGCTTTGCCAAACTTCCTTTTTAACTTGTTGGTGAAAATTAGAGCAATTGACTAAAGGTACAGACCCAGTAGGTAGGCTGACATTTGTTAGCAGAGCCCATGTGTGACAGGAAAGTAGGTAAATATCTTTGTCTTTCATTTCAAAGAAAGCAAAAGGTTACAAATTTCACTTTAACAGGGTCTTTATCATTTGAAGTAATTCATACGTTAGTTATGCCACAGTAAGTGTGACAGGGGTTACAATGATAGTTTTAACTCATTCACACTCCAGTTGCTGTTTAGCTCAGAAGCTGGTGTCTCCCGAACTGTTTGAGGATCTGCTTCCTGCAGAGCAGTAGACATGTGTGACAACATGCTATGCAATCTATCACTGGCCGGAACTTCATAACATTTTGCAACATGAAACGCATCGTCAACAAACGTTCTAACGCATCTCACTATGCTGTTCTAGAAAAGAGTTTTTCTTGTAATTTACATTTCTGAAAATAATACAAGACGGTTGATTTGCTGTAGTACATCTGGTATGTAAAGCACTGAGAATATTTGTTAATGTATCTATAGGCAACTTGGGCATCCTAGAATGGAAAGACAGGTTTCACGGTTTACAACTACAGCTTTGCATATAGACACGTCTTACTAGTTCGTATGCAATCCTACACCGAGCTAGATCAAAATTCATCACTGCTTTCAGAGATATAAATCTGGCATTTAGTGTGTCAGTGCTCAGTTTCTGATGATGAAATTTCAGGAAACGTTTGCTTCTTACCTCTGCTGTTCTTGGGTAATAGGATTCTGTTTAGAATAAAATAGTCTGCTGAAGATGAGTGCTCTAAATCTTTTTATTAAGTATCTGAAGTCTTTCTCATTTTGTGAGGATAATGGGCATATTGGATCATTGTAATTTCTTATATCTTGCCTATTTCAATATATTCTCTGTAAGTAGTCTTTAAAGTATTATTCTTGCAGTAGGCTAATTCGGTTGAACTGACAAAAACATTGCTGGTGTTTTTTTGGACAAAACAGTGATGATCTTTTTTTTTTTTTCTTACCTCATGTTTGTTCCATGTCTTTACTACCAAGACAAAAATCAGCACAGGAAAGTATGAAGTTCTAAAAGGTGAAAAGGGTGGGTATCAATGTGGCATGTATACTCATTGTGTCTTCTGATTTTTGTTTAGTATAGCTATATATTTATTTGTATCACTGCATAGGCAAGAGATGCTGAAGAAATTATAACATGCAAATAATTGAATTCCATAAAAAAACTACCTGAGTGAAAAGGAAGAATTTGGAAAAGAAAAACTATCTCACCTATTCTGAATAGCCTAAATTAATTCTACTCTAAATCAAAAGATAATACATAAATTACATATAGCTTTCCCTGCCCATTCTTTATTCAAAGCAGTAGGCTTTTAGTGCTAAAAAAGCCTACCAAATAGAGTATTGAAAAACAGTGAAGAAACTAATAGGGTAGTTTGGGGCAGAAGAAGAGGTTGATTGAGGCAATGAAAGCCAACAGAGGGAAAGAATAAACAGAGAAAATGAGAAAACAAACTCAAAGCAAAACTCAAGGAATGAGAAGACAGTTCAGATGGAGAGAGGGTTCCTGAGTGCATTTGTGGGGTTTTGAGTTGCAATTTGAGGCAGATTGATTTCAGAAACTCCAGGGGACTTAATCATTTACTGTATTTTATATCTTGTGTTAAGTTGTTTTATTTTGCTCCTTGTAATGTGTATTCTGGAGGGATACTATTACTTCTCTGCATAATTTGTTGATATTGTCTGTGTTTGCTTTCCTAGGCCTGAATAACACTTAATGTAGTAATAGTTCTATATTTCAAAATAATCCTTTAAGAGCATTTCCCTGTTTGCATGGTTGGAATGAATTGATTCTCAGTAGATACTTGATTATCAAGTTCAATCACACAATATTTGAAAATGAATATTTATTACTGTGTATTTTGCCAACTAGTATGAAAGGGTTCATTTTAGCAGTACAGTTTGCTTAACTAAAAGTCATTTGCAATAATTATAAATCTGTTCAATTATTTCTAGAAATATCAATTATTTACTAGGAAGCTTAAGAGAAACTTAACAATTAACAATTGAATGTTCACAAATAGCAGACGTGGAAATACAAAGAAATAAACTGTCATTGTTTTGGTGAGAATAGAGGGAAGAGGCTCAGCATATGAGCACACTAGAACATGTTGTTTTAGATACTTCTGTAATAATAAATGAATTTTTACTTAATGCACAATAACCTCACATCAAAGGTGCAAGTATTTAAATGGCTAAATGCTATTTAAATAATGACATCTCCATATTGTGCATGTAAGCTGCACAGAAATCCTTCAAAAACTCATGGATGCTTTAGAAAGGATGATGGCCTGTTTCTCTGTTTTGGCAACTAAATGGAATTGGGGATGTCATTAGTTTTGTGTCACCCACTGATGAGATTATGGGCCCTTAACCACAAAGTGATATCACATGCATTGAAATATCCAGGTTTCATGTAGAAGGAGTAAGTAGCTAATGTGAGGGATGGGCAAAGAGAAGGGAACTACATGTGCAGGTTATATAAAAGAGAGTGGATTAAGCTAACATGGAGTTTTTCCCAGATTTTGGAAAGGAGAAAAGTTAAAGAATCAAAGAAAACTTCCAGGAATAAGGCTTTTTCTGGCCCCTTAAACTAATAATGTCTCTCCATCTATAACCCACTTGCTCTTTTTTAACATGGAAATCTAAGGCATCTACTGTAAATAGTATAGGTAGCAAACACTATTTTTTATTCCTCTATAAGTCATATAAGCTCTTTTATTTCTATTTAGCCACTGGAGATGCAATGGCTTTTCAATTTTTGTTCTCTGTCCTGAACCTTGGAAAAAGACTTGATGGCTAAGAGGATTGCAGAGGTGTGTTGTTGAGGGTCACACAGGGGCCTCCTGGCACTTTATTACTGGTGGAGATGCATGAGAAGAAAATTATGCAGATTTCAGGGAAAGGCTTTACTACCCACACTTCCAACTAACAAATAATGACAGGAAACAAAATCTTACACCTACCATAATATTTCAGAAGCTGTGTCCTACGAATGGCGCCAAGATGCAGTAAAAGTAAAAATCACTCTATGCTTAACACAAAACCACTTGACATGATGCTTCTGTGGATAAAGCTATCTTGATTCTTATGTCAATTCCATAAAAAACTAATAAGGCTTGTAAATGGTGTTTTCCAGGATGAATCTGACGCTTATAGCCTTGTATTAAATTTTAATTGATTCTGCTCTAACATCCTGTTGTTGATTTGAGACAGTTTCATTACAATTATTTGGACTATAACGTTCAAGTATATCTCCAGATTAATATATTCTGTCAATTATTTTAGTGTGCAGAATACAGCATATAAGGTAGCTTACAGCATTACAAGGGCTTTATTGTATCGTGTTTTGTATAAGAAACAGAAAGTCAATTTAAAAGAACTGTAACAAAGGTTCTTCCAATGAATTCAGTACATAGTTCAATGAATAAAGCATTGGTGAAGGTGTTTATAGATATAGAACATCAGCTAATTTTGCTCACTGTCATTTATTTAAAATAGTGTTTGGTGTTTTTTACCAAAGAGCAGAAAGCCCAGCAGTTGTCTGCTGTCAATGTGTTGAGGCTGAATAAGCTCCATCTGCCTGATTAATTCTGAATGACACGTGAATACTTGCATCATGCATCAGATAGTCCACATTTTAGATCAATATATACATATTTAATACACATACGCCTTTTTAATTAGTAAATATTGATGCCTTTTCTGAGGTCATTAAATTGGAATATATATCCCTTAACAGAAATAGATATTGTACACACAGTAAAATTAATCCACTGTTTTCTACTGCAGTAATAAGCCTTTTAAAACATCTAAAATATTTCATAAATTTTCATAAAATTTCATACTCTAAGCCTTAATCTCTCTTCCATCTTAATTTACCTCCCACAAAATGACATAAAGTAGCGAGCTAGATTTTAACCACAAAAAACCTAATAATGAACAAGCCACAGCACCCTGAGGAGAAGGGTTTGACTTTTACTGTGCAACTGGTTGACTGAATGCTTTACGAGTCAGAAGGACAAGAGAGAGGAACTTTAAGAAAGAAACAATATAAAACTGAGTGTGTTTGAACAGGAAGATCTGTCATTCCACTGATATGAAATAGTCCTACCTGAGGAATAAGGGCCTAATGATCTGATGTATACCTTGCAAGAAAATGCACTTCCATGAGATGCACTTTTGTTTTCCAGCGTGACGCCGTGGAGAACTGTGTCCAAATAGGAGAACAGAATTTGGCTGTGTATGAATAGCTTCCAGCTTCCATAGACAACTACAGCAGTGACAAGTTGTCTGGTCTCTTACAAGGATGCTAAGGACAAAAGATAAGGCATTTTCTAATTACTTTTTTTAATGCTATAAGCCAAAACCAGACCAAAGTTTTCCTCCAGCTCTACTGCAGTGTACCCTCACTACTGCTGGAGGCATTGACAGCAACAACTGTATCTCTTCTTCCTAAGGTAATTTTTTAAAGAGGTTCTGACTAAATTTATGGAATACTGCAGTCTGCGTTCTTCTGGCCCTGAATACTTTTAGTTCTAATATGCTTTGCAATTTACTACACTTAAGCAACTTTTGCCTCCCCATATTCCCAGCACAGAATGTCCTCGGGTAGCTCCTTCCTTAGTCCCTTCTCCAAGGAGAGATGAAAGCACCATTCAGGAAACGTTTTCTTTTCAGACTATTTTTGTTGTGTTGTGCTACCTCTGAAAAAGGATGCCATTTTTGAACACTGAGCATAAAATGAGCCATGGTTTTTATTCTCAGGTTTAAAAAAGAAACAAAAATAACCTCCAAAGAGTTAATAATCCATTTTCTTTAACTCTTGTGGCAGATTGCCATTTCAAGTTTTTATTAGTAGACTGATGAATGTCAAATATAGATTTTAGCACAGCAGATGCGTGTTGTTGGTTGGAATGTGACTCTGACAATAATAGTGTTTTGATTTACCAAGTATTCAAAGAAATAAATTATTTTGCTGTTTGTTTACTTAAGTGTTGTAGAGTAGTTGATTGAAATTTGACCTGAAAGATGCTTTAATGGTGAGTTCTGGATGATGGACTTCAGTGCTATGAAACATGAAATGTTACTAAGACTATTAAATACCTAGCACCTTTAAAAAAGGGGCTCTTCAGTGTTTTTTTTTAATCCCAATTTTCCACTAAGTGCCTAGAGAATGAGGTTTAAATTTTACATCTGGTGAGCAGTTACTAATAAGAATAAATGTGTAAAAATAAGGTTATTTGGTGTGATTGTAGTTTTGAACTGGTTAGGAAACACCAACTGTTTATTCAAGGCACTATTTATCATTACTGAAGTAGAAAACACATTTCATGCATCTTTCCTTTGAGAACAACTTTATAGATGTCCTGAGATTCAGTGGGTAAACAGAATATAGGGAATAATGTTGTTGGTACACTGTAAGATGAAAACTGTAAGGCTATGACTTATTTAAAAGCATCTAAGTGCTTTGCAGAATACATTACAATATTCAAACTCAGATAAGAAAAGATAGGTTTTTGTCCATAGCTTTCATGGCTTATTTAATTTGCTTTCTGTAGTTTCCAATTTCAGTACTATTAATACCTCATTCTGCTCTAAAATTTTTCATTTGTTGAGTAAAGTTTTATTGCTTCTTTGTTAGCATATATCTTTTCCTTCTTTCTTTTTTCTAGTTAACTTTCATTTACCTATTGTTTACACCATTTTCTTCCATCTAGAATGAAAATATTTCTTCTACATTGCAATCACAATCACCATCTTCGTTATTAATCCTGAGAATAGCATTACTAATAGGTTCATTATCATTTTTGTCACTTAAAAACAAGTTCATTATCTGATGAGATGCAATTCTCTTCATATGCATTTTAAGACCCTTGATTTTCTTTCTTGTAGACAGTCCTTCCTCATTACCTGTAAAGAAGACAATTTATGACTAGATTGTTAAGTTTGTCTTTATTTCTTGTGTACTCTTTCTCTATTACTTGTCTGTCTATATGTTCTTTTGGAATAAAATTTCTCTAACAATTTTCAATTTTTATTTTTTTTTTAAAGTAGAATGGTTACTTGCTTAGGTTCCCTGCGTTGAGCTGGATTTTTCACTTTAAAGGTCTTTGAGGTCAGCAAAAGAAAGGTTCTACCAAAAATAAATACATATTTTACAATGAGAACTCCCTCTCATCATCTCAAACACACATTCATACATAATTCACCAATTTTAAGGTATATTTAAAAACTCCATATATAAAATCTGATTTTTTACCTGTTTTTCTATTGTGCAGTTCCATTGACTTGGAGTAAATTGTATCAATTAATCTGACCAGCCTTTTTGAGTCCATATGCACTCTGTTTACTTATAGATGCACTCAGTACTTATAGATAGACTTCTTATGGTTGCTTTGAAAGAGGAATGATTGCAACTTTATGATCTGGTCCTCACTCTGTGTTTGAATACAGCTGTTGATGGAGATGCATATATATGCACCCATACACAAAGAAAACCACCCACAGATATTTGTCCACAGTCTCCTGGGAAAACATTCTTGTTTCTCTGGACCAAATTAGACAATTGATGTTTTTAAAAATTTGAATTGTGCTTTGAATCAAAAGGCCAGCTGTTCTTTAGTGTAAGTTGACTGCCAACTTAAATGAGAAAGAACTAGTACTTAGTTAAAGATATAAGCCTGAACAATTTCACTGATAAGGTATTAGCTAAGCTCCTGAACCGTAATGTATTTGTTACATACAAGCATTTAAACTTTTTAAAGTATGACATTGTAATACTGAATAGAAATGTATGATTTAAAGTATTTCAAGTTTATTAGTACAGCATAATCAGTAAGAAAATACTCTAGAGTCCATAATATCTTTTTATTGCAAAGAATTATTGGGAATGTGAGCCTCTGTTCTAGTAGAACTTGAGATGTATAAAGCCATTCTGTCAGCTCAACACAAATATGATTTCATTAATTGATTATCATTATGTATTTGGAGAATATCTGGCTGGAAAATAGTTCTGGATGATTTGTATAAAATGAGATTTATGCTAAATTAAACCCTCATTAATCAATCATTCTCATAAAAATATACGTTTGGCTTTTAATATTTGCAAGGAGCAGTCATATGGTATTCTCTGAAGTGTTTCAATTTTACTTAAGGTAAAACATTTTATTTCTAACTTACTTGATTTAAAAAGACATATTACAGAAAACTGTCATGATTTGTCAAGCAATCCAAATCCTGAAATGTGACAAATCAGATACTTTTCTGCTCTGTTAGCACATAATAATCTTGAAGAGTTCAAGAGAAGATTGACTTATTAGTTAGTTTGTTAGCATGACAGTTAAAAGAAGAAATGTGAGAAAAGAAGGGAGAAAATAAAACATTTTTTGTTGGATTATATAATGTAACATCCAAAATAAATCCATCTATTAAACAAACTTTCAAACAGATAAGATGACTTTTTTGAATGTTTTTCCTATCTTTTTTTTCTTTTTTTCTTCCATTGAAGACTAAGACTGTACTAATGAACTTCAGTGGGTCACTAGCAGCAATTGGTTCTAAAACACCAGTAATTTTCCATGAGGCTGTGGCATGGAGACCTGTAAGAAATCTGCAGATTTAAAAGCGTAAGTCATTTTTCCCCAACCCCACCCCCAGTTTAACAAAAATAACCACAAAACCTTGGGTTTGGACAACAGAAGCAAACGCAGGATGAGTTGCTCTAGTCCTGTCTTCCTATTTGTCTGCTGATTGGCAACATCTTCCTCTGTTAGCAGCTAACGGTGTAAGAATGGTCATCAGATCTGTTCAAATATGAGCAGCTACATGGGTTTTTTTCCCATTTTCTGGACACGATTTATCCTTCCTGCTGAAGAAAAGATTTTCTCTCTGCCTTTCCACCCTGCTGTTTTGAGGCAACATTGCCATTTTTGGAAAGAGATTGATGGGCCTTGGTAGGTTCATGTCGGGGCAAGTCTGTGGGTTTTTTTTCTGTTTTGCTGCTTTGCTCAGCAAATGTTGGGAAGTCTGAGTACTCCTCTTGGTTTGGTTGCCAACATGGGGTCTACAAGGAAGTGGCAGGTGAGAAGAATAGTACTAGTGATTATGCAATTTACATTGGGTTTATGTTGAAGGTGTACTGCCAAACACTTTAACCCATGTAAGGGCTTTAATGGTAGAAGCCCTGAGACTCCAACAGTGCAGGAGATCAGCAACAGGGACCAGTAATGAGGCTCTTTCTAACTGTTTTTCTTCTAGATTTAGTACCTCTTCTTAAGCCACAGCCCCTACAGTTGTAGTCACTGATCACAAAAAGTAAGCTTGAGGGTTTTTGCCCTCCTATGTTTATTTTTTTCAGTTTTTCTGTTAAGTTTAGCTTGTGACATTTCATGTACTCTCTGTATCTGAACTTTGATTCATCCAAATAAGAATTATGTGGGTTAAATTCAGATCAAGATAATGTGACATACTGTAGGAAGTTGATTCTTTCCCTTTCACCTCCTGCTGTCAGTGCAGTGAACAATTTTTGCTTACAGAGCAATTCCTGAACTGCACACATGCTGACACCAGGAGCAGACATACAATAAAATCTGACCTGACCTATGCTACATTTGGTAAAAATTCCAGGTCATTCACCTTTTTTTATGTGATATTTCTCCCCCTCTCCCCCCAATCCATATATGAAAATTTTTGTATACAGATTTCAACATCACTACCATTGCTGATTCTTCAATTTTTCTTCTGGATTATTCTTAATGCAGCGTTTTTCTTAGACTCCAAATAGACTGCTTTTCTTCCTCCTTTTATTACCTTCTTATCAGAACTCCTGTTATTCAGGAAATACTAAAGTGTTATCCTTAATCCATTAGTTCTTATTAGCTCACACTCATTTTTTTTAACTATATGATTCAAAGCTCACCTCGTCCAGTTGGAATGTTGTGGATATGCACCTTTACACACACACACACGCACACACTCTTAAAACTTGTGACAAAACACTTTGCCCTCCTATGTCCATTCACGCAGACAAATGTCCCATCAGCACCATAGGAGGACATGTACACAGTGAAACCCTAACATGTGTTGTGTCTTCAGAGATGACAATAGTAATATTATAAATAAGAGGGGATTTTGTAGCTGAAGTTCCTTGATGGCATTTTTCACTTTGGGATTCAAATACTAAGTGAAATCAGTTTATTCTAAACCTAATCCTGGAACATGAGAACAAAGTATATCTGTTAGTTTTTACTGTAGCCCCCTTTTCATTCTACTGTTAGATCCTTGCCTAGTTTACTAGTCTCCATCAGCAGCTAATTATGTCCTTAATATGAATTTCAGAATAGACCAGAGTCTGTATCTACTTAGTTCAAATAGTAAAGAGACCTAGTGATTTCAGTGAGTAATCTACCTGAGGCAGAGTTTATTTTACACTTATTTTGAATTGTGTGAATTCATAAGACAAATGCAAAATGCATTCCAAAGCAGGAGGCTGCTTAGTCTACACAAAAAGATAAGGGAGACAAGTTGGAAAGTTGTTATTCAAATCAAGTCTCAAACGCAGGAAATTGTACTGAAGAAGGATATACAGGACATCCAAGAGAAGCTGCAGCTGAAGAAAGGAAGAAAAGAAAATGTAGAAAAAGTGACCCTGAGATTAGCTCAGTTGGTTAGAGCATGGTGCTAATAACACCAAGGTCCATGGGTTTGATCCTCATGAGTCATTCACTGAGGAGTTGGACTCAATGATCCTTATGGATCCTTTCCAACTTAGAAAGAATATTCTGTGAAATTTACTTTTCCAGTCCTTTGGGTCAGAGTTTTGTGGACCATTGAAATCAGTGCTGCTTCATATTTGATTTTGTATTATTTGCAATTGCTAGAGATTTACTTTGAACTGGTTTTGGGTTATGATTTTTATTTGTGCCTTGATGGGTTTTGATCTATGTCATTGCCTGATGTGATTAGCAATTTGATTGCACAAGTATTTGGACTGAGGTGAGGATGGAAGTGGACTGGAGGTGAGCAGAACTGTGTTAGCCTATTTGTCCTTTTGATCAGCAGTATTAGTGGAGATGTGAATCCCCTGCTGACATGAGTTATACCAGCTTCCGTCACTGAATATGCAATGCAAGCCAGCATAGATTTTGCTGGCAAAGTAGGACATAGAAACAATTTAATACATCCACTATTCTATATTCACAATGGCATAAAAAATATTCTAATTACTACATAGGACAATCAAATCTTGTCTAGACATTTGGCAGATACGTTTTTGGGACAAGTCTTGGTTGTGGGGTTTTTTAAGGCTAAGAAGTAGATTTACATATATAAATTACTTATCCTCTAATGGTGTAAACTGTCCACTGACTTTGGTAGTACTACAAAAGTTTGTATCCACTAACCATGAACCATGAGATATTAAAAAAGCAGGGAAGGGTCTAAAGGAAGTTAAGACTTTGGGCTAAATGGTCAACCCTTTTCCAGACTAATCTTAAATAGAAGCACAAATAGTGAGGGGAAACTATACTCAAAAGAAAATCATATCAGTAAAACTGTGATGCAAAATATTGCACTCACATAATAATACACACACATTTTATGTCCAGGCATGCAATAACAGCTTTGCATAGCAGATAGCTTCATACAGCAAAAGACTTTTCTATCTTTATCAAAAATATGTTTTAAATTCACAAACATACCCTGTTAAGAGAGACATTAATTAGAATGTAGATGAAAAATATAAATAAATAAAATATCATGGGATCTGTAATTTCCAAAATAAATTGCAATCACTCCTTAGAGATATATTTGAGAACTGTGATGGAACAAATAAAGGTCATGGTCTTAATGATTCAAAATAGAAATTAATTTTTAACTATGATACCCCTCCAGTTAACATGAGTAATTAAGAACAATACTCTAAAATTAAAGACAAAAATAGAGAAAAAAATTATTCTAACAGAAAAAGCGCTATTGCAAAGTTAACACCATTCTTGTGCATGCTTGGGAACTGAACTAACTGCACTCTGTCTGGCGTTCAAACCTTCCCAAACTGACACTGCTTTTCTGGTAAGAATATTTCTAACTATAATTTTTTTTGCTGTGACAGGGCTAGGTAGAACTTGAATTCTCTGTCCTCAGATCAAAAAGGAGTGGAGTAGGTAAAGAGGAGAGCAAAATTACCACATTTCCCATTCAGATTGAAAAATGCATATATATATGTGCATGTGTGTGTGCATGCATTATTGAAGAAATGAGGTTCACTGCATTGATCATGGATCCTTAAGCAACTCTGATGAATCAGAGGATGAATTTTCTTAATACATCCTTAGGGCCAATATTGTGAAAGTGAATTTACAATCTTTGAGTGTTCTTCACTTTGAGTTGTTCTTCATCCTTCTCTTTTGCCCCTCTCTGCCCCTTCATCTGCCTTTCTCCTTTGCTTTTCTTCTTCCTCCCTTCTCTGCCTGCTTTCTCCTGTCTCTGTCCTTCTCATTTTTCTTTCTTTTCCTCCTATGTTCTCTCCCATCCCTTTCTTTCTGCCTGCCCATTTCTGCCCTTCTTTTAACCTTCTCTGATCTTCTCCTTTGCCCTTTTACTTTGCTCTTCTTCTTACCCTTTTTTTTTTGTCCTTCTTCTCTGCTCATCTTCTCCACTCATCTTCTCCACTGTTCTCTGCCCTTATCTACCCTTCTCTCTGCCCATCTGTCTTTGCCCATCCCTGCTCTTCTTGTACCACCTTATCTGACCTTCTTTTTTGCTCTGCTCCTTTGCCCTTCTTCCTCATTCATCTCTGTCCACCTTCCCTGCTGTTCTGTCTGCCTGTGATCTTCTTTGGAGTTCTTTAAACTTCTCTGACCTTCTCCACCCATCTATTTTCACCTCTGCCCTTCTTTTACCTCTGCCCATCTCCACTCTTTGCCTTTCTTTTCTGCCTTTCTTCTGTTCCTTTCTTTTTCACCCTTCTTTGCCCATTTTTTGCCTTTCTTTGCTTTTCTGTGCTGTACTCTCCCCTGCTGTGCTCTTTTTTGACATTTCTTGACCTTCACTGTCCCCTCTCCTTTTGGTCCCTTAGTCTCTGCCTGCCCATCTCTACATACAGTTAATTTCTGTTCATCAGCTTGTCTTTTATTTTCAGGAGTCTTTGCAACATGTCTAGGAGACCTCAAATGCAGCGAGGTCCTGTTCTCTAATTCAACCTGTGTCAACATAGTAATGTAGTTATTGGGAAAAAAAACCCCAAACCAAACAAACACGTTCCTCTGGTAGTGTTGCTTAGAACAGTAATATATGACAGCGTGAACTAGAAACCATTAGCCATAGGCTCCTCAGAGATCCCTTTGTATGTAGGTGTTGCAAGTAGAGCCATGTTTTTAGCAGGCAGGACAGTGGGCTTCCTTTCTCTTTCTTGCACATAGGTGATGAGTATGTGCTGTGTATAGTCTGAAGCAGTTCACACCACTTGGCAATCTCAAAGAATAGCAAAGAGGTGAGTTGCGTACTTTATTGTCAGCAATTCAACATTCACTGGGCAGGAGTAAGAGCTGGGGAGGAATTGCTCATACCTGTGGTGTTCAACCAGATTTCTGGTGTGCTTGTATACAAGTTTGCTTTGCTGTCACAACATGCTGCTTTGTTTTAAGAGCCCCTTGGGATACCGCTAGCTCCGGGAGCAAAGATCCTCCCAAACTTTGATTCATCTCATACCCTCGAAAGAAAAAGGACAGATTTCTATAGTTCAAGGAAGGGTTCCCATAACCTAACTGTATGTTTTTCTACTCACATCAGATCCCAAATGACCAATTTTGTGTCACAGCCTTGTTTGGAATTGCACCTTTATTTTAACTTCTTAATGGGCAAAGAAGGACTTTACAAAAAGCACAAGAGAAAGGGCAACATAAATACTCCTTTTTCTTGGGTGAATCAAACACTGGAGCTGGAGGGCATTTGGGCATTTGAAACCTCCCTGTATTCAAATAGTTTAACAAGGAGATGAGGGATTCATTATATACCTGTATTTTGCCAAAAGCTATGTACAGAAAATGACTTTTTTTTCCAGTCTACAAAAGGTATGTCAGAACCACTTAGTAAAAGCCTACTAAATGTTATTTTCTTTCTGAAAGCCTTTTCTAGCTGAATCCCAATATTACTATTAACAGAATATTGTGCTGTGCGACATGAAATATAAGTAATTTTAAACTATTTATGTTAGTAGATAATATTCTGGTCAGCTCATGTTACAGTGTAATAAAGTCACCTAGATATTTACGTGGAACTCATTTTAATAAATATATTATTTAGTAACATATATTTTACCTTAGTCTCATGCTGAGCATGAAACTCTATCGGCAGCACAGTTTAGCATTTATAATATACAACTTTCTGAAATTGATCACTTTTATTTGTATTTTTTAAACATCTTTGGGGGGAGTGAATAACATTCATCACTCTGAAATATTGTATTGTTGTCATTCTCCTGGGCACTATTCAACCATGCTGTACATGGCGTGCCATTTAAACAATTATTTTCTGATCTTAGAGACAGAAGGGGACTGTATCATAATAAAACCTTTTTCCAAATAAGGTTTTCCTATGCCTGTTACTCCAGAACACAGAGGTGGTGTTTTGGCAGGGTACACGTACAGGGCACCTCATACTGAAACTCCTATGGCTTAGCTACCCATTTGCTGTGCTGTCACTGCCCAGACTTTTCTTGTTTTCTGTATACGAGATATAACTTGCTCCAGCATGCCCAAATGATCTCTTCATAGAATCTATGTTTAAGAGCAAAGGAGATAAAGTTATTTGTGATTCTGCAAGAATTGCTAAGTATGGACCCTCAGTAGTACTGCTGTAGCAGAACGCAGATTTCTGGCTCCACAAAACAAAATTTTTACTAGAAGAATTCAAAAGTAAACAACAATTTACTGCCCATAGGTACTAACTAAGGCTTGGAATAAAAGTGTATTCTTGGATTTTAAGATCTTGGTTAAAGTTTTAAGACTCAGCACCAGTGAGAGATGTATGCCCCTTAAATACCAAGATCTGTATATGACACATGTGGTAGCAGCAGTACTCTACAAGTAGGTGAGGGTGGGAGCAACAATAATATTCTTCTGCAAAAATTAGAAGTGAACTGAAGCTGTAAGAGTTCAGTGTGGGGAACTTGACTTTTTTCCTGTTGAACAAACAACTACCCATGCAGGGGAGAGAGATTCCTCTTCTCCTGAAGCCACAGTAGTACCAGTGAATTTACTGGCGTAAAGACCAAGAAAGAAAATACCAAAGGAAACTACAGTTAACTTAGTGTAAATCTGAGGTTGTAATGTGGTGGGTGACAGATCTTTGCTACAGTATTGGCTGAATTTTTTGCTTTGTAATTAATATAATTATAAAATTTTATTTTTTTCCTCACAAAGCTTTATTCTAAAGCTTTAACCCACAAAAGGTGGAGTTGTTCCGAGTGAACTGCATTACTAACATATGTTGTGAAACATGTCTGCAGGCACTTCTCCCTGCTATTCAGACCTTCACATGAAGCTATAATCAATTGATATGGTTAATTAAAATCAGATTTTGGCATGAAATATAGGGATTTTTAAAAAGTCAGATATATTCTCCCTTGAGACTCAAAAAGACCAGAGTTCTTCAATATAAAGGGAAAACAAACAAACAAAAAGTTCCTGGATATAGATATCTAGGCATTCCAAATCTGCAATTGAGATTTGATTGCTGGGGCTAGAGGCTGAAGCAGTTGTGAGAAATCTTAGCTCTTTCAAAGTGTCACGGACCCAACAGTTGGCATGGTAGACAGAGTATATTCAAAATCTGGAAGGCATCTGACAGCACATCATGTAAACTAGAGCAGCTAAACTGAGAATAAGTGATATTCATATCGTTTACAGTGTTCCCATGTAAAATAAGATGATACAGTTCTGAGACTTAATAAGACATATTTTTAAATAAACAATACAATAAAACTGTACGTAAACATGATGTTACTGCCTTCGTCTAAAAGGGCAGATCAAAAAGTGGTGATAATGGCCAGTAAAGATTGCATCCATGAGCCTGCATCAAACTCTTTCGAGTAGCTCTTTTTGCTTGTACTTTGCTTTGATCTGTCTAGCACAAGTTAAAGATTTGTGTCTTGAACTGTGATTTTTTTTTTCCCCTGAACTTTTTTCCCCTATTAGAAGACTTAATTTAGTCTGTGCCCTCTTTTCTGATCCATTTTATTATCTCTGGTATTAAAACAGTTATTCACAGTTGCCATCTGTATTGCAGATCTCTAAATGCACTCAATACAATTTGCCTGTTACTTGCCTTGGAAGTACATAAAAAAAAGAAGAAAGTCGGTGAAGAAAATTTGGCTTACATGGAATCTCTTCCATGTTGCTTATTGCTCAGTCAGTGAGAACAGAAAAATATAATATACACTATATAGATTAGGAGAATTAACCAAATCTCTGGCAGAAGCAGCAAGAAATGAGGAGTTGGAATTGCATGGGGTCCAGGAAAGGAAAAAGCTTTTAAAGCGATAAAAGGAGCTTTGGCATCAGCGCCCACTCTTGTGCTCCTGGATTGTGCAGAGCCCTTCAATTTATACATGGATGAACGGAAAGGAGCAGCCAGTGGAGTGACAACACAGAAGTCAGGACCTCACTAGAGACCTGTTCCATACTACTGCATGCAACTAGATTCATTTGCAGCAGGAGCACCAGCCTGTCAGTTTTAAATCAGCAGCAGTGGCCACCATATCAGAAAGAAGCCACCCCCTCATTCTGGGACACCAGCGTTACAGTTTACATCCCACATGAGATGGAAATACTGTTGAAACAGTATGAAACACAAGCATCAAGCAGCCAGGCTTGGAGGTCAGGCTTAGGTAAGAATCCTGAAGGGTGATGTTATTTGTGCCAAAATCAGCATTTTAATGATTGATGTTACTCCTTAGTGTAGGGGAAGGAGTTAAGAGGAGACAAAAGTTAGTGTGTTCCCTCTGACATTGATAAAAAGAATTTCATACAGAGAATTGTGATGCAGCTGCATTATTGATGATCCTTTGATCTATGATCAATTTTTATAGCATACTGTTCACCTACACTACACTATTTCTTATTGTGTCCAATAATTGAAAGTTACAATATTTGAAAAAAACCTTACCCTCTATTGTTTCCTGTTCTTTCTTTTCATATGCTTAGCTTATCCTGTCAGGTTTTTCTAAAAAGCTTGTTTTGTCCATAGGAGTTCTGTGTTAGTTATTCCTAATGCTTTAAGTCAGATTATAAATGAATGATTAACACCAAAAAAATAAAAGTTTGAATTAAAATAGAACCAGGGAGCTTGGCAATGGCCTAATTTTTTTTTCGGTAGGTTGTTGAGGGAATTAAATTCCTAAAAATTTATAAGATATTCTCTTCCCTGCTCTTTCTAATATGTTGTTTGGGTCTTTTTCTCCAGCCTCCCAGTTAATGGCACGTATTAGTTTGAGCCTCAATGAAAGAGAAATGAAGGGGATATAGAAAAACAACCTTGGTTTATGTTGCCCTCAGTATTTCTGAATGTAGAAGAAAAAGAATGTAACCTGTTTCTCTTTCAGTGGTGTCTAGTCTACGGGCCACATTTAGGCCCTTATTCCTTTTTAAAAACAAGCTCTGTATAATATACCTTTGCATCTTTCTCCGAAAAAGCATACAGGCTGAAAATTGAGAACAGATTCCCTAGGAAATGCAGTAGGAATGTGTTTGATTCTGCAGCCCTAATAACTAAGGAAAAACTGTTGCCTGATTTAGAAATGGAAAAATTGTAGAATTGGCAAATATAATCTTTAGTTTTTGGATGCATGAAACAAAAATTCTAAGCAGAAATTAATTTTGTTTCTAACATTGAAATGTTTATTACAGGATCTCTTCATAATTGGTGAAAGTTATTTGCAGTGTGATATCCAGAAGTAGGCCTTGTATATGCGTGTGAATCTGGAGAGAAATACATACATGACTTGTTTTAATTTGAATTATTAGGCTAGCTTTTAGGCTGAGAAATGGTTTGAACACAGAAGTGAATGGCTGGTGCATGGATAAGTGGAATGCACTTAAACAAACTAGCAACAGTGTGGGAAAACTGAAGACAGTATCTTCTCACAAGTCTGTTGCCTGCCGTGCTTAGTTATGTCACTTCAGTGAAGCTTCATCTCAGAAAATTCTGAATAAAGCTTTCAGCTCAGTTCAGTTAGGTATACATAAATGTTTGTGTGATTGAGTGCCTAAATTATAGGGAGAACTAAAGAAAAATCCACTTTACTGGGAATTTTTTTTATCTTCCTGTTTTTCTCTGATGTGTTTTGCATTTTGAACAAACACAGCAACTGCTCAATAGATGAACATTAAGAATCTCTATTTCCCTCTTTGGTGGAAGGAAAGAGCTGCTCTATTTTATAATGTAAATAAGCTAGAAATAATAACCCTGTC
Organism: Cephalopterus ornatus; assembly: GCA_013396775.1. NCBI lineage: Eukaryota > Metazoa > Chordata > Aves > Passeriformes > Cotingidae > Cephalopterus > Cephalopterus ornatus. The sequence continues at coordinate 783,594 of VZRE01000501.1, forward strand.
TTGCTCTCATAAGTGCAAGTGCACTCAAATATTCTTTTTCCATATCAGTAGTATCAAGAACCACATAATTTTTTAATCACAATAATTAAGCTACTCATTTTGAAATCGATATTTTTTATTTTCTGAAATAGTGTCTAACTCCCCTTTTTTTCCTCCTAAAAAGATATTCAAACCTGGATCTCAAAATGTGTAGTTTATTCAATGTCTTCTCCATGAATTGTTACCACATTCATTGTTAATGTTATGTGAATTTAAAATAACCTGCTAAAACAAATTTCTATTTTTCCACCTTGACCTGCATTTTGCATGTAGATAGAATAGTTCCAGGAAGCACAAGCACAGTGACATTAGTGACAAACTGTGGTTTGGTCTTCTCTTTCAGGTGGTACTGCTTTTAAATTCTTCCTTTTATGTCAGTGTGCTTCTTTTTAGAGGAATGCATTCTACCACCCATTACTTACTCTGTCATTCAAAGGCAAACCAAGACTTTATAACACTCTGAGACAAATATTAAATAAAACTTGACTTTTTTTTTTAAATCTGCCTTTTTATAAAGCAGTAGCTCTCTCCATGGTTAGAGGGCCGCAGAAAACCGTGAAACCTTGCTAGAGGTGAGATCTCTTTAAAGACAGTTGTTTCTAGGGTTGACTAATTTGAGAACCACAGAACAATAAAAGGACAAATGCAGATCTGTAATACTGATGTGATTCTTGAGTGTAACTACATGTCTAATAATTCTACAGTTGCCAGTTCTTCAGACAGCAATACTACATGAAAGTGTAGAAAATGTGCATAACATTTCAGCACCCAAAGTCCTCAAGAATCCTTAAAAATCTAAATACCAAATCACTTTGTCAATTTATCAATGTCCTTATGAATACCTCTATTTCTTAAATATGCAATGAGAATTGTAGAAGTCATATTTTCCATGAGTTCTCAGGAGCAAACTTTAATGAAAATTGGTTCATGTTTATTTTATATGCAGGCATGGTGAAAAGGGAGCAACATGCTCACTTCTCAGGTGAAAACATCTTTGTTACTTTATTTGCATTTTACCCTTGTAAATGCATATTTCTTGTAATAAAGATATCTCACTGTGCCTTGAGAATAGTGATTGCTCTTCTATAGCTGGCTAGATGTTATTCTATCACTTTCTAGATTTGACTAACTGCCAGGATATTTTCCTGTTTTTCTCCATTCCCCCAGCTGGGATCTGTTCTGTGTCGGTTATAAAGGAAAACAGAAAAGTTGCTAGTATTGTTTCCATCTGGATATGTAAATTAACCAACCTGTGTTGAGAAAAATGATACTTTTGCTTTTGAGAGTTAGGAGGAAAGGAAATTTAAACTTTACATCTAGTAACAGAAGTTTGGGACCCTATGCATCATATTTGTCCTCAGGACAATAGCAGTCTAACACGACAGTTGGCAAGGAGACTAATAAATTACATGGAAGTGTAGCCCCAGGCAAGAATGGATGGATACGAGCTTATCTCCCATGCATTTCTCTTTGCTGCTCTTGTTAGTAGGCAGCATTGTTTTCTGTGGTTCTTCTGGGAAAAAAGCAGAATTATCAATTATGTGTTAACACAGCTCCCCAAAGAGTCATAGACTGGAGGGACGTTGCTCATCCGTTGCTTTTTCACTATGCCTTGTGTTCAACTACAGGACAGATATTTAGGATCTGTAAATTTTGAAGATTTAATTTGTATCTGCACTTAAACCACAATTCTTTAGGTTCATCAATCACTTCATAAAATGTTTTAAGCTGTGGATCCTTTGAATCTATTTATCCCAATATTTCTAATAGTTGCTTCGCTCTTTAGCAAGAAATGCACTGTTGCCTGAGGTTTTGAAAAAATAAGTATTTTCCTGAAAGCTGCATGGCAAACACATTTCCCCTACTTCCTATAGAAATGAGGATATAATAATGTAAAGCCTATACTTCATCAAGGATCCCCTGGACTATGATGTTAGAAGCAAAAGCCACATTTTCTTGCAGTTCTTAATGCACACACACACACACACATATTTTTATATCTGTGTATATAAATATCTATCTTTGTGCACACTTCTCTGTGTACTCTATCTCCGTGATCCTTCAGCTGGAAAAGTTTGATTCCCATCAAAATACTTGAGAAGGTTCATTATTTTCTTTCTAAAGATTACTGTGGTTTGACCTTGGCCTATCAGTTCTTAGACAGATTTGACCTCACTGCTCAGAAAATAAATGTCTCTGCCAAAACCACATTCTAGAATGTAACTGACAGCTGCTTTCTTTCCAAATCTTGCCTATTAAAGAACTCTTGATAAAACCAAACAAATTTAAACCTAAAATGTGAGAGAAATTTACTTATCTTGTCAGAAAATTGGAGATCATTAATAAACTGTAAAGTGAAGAGATGGACTCTACTCAGTAGGGACAATATATTTTTTTTTCATACAAGGTGTTAGTTACTAACTTTATTATCTCATCTGACTTTAGAGTTGTGATCCATCTGCAATGAGCTCTTGTGCTGGAAGAGCCGAGCTAGTTGTGTTTCTGTAGTATGTCTAGTTTGTTTTGAATGGCACTATTTAAAAGGGGGTTTCTGGTCATATGGTATAGATAAAAGCTACATAATTTGGGGGGGGTTTGGTGTGTTTTGTTACGGTTTTGGGTTTTTGTTGTTGTTGTTTGTTTGTGTTTCATTTTTTTTTAAACTTCATTAAGGCAAGGTTTTTCTTGTTCCTTTTTTCAGAGTTCCTATATCTTGTATTCCTAAAGAAGTGTGCCAGTCTCAAGTCAGTCTACCAAACTTTCCAAACTTTGCATTGCAAAAAGAATAAATGGCCTGAAAGTGCTTTTCCTGCTTCCCACATCCTCACACTTCCATAAGAAGAATTAGCTTTTTTTGCTTACTTGGACACTTTCAATTTTCTCCAGTGTCCTTCCCCATCCAGAACCAAGGACTACTATGCAGATAAGAGTAAGAAAAATCCTCAGAGCACTCAGGGAAAATAACCTTCTGGCATGAGAAGAAACATGACCTTGTTTACTCCCACCTATTCTTGCTTCTCCCTTATTTTGAGAGAAAAGTATTTTTACTTAATGGTTAAATGATTTTTTTTTTTAATGTGGTACTTCATAAAGAAATTGATTTTAAAAATGGGGTCAAAGACATGTCTATTCTACTTGGAGATGGTCTAGCACCAACTGTCCTTCCTCTAGGTCTGAGAGCCAGTGTGAGTACAGGGAGAGTGATTCTGGGTCATGAGCTGATATTTTCTCCAGACACAATATGATGGAAACGTGTCCACAGTTTGATGTGGATATTACAGCTGGATAAGTGGAATTCGAACATTAGTCCCTTTAACAGCACAGATGTGGTGTAGGACTTACTTTGAAAGCAGGAGTACAGTTAACTGAATGTCATCTTGCCCAGTCCTGTCCCAGTGACTAAGCATGCATTTGTCAGTAGAATTAAGCTATATGCTGTTTGAAAGTAGGATTTAAGTTTTCACTTTTGTAGTTGCTTTTTGAGAATATTATCTACAGCTCAAGTAACAAACTTTAGAATCAAAGCTTGAGACAAACATTAATCTTGAAAAGTTTGGATGACCTCTGGACCAACACTTGAAAGCCAGTCAGTATACATTTTAAAGCACACCACATATTGCAAACACATTAAAACTACAGATAAAAACATGAATAAATCCTAAATTGTGACCCTAAACATTTTCAAATAGCTTCAGCTTCACTCTTCTAATACTCTCATACTTTTTTTTATCTCTATTTTCCACAAGCACATAGAAGACTGCTTCTCTTCATGCCTAAAAAGGCTTCAGTTTTGATAGGACTGAGTATTCTAGTTCGTGCTTAAAAAGAGTCGCTATCCAGAAAAAAGGTATTTTCTTTCCTTGCAACTTTATGCATCACAGATCTTGACACAGTAGTCATTACTAGAGGATACAGGTCATTTAAGAAAGAGGAGTATCTACTTTCTCTGCTCACACAGTTGCCATGCGTAACGTCTTTGTACATGACTCTGGGAGATCCAGTTCAGCTTCGTTCTCTACCTGAGGTGATTATCATGCTTCCATTGGGTTGATTGTAGTGATTTTTATGTAACACATTTTACATAACTTCTTTAATATTCAGAGAAAAGGGAGAAACTGATTAGAAAAATGGGAGATTAAGATGTCATGGTCTTGGGCAAATAACTGGGCAGGTGAATCCTATCTTCCATTTACTACTCCAAGGTTTATTCAAAAATGTTACTCTAAAAACATCACTAAACTTTAAACTCTCTTCTTGTACTAATTTGAGCTCTTTTCTCTATTTTACTCTAGTAACAAATTTCTTAATCACAAAATACATCATGTGAGCTCTGCTTTCATACAGCCAAGGTAAAAAGAAAGAGATTCATTATCATCACCACTTCCCCCCTTTTCTCCCCCACCCCACACTTTTTAATGAGCTTTTAACCCCACTATAAAACATATGGTCTAGCTCTGTTTTATAATTATGACTTATGGATTTTCTTTTGATGCTTTTATCAGTGTTGCTGGCAAATTTTTTACTTATGTCTTTTACTCCAACTGGAAATTAATGAGTAGCTCCAGAGCAAAAATCCATTTAACCTGTACTGAAGCAGCCTACCAATCTCAGGACGTATTCCTCTGAGAAAACAGAGGTGTTTTCCTCCTCTGTGTCTCAAGACGAACACCACATATACTTAAGTACATGATAGTTCTTTCGTCTCTTTCCAAGCACCAAAAAGCATCACCACCAGAGCAATGTTCTTAGGATTGTAGGCCTTTGGTTTGGTGTTTTTTGTTATTGTTGTTGTTTTGGTTTTGTTGTTGTGGTGGTGGTTTTTTTGTTGGTTGGTTTTTTTGTTTGGTTGGTTTTTTTGTTTGATTTTTGTTAGTTTGGGGTTTTGTTTTTGTTTTGAGGGGTGTTTGTTTGTTTTTTTGAGTTGGTTTATTTCATAAGACCACCAGCAGGATGCGGATGGCTGTTCTAGTGCCTTTTGCAGTCCCAGAAGAGGCCCTGGCTAATTCAGAAACAGCAGCAAAGCCCAGGAGGTAAGACAATGCTGTGGGTCTGGCAACACGTGAAGCTGAGGCTGAGTGGTCAACGGGTCTCAGCTGTGCATCAAATGCCATCACCACCCTGAAGTGAGAGCCAATCATATCTCTCTGGGCAATATTTACTGGGAAAGGAAATTGCCTATACTGTTACTTTATGTTTAAGGGAAAAGGACAGTTCGTATGTGTTATGTAAACAACAGCATTTCTCCGTGTACAGGACTTTGATCAGTGGTGTTTTCTGTGAATAGCGAGAACCCAAAGCATTTTGCTGGGGACGAGAAGGGTCAGCAATATACCTGTAGGCTGCGACAAGGTAATTAGCTATTTAAAAACAAAAAAAAAGGAAAAGTGATCCATCTGACAGAAACTGTAAGAGAGCAGTGGGATTTTAAAGGTAAGCAATTCAGGTTTAATGAAAGATCCAAGCTCAGGCATTTTAATAGTGACATACGCCGGTTTGCAGCTTGCATGGTTTGAGTGGGTGTCTGTGGAAATTTGCTAATCTATGGAATTCGTTGTAACTAAGTTTCCTTGCTTCTTAGATGTTCTTAATGTACCAAATTTTTTGTACACATATTTTAAAGGCTATCACATTAGGCAGAAGAGTTGCTTGCATTTCAGCCCTGATCACAAAGACCACTTCTGCAGCCCACCAGCCCCATCCCTAAAAACAAACTTGCCACATGCAGACAATTCAGTAATTTTTGGTTTTCCTTGGTGCTTAAGTAACTCACAGTGGCCTTTTCTTCAAGTATCCATCACAAAGGGTGTGAAGGAGAAGGGCGTATTAGAGACAGTGCTTGTCTAGCAGATAGTGCTGGAAATTCAGGAGTGTCTTGGGGAAAGCTTCAGGGTGGTGGTAGGATGACATGTGGCCATGATCTGTTCTACCATATAGGAATATGATAATATTTAAATATTTACATTTTGGAGGGATCTGTTTTGGACAACATTAATACTGATGTTCCTATAGTAGCAATTGTCATTCTCCTAAAAAAAAACAGCTTAAAGGGAGATGAACTGGAGAGATAAAGCAAATTTAAATGTTATTGTCATCTCTCTGCACCTTTATACTGAGATGAGTTAAAGTAGTGAAAGGAAAATTAATAATAAAAGTTGAGCCTTGTGAAGCTGAGATGAGAGACGTATCTTTCAGGGAACAGTAGTGGATGTTTCTTGAGGCCTTGCTTCTTTACTGAGTCTCAGGGTTCAACAGCATCTTAGTTATAATAATGATCTGAGGATATGGGGCAGAAAAATAGCCATATTGTGTAAATATTGTACTGCTGATAGAATTTTTTCTGGCTGCTTTTCTAGGCAAACTGGTGGGGGAAGAGACCAATTTCTAGTATGGTAACTTTTAGGCATCACCTTTCAGCTGAAAGGGTGTAAAAACAAGATGTCTTTCCCAATCAATGTTGGGCCCTGCTTGTGTCATTACTTATTTCTTTCAGTGTTTACAATAGAATTTAGCCGTTGCTCTATCTGTTTAATATTTTTATTCATGTTTGGATGGTAAACAGATTCACAAGCCAATCTTGTGGATTAGTTAATTTCTAAACAACCTTGATGAACTCTCTTTAGAATTCCATTTAACAGAACCGTAATTACTTGGCTTCTGCACCTCGCAGGCTGCTGAGGCTCTGAAATAAGCCAAGGACATAGGAAGAGCTGAGAGGTTTTATTCCTCTTAAAGTAGTACTTTGCAGTTTTTCAGTGAGACAATTTCTGAGCAGAAAAAAAAATTATTTGTAGCCATGGCATATTGCTGTGAAGAAGAAATACGGCACGTAGCTTAAAGGAGAGCAAGGACCCTGTCACTTGAACAGAAAATGAAAGAAACATAATAATTGCCTTGCTGTCTTACCATCCTGTGGCATAACGCTCAAGTTTCCTTATCTGAAAGATAGGGATAGCAACACTTCCCTTCTTTAGTGATATTTTGAGAGCTACAAATAAACAACTTGGATGTAGACTTTTGGTTGGTAATATTTTCCTTATTGAGCACATTGTTGTTTTGCTCAAGATCTTGGTCACAACACATAAAAAACAAGCTTCTAATTTATCACCACCAAACCCTTTGGAAGGGGAAGTCATAATCAGTTGGGATGCTTTTATGCCACATGCTCTCCTTCGACACTGTTCATAGAGTGTCATCATCCAGGATGGAAGTCAGTGTTTTTGCTGATGATGGTACTAGATCTTGGAAAAGAAGATGCCATTTTATGTGTTCTTAATGGTCTCGAGTCAAGCATAGACTTTCAAAAACACACTCAAACATCTAATTTTATTATATAAAACTGGATACTTTTAAAAGTCATATTAACAAATTCTACTTGAACCTATACAGTTTAGATCATCACAATGTCTTAAAAGGGAGGCTGTTTTAAACTTTCATTTTTATTTAGAAAAGCACAAAGAAACTATAAAAATGGTAGGACTGCGTAACAAGTTTTATGTCTTGTAATCGATGACTATTCACACATCTAAAGGAACACCCACAGAAAAGCCCCAAGGAGCCAATTATACATACCTACCCACCTCACCTCGCTCCAGCCTCCCAGGTTTAAATAGAGCAACTACTGGTTCATTGACTTAAAGGATCTGATTTGCTTTTGCACTAATGTTATTTCAGAAAGAAGGAGTTCTGTGAAGAGGTGTTAGTGTAAATGATGGCCATATTTGAAAAGACTGAGCACCTTAGCTTAGTCTCCTTTGTGGTAGTAGAAATTAAAAACATCTCTAGGAAATTGGATATGCCTCATTCTCTGTTACATTAACGCCCACATCAAGGACATTTTATCAGTTTCTACAGCGGTTTAACTGGGATTGGTTGCTGTCAGTATGGATAGATTTGTAAGGAAGGAGAATGTAAACACCGGAGAACGCAGAATTATTGTGTCTTCTGCTATATGATTAAAAGTATTTTAACTATATTTTTAAAAAGTGAGATTATTAAAACCAACTACATTGTTACAAAATTGATTAAACCAAGGCCTCAGACTACAGTGTAAGAGCATATTTGCAAAGCAAATGCAAACAATAAATGATCAATGTGAAACAACTATAGTCAATTTAAAAAGAACGAGAAAATTATTTGTATTCTTTGAAATGGTTAAAAAATTTTTTCACTTATAATTTTTTTATTTTGACTATAATTTTTAATGCAATGAATTTAAATATAATACATAATACATTATGTTCATGTTTATAGTTCTTTTGGTGTGGCATTTGCCTTCTTTGTTTATAAAAGTGTCTGGAAAGGGAAAATAAGGATGCAGGGGAATTAATGTCTGCAGAGAAAAATGATCAACAAAACAAAAAATCACAATATCTTCACTGCAAGAAAAAGGTAGGAGGGAGTTATTTCAATAATTCTGACTAGCTCATGCTCTTACAAATAAACCCATAAACTATGTTCTTATGCACATGCTTTGTCATTAAATATTTCATTATGAACACGTCATTATTCCTTTCCCTAACGTGAAAAATAGAAAGCCAAAATGGAAAGTGCACTTGTAGCTTGAATTATAACGTATTATTTTGATTCACTTCTACCTTTGCAATGGCAACACAACCCTACACAAAAGGTCTGCTTGTGCCCATGCCAATGAATAAATTTCTTGTAAACTACGGAGAACTGGGTTTTCATCTTGAAAAAAACACTTACACACATATGACTTCTAATTGTTGTTCTGACATGCAGATACAATTCTATAATATCTCCTTAAATGGCAGTATCTCAGTGGACAATTTTGGTCCATTTCAACAACTCTGCCAAACCAGTAGGAGGTCATTTTTCCTCTAAGTCTAAAAAGACTAAATGACATAAAAAACTCCACTGTGTAAAGATGCAAGAATAAAAATGAGATTCAGTCTTTTTATCTTTATTTGATCTTTGCTTCTTTAAATTTTTAGTTGGCAACTTCATTATTAATAGACTGGCTCAGAGTTTCACACCTAATTAATGCCTGGTTAAACACCATTTAAAATATGATTCTTTTTTTGTTTCCTTGGAAGTAAATTTTCAGGCCATAGTTTCACATACATTTAAATTGGCAAAAACTGCCCCTCTGCCCAGAAGAAGTAGTTCCTTTGTGGAGGTTAGGTCTGCATAAATAAATACATGAATCTGACTGGTTTAGCTTTGAGTACAGATCATTTCCTGCCCCATTTCATTGGGTAGGCACACCAGTATTAATGTGCACAGGCACAGCTGGGCTGCTTCCTTAGGAGATAGTTTCACAGACAACACAACTCAGGTAAGTTTGGGAATTTTACTTGAACTGTCACCATTCAACACAAATTTCTAATCACTGATTTTGATATTGCTGAAAAGGACACAAACTATTACACAAATTACTTGAGTGAAAACCTATTCTCTCCCTTCCCATGCTCAGCTTGCCATATTTTTGCCACATAAAGATCAGAACTAGGATATTTTTTGACTCTCACATATGTGTGTCGTTCTGCCCTAAGCTCCACATTAAACTGCTCAATCGGCTGAGCAGACAAATGGAGGTTATTATTGCCCTGCCACTTCTTTTTTTTCCCCTTGGATTTTCTTAGGGATTGCAAAAGGCATATTCTTGACACCCAGACATTTCACATCCTGATTTCAAGCCTTCACTTCAAAGCACAGAAGCTTTCCAGCATAGTGTAAAGCACTATATTTTTGTCCTCTAAAAGTAGGCTGAACTATTTAAAATGAAACTTGAAGAAAAAAGAAATCAGCCTGAGGTACACATGCAACATAGAAAATTTCAATCTGAGCTGCTTAAATTTGTCTGCTTTTGTTTCTAGGCTAATTTAGGCCACAAAGGATGCAATCTGTATTTGGAAAATTAATTTAGGGAGAAACACAGATTTTTATAAATTCTCTATGTTCCTACATATCCTGAATTTAGTTTACTGAATGAAATTCTTACAATGGGAAGTTTCCAGCAACATTAGCTAGGGCTGTTCTAGTTAGATCTTATACTGATCAGACAAAGTGTAATCCTATTTGATAATGCATGCCAATGTGGGATTTGATAGCTGAGTGAGCCAGAGTTTCAAGCATTTAGCAGACCCAGCTGAAGTCTAACTTTCAGCAAAACTCAAGTCAGGTGCTGAAAGATTTCAAAAACCCACTAGCAATTATCAAAATACAGGTTGATAACACATTTGAATTTTTTAATTTCAGGCCTCGCTTTATTTTATTCAGAATTTCCTAGGTTTATATAAGGACAGAAAACCTTTTTATTTTGTTATTTTAAGTATGAAAATGTTTTATTCACCGCCAGTGGTACAGCATTCACAACAACTGCTTAATTTTGTGCGATTAGAAAAATATATTAATTGCATATGTGTATATTAAAAAGTGAAAAACTGTTATCAAAACTTCAACCTGTTTCTTTATATCACAAAATTTATAAAATTTAATTGAAAAAAAGAATCATGGAAATGCTTTAGCCAAAGTAATAGAAGTGTTAAGTATACTTAGTGTTAAGTATTCAGCCTCGAGTACCTAACTACTTAACATTATCCTCCTGTACATATTTAAACAAGACTATGGTTCCCACAGCAATTTTAATTAATTTTTTGTTGTATACAGGTAACATTTCAGAACTACTGAACTTACAATTGTTATGTCTTCATATGGCCAAGCAAGACAATATTGAAGATTAGTGAAGATCAGTGTGAAACAGAGGACTAAACTGAGGGGCCAGAACTAGCATTGTCTATGAAATTATTACCATATAGAATCATAACATTATTAAGGATGGAAAAGACCTCCAAGATCACTGAGTCCAGACTTTGACTGAACTTCTTCATGTCAACTAAACTGTAGCGCTAAGTGCCAAGTCCAGTTTTTCTTGAACACTTCCAGGGACATTGACTCTACCACTTCCCTAGGCAGTCAGCTGCATTGCTTAACTACCTTTTCAGTGAAGAAATTCTTCCCAATGTCCAACCTGAACCTCCGCTGGTGCAGCTTGAGGCCATTTGTTCTTGTCCTGTCACAAGTTGCCTGGGAGAAGAGACTGACTACAACCACCTTTCAGGTAGTTGGAGGGAGTGATAAGATTTTCTCCAGGTTAAACAACCCCAGCTCCCTCAGCCACTCCTCACAAGACTTGTGCTCCTTTCACCATGCCCTTCTCTGGACATGTTCCAAGACCTCAATATCTTTCTTGCAGTGAGGTGCCCAAACCTGAACACAGGGTTCAAGGTGTGGCCTCACCAGTGCCAGAGGGATAATCACTTCCCTAGTCCTGCTGGCCACACTGGTTCTGATATGAGCCAGGATGCCATTGACTTCCTTGGCCATCTGTGGCTCACTGCTGGTTCATGTTCAGCCATCTGACAACCAGCATTGGTAGCTCCTGAAGTCACATGAACCCATGATAATCTTCCTTTTTTCCTCCCAGTACTCCTGTTTATGTGATATTACATTTAATCAAGGTATTGTATAGCATGAAATATACATTTTTTAGAATTGTTTGGGATCTATGGAAATATTGACTAAAAGAAACTATTTCAAGACAGTCATTAAGCAAAGAAGCAGTTAGAATTGTTATCTTAATGTGCTTGTTTTCCCTAGAGTTGGTTCCAGTTTCATAAAAGACACTTTGATTCTTCTTGTTTTTAAATTATTTCAACCTCATATCTAGTTAAAAGAAAAGAAACTCATTAAATAAATCTCCAGACTTCAATGTTCTAAAGAAAGCTTGAAAGTTTGAACCTTGAAAGCACATGAAAGCATAGATATATGATGGGTAAGTAGTACCTCTATGTTGATATAGAAATATAGAGATAAGTAATGAAAATTGTGCATAAATATATGTTCTAATACTTGAATGTTTATGGTACCTCAGAGTGATTAACAACCACTGGATTTTGCATAGAACATAACAAGTTTAGAAAATGAAAAATTAAAATGAGGACTAATATTCTCCTCAGCTTCTATTTCTCTGGAAATTGGCAACTCTGTTTTTGCTGGATTTCTTATGATTTACTTCCTAACAGCTTAACTGTTTAATTTGAAAACAATCCTCTTTTAAAGACTGTCTTATATAATATTCTGTGCAGCAAGTTTCTGAAAATGTGTTAAAAGAAAAATAATTTTTTCTGTATACAGGACTCATTGAAACTTTTTAACTTATTTTTAAAGGATTTAGAGGGGCAGATATTGAAATGTGCTTATTTCTGACTACAGTCTTAGGGGATATGGACTCCACTGAGGCATCATTGCAGTATGTAGGATTCCTAGCAGACCTGCTCTAAAAGAGCGTTTTGATGGGAATCAGAGGAAAGGAATTCTTAAGATCTATCCCTGTCCTGATAAAATGTTCATTTTACACCAATTTTATGATTTTTCTAGTCTGCAGCTGATGGGATATGGGGATTACAGAGTTGGCCAATACTCGGCATGTGACTTACTAGTGTCATATGGCTTATTAGTACCCCTAAGGTCACAAAAGGGTAAGCTGTCCTGCTCAAGTGCTCTTTCTAAGCAAAAAGGAGCCAGGAACACATTCAGGTGGAAAGAGGTACTTCTGCTTTTTTTCCTGTTTGATGTCAGTGAGTAGGTGAGTTTCTACTCTTGGTACTTCTGAGGAATTAGTACCTTTATTTGATCTTCACAGTAAGGCAAATTGCAGTTATTCCAACGTAGATTGCTTTGGAAAGCTGCTAACTTTAACAGCTTATTTTAGAGATAACATGAGATGCTTCCTGTTCATTAAACTATGGAAGACTTACTAAAGTTAATGGTTATAGTTACCTCTTCTGAAGTCATTATGTAAATTCAGTGACAGAGATGCAATTTACTGATTATGACAAACTGATATTGTCCTAGGATATGTTAAAAACTGTTCTTACTGTAAAAACTGCAGTAAATCTTGTAAGAAGCAATTTTCTATTGCCTACTGGAATAACAATACTTGCAAATTAGTTTTATTGTAATGTAACTGTGTATGTTATTTAAAGAGGTAAATAGCTACTGGTAAGGTAAGGAAAATCTAAGCTGCAGAGCTAGGCAAAGTACAGTTGACATGAGGTTAAGAAATTGAGGTTTCTGTTATAAGTAATAATAGAGCTAATACAACAATTTTAAGTTTTGTTCTCTATTGCTATTTGTCTGGAGATAGATATAAGATCAGATATAATACCCTTAGATCAGGGTATTAGTTTATCCTTACGGTATCTGGTTTTGGGCTTTAAAAGCTTATTCTTCAGGTGAGCAAAAGCTGAGCCCTCATCAGAAGGAGCTGTGCAGCAATGAGATAAAAACTGGAGTCAGTTCACCACTGTTGTAAATCTTCTGAATCAGGAGAAGAATTCAGTCCTTAAAGAACTCATACTTTAATTCCATTTATATCCTTTTCTGTTCCTATCCATAAATATTTCAAACCTGCCCAGTCACTAACAGTCCATCTTTATCATCTGTTCAACATCAGTCCATACGCTGTAACCTCTTGGCTTGGAAAGTACAGAGAGGCTTTGTAACTCCATGATAATGAAAAGTGATTGTGTAAAATTGGAGAGAGTTACCTCTCAGCAGGATTTCCTGGTGGAACTTCCAGTTGTTAGTAGCTGAAATTTCAGTATGCTTTTAAGATCACAGCACTTGCCCTGCAGTCCACCTGTACCCTGACAGGGTGTGCGGTGGGGTTGTTGCTGGCTTTACTGACAGCAAGCTGACCGTGGTGATGGAGAGGTGAACCAGATTTATGTCTCAATGTCTTTTTTTAGGTGCCATGCTTATGTCTGAATTTTGGAAGCTGAAAATCGTGTTCCCTCCCTCCTTCCCTTTGAATTTCCTTGTTTTTCAGCTAACTCCAAATGTGTGCTGCTGTTGCATGCACCTACTTTCCTCTAGGTCTTTGATCCTTTTATATTTGCTCCATTAAAGTTATCTTTAGATTTGTTTGTTTGTCTTTGACTCAGACATCAGTCAGCAGCACTGCCTTTGATGGCTGGATCCGTCTGACATTTGTGAAAATACAGTAATTTTTCCACAAGGAGGCACCAGTCTTCTGACTTGCTTTTCTGAATTAAATGGCCTCTTGCTGGGCGATGTTACAGAGGACATGCAGCAATCTCTGGCCGCAGCACCGGTTTCTGGGCTTATAAAAAACAGAACCCACATTTGTTTTAGAAGCTCTGGACTTGTTGAAAAGAGGCATGCAAATTTCATTAGATGATTTTTCCTCCTCTGATTTTCTTGAATGTTGAAGTCTTACTATGTTGGTAGCTAAGATTTAATGACTTTTGACAAATATTTCTTGCAGATAGCTGTTCCAAGTGAATGTTATCCACTGAGGCTGAGGAGCTGGGGTTGTTTAGCCTGGAGAAGAGGAGGCTCAGGGGAGACCTCATCACTCTCTACAACTACCTGAAAGGAGGTTGTAGCCAGGTGGAGGATGGTCTCTTCTCCCAGGCAACCAGCAGTAAGACAAGGGAGCATGGTCTTAAGCTCTGCCAGGGGAGGTTTAGATTGGATGTTAGGAAGAAATTCTTTACAGAGAGGGTAATCAGGCATTGGAATGGGCTGCCCAGGGAAGTGGTAGATTCTCCGTCCCTGGAGGTATTTAAGAAGAGACTGGATGTGGCACTTAGTGCCATAGTCTAGTAACTGGTAGTAGTGGATCAAGGGTTGTACTTGATGATCTCAGAGGTCCCTTCCAACCTGTATGATTCTATGATTCTATGACTTCAAGCCAATGAGTTACTGGAAACTAAACAAATAATTTGAATATTCTTTTATTGAAAATGGAGAGGAACTTTGGACGCTTGTGTGTGCATGTATGCAGCTTGCTTAGACATAACTCATAGATGTGTCAAAATTATATATGAGGGTTGGAAACAAAAGGAACACCAAGCATTTCTTAGTTGGTTTTTAAAAAAATCTCAGCAACAGTCTTTGTGTTCATGCTTCTCTAATAGAGTAAATTCTGTTATAAGTTCTGTTCTACCATAAACTAATGTACTTAAAATAATAAGAACATAAAGAAGACTGTTCTATCATAGTGTAATGATATCTCATTTCACTGTTTGCTTTTAAAACAATCATCTACATTATTGTGTTACGCAGATAAGTATTTTAAACAGTCAAAAAATTCTTCAACATCTTTTGCTATTTTAGCTTACTCTTTATAGTCCGGGAAAAAAAAAAAAAAAAGCAGGGGGGAGAAAGGGGGGGATACAACAACTTTGGAAAATAAAATGATATCTTCGTGCTAAGTTTCAGGAACAGATAATTTCTCATTTACAAATCTGTGCTTCAGGCATAATTCAATAAAATATATAAAGCTTTTGTTGCCTTGTGAGATTTAGTAGTGCAGAAACTGGATATATTTTTATTGAACCTAGCTTTCAGAAAATTACTGAGTAACAGCCATGAGGTTCTGTTTCCTCTTCAGAGCAGTGTTGCAGTTTTATTATAGTAACATCCAATTGCAATGCTCTTTTTAAGGCTGTTGAGATAATTTTGCTCTATTCTCTATTGAGGCGCTTTGTTACCAAATCAAACAGAAGTCTGAAGTTTGTGATGAAAATGGTTTTAAAAAAGATCTCTGATCATGAGCAAGTGTTGATGTATTATAAAAATGACAGATTATCCGTCTTTCTCCCCTCTTTTCTAATTTTAACATTGTAATTCATCCATCAATTGATATACACCTTGGGTTTCTGTCTTCACACATTAGTCTATGTCATTCAGTCTTTGTTCGCAACAATTAAGGCATCATTTCAATTTTTTTCTATCTTCTTAAATGTATCTGGTTTTTAGCATTGAAGGGTTTGGTTGGATTCTTTTGTTATTGTTTTTCCTGTTGGGTTTTTTTTGTTTGGTTGGTTTGGTTTTCCCCTTTGTGTTTTTTTTTTCCCCTATGTGTTTTGTTTGGTTTTGGTTTTCTTTTTTTATGGGTTGTTCTTGCTTTGGGTTGGTGTTTTTCTTTGTTTTGGTTTGTTTTTTTGTTGGACAGTAAGAGTACTGAGAGAGAGAGAGGAGACGAATAAGACCAGAAGTTTCTAGGTGTCTGAAGAACCTTCCTTAGGGATCTGAAGTTGCAATTGTGGGCAACAGAACTGTAGTTGCTTCTGCTGGCATTTCTTTTTTGAGATGGGAAATATTTGCTCCTGGAAATTAATGGCAATGATAGTAACTGGCTTTTTAAAATCAGGTTTATTCTGAAGAACATATCCGAATTGTGTTGTTTGGTTGTTCTGGTTTTGTTTTTTTTTTTTTTCTTATTCTGTAAAATTCTTTTTTTTTCATTCTGATACACAGAAAGTTTGTCACATGTTATAGAAATGCTGCAAAACACTTTCATACAAGACTAGTATTCCCTTGGGTATATTTATATCTTGGGGGAAAAAAGATGCAATAAGAACATTGATAGCAAGTCTACTTACAAGAAAATTATCCTCCTGGAATGTATTTGTGAAGGAAAAAAAAAGCCAGAGATGTTTTTTCTAAGTTAAGCTTTAGCACACAAGAGTGTCTGACCAGAAGTTGAGAAAGAAACAAAATGAGAAGTAACACAGAAATAAGGATATTCATTATTATTGTAGTTTTACCACAGAATAATTTTGTATTTTCTAATTTAAAATTATTTTAGGTTTTGATTCATGTCAAATTCTTTTTTTTAAGACAAACACTGTACCAATATTAGTCGTAGAACTTTATTTAAAGATTACACCTTTTTCAGTTATAATTCTGTTTATTTTACACATATTTAGTGGACAACAGTAGGTCATTTAAAGGCAAGATTTTAAGCCATTGTTACTTACCTCATAGTTTATTAAAAGGCAATATTGCTATTGTTATTTTTCAAAATCTCCGTGCATTGGACCCTTGGGTACCTCAGTGCAAGCTGACGTTTTGCTGATATGTGTAAGTCTAGGTCTCTTTCTGGGAAGAACACTAAGATAAAAAAACTACAGTCTGACAGTGAAAATGAATGGTTATATAAAGATATTTCACAAAGCTGTGAAGAAAACCTGTCATATACTTGGCTAGTCTAGTGGCATAGCTATTAGAAAATAACTAGTCTAAATCATGTACGTTGGCCAGTTAGTCTGTCTAGAGCCATCCTTATATACAAAGCAATTCCAAGTAAATATGGCTATGATCTATCTGCTGGAAACAAAATCCTTGAACCAGTTCTCTTATCCAGCTGGAGAGGAATTTGTAATTTGCCCACATAAGTAGACACACATGTTGATTTTGGAAATCTGCCTCCAATTAGCAGGTGTTTAATATTCCAAATGTATTTGTTCAGGTATCCACAAGTAAGAAAGCTTCCACTGTTACTCTATATGAGAGAAAAATTCTCATCCATAGGTTAATAATGGAAAGTGAACTAAATTACAAGCAGATGCTGAAAGAGCAGCTAAAATCCCGAAAAGAAAGTCTTGCAGCTATGCATGGCTCGTGAAGAATCTAGAAAACATGCCATATGAGGGATGGGTGAGGGAGCTGGGTTTGTTTAGTCTCGAGGAGGCTCATCACTCTCTACAAGTACCTGAAAGGAGGTTATAGTGAGGAGATGGTTGTTCTCTTCTACTGTACCTGCATTGATAGGACCAGAGAAAATGGCCTTAAGCTGAGACAGGAGATTCAGATTGGATATTGGAAAAAAATTTATGCTGTTAGGGTGGTCAAGCATGGAAATAGGTTGCCCGGGGAGGTGGTGGAATCACCATCCCTGGAGGTGTTTAAGAAGTGTCTGGATCTGGTGCTGAGTGAAATGATTTAGTGCTTTAGAGGTTACAGTGGTAGTGCTGGGTGGATGGTTGGACTTCATGATCTTAAAGGTCTCTTCCAACCTTGATGATTCTAAGATTCTATTTCACAGTCTTAATTAAAATAAATAAATAAAAGTATGAAAAAGAAGATGCAGAATACATTGTGCCTTCTCCTAAGGGAGAGGCAAACACAGCAAACTGTACAACCAGTCCCTAGCGATGTCATGTGAGAGCAACTCTTATCTGTGCAGACCACTAGTGGAATAAAAGGAGAACAGTGAAACTGTGGGCTATTATTACATAGGCTGAGCTTCTGCTACTCTGCCTCTTTCCAAGGCAGCATAGTGTGTTATTTCAAAGCTATTTTAAAATTACAGTACTAGATCACCTGCTAGGTAATCCAGTAGGGATAGGTATGTGTGCTCTTCATCCATATTCCAGCAGAGGAATAATGCAAACTGAGTTCAAGATCTACACTTTATGAACCATGCTTCAGTAGTTAAAAGCCAGGTTATACAGTTGCCAAAAACTGGGGAGGAAAAAAACCCAACCAGCAGAAATGTAACATAATATGCACTGTGCTTCACTATTTCATCATGCATCTCCAGTTTAGAGGGAGGCTGCACTCCTGTGCAAAACACTTCTGAAAAGACGAGTGAGGAGAATATAACCTTAAAGTGTCAATATTTTTAGGACCAAACCAGTAATCACTGATCACTGAATTTACATTAATACATTGGTGGAAGAGAGTTACATCCATCCTTTGCATATACTAATTATTTTAAATACCATTAGTCATGACAAAAAGATAAGACTTTCAAATAAATTCGCTACCGGTAAAATCTTTTGATCTTGGTGATTTGGTTTATGGTATGTTATTTAGT
Organism: Cephalopterus ornatus; assembly: GCA_013396775.1. NCBI lineage: Eukaryota > Metazoa > Chordata > Aves > Passeriformes > Cotingidae > Cephalopterus > Cephalopterus ornatus. Next base: position 802,291 of record VZRE01000501.1, read on the forward strand.
CCTAAATGGCTCATTAAATTGTTTTTTCTAGGTTTTACCTGATATTACAGGTCAAAATGATTGATCAGACATGCATAGCATCTACTAACTAAACCTACACCAAGCTTACTTTTAATAAGAGTATTCCATAGCATTTCATATTCTTACCAGATACAAGTTAATTATGGGCATAAATTAATGAAGAGAGGAGAGGAAATTATTATAGCAGATGAAAAGCCAGCAGTAAGCTAGATAAACCTGGAAAATAGGTATTTGCTCATATTTCCATGTTACAAATAAAAGATATATTTTCTGCACCCACAATTGATGGAGTGTGCTTTTGCTAAGATCCTCCATATCATATCTGAAATTCATTTCATGTTAATCATAACAGTTGAGATTTGTTAAAGATTTGAGTTTTGTGAAAATTGGACAAACTTCAGAGGTAAATTGTCACCATCAAGCAGAGATTTCAAAAGAAGAGGCTCCATTCATCTGGTTTCATTCCCAAATTTCCTCAAGTCACTCTATTTGTAATCTTTTCTTTAAATGAAAGTCAACAGTATGTGAAATCCTCCATAATATTGACACCTATGACTTAGAGCTAAATAAGTAAATGTAGTACTGCGCATCTTCTCCATTTGCTAATGTGGCAGAGATCTTATGCAACATACAAAGAGGTTATTACCATGCAAACAATCTTCTGCTCATCTTGAAGCAGATGGATCCTGTCTTATTTAAATAGCCTCACTTTCTGCAAATGACAGAGCCCTCATGTTTCCACATGTCGGATTGCTCCCGAAGGGGGAAAGCAAACAGATTCTGTTGTTGCTGATGCTGGCGCTGTTTCTGTTCCCTTTTACATGGAACATAATGGCAGATATGTCATGCTCAGAAGTATCATGACCCATCCCACATACCCCCCTTTCGAAATGATATGGTGTTTGGAAGAGAGTAACAAGCTTCAAATAATAGAAATTAACTTTGACTTAGAAAGATAGAAGTGCTAGGTTTACTTTACTAGTGCAAGGAGGTGTTGATAGGGAAACACAATATTCTAGCACGTCAATACTGTTACAGGAATTTGTGTCATTTCTGCGCATCAGATAAGACATAACAATCTTAATCCATAGACAGAGGATTTATGTAAGGAGGTAAACCAGGAGTTTATAAGGACAGGCCAAGCAAGTAGCTGCTTCAGGTGTCCTAGGTATGCACTTCATCTTGCCTCAAAGGAGGAAGATGAACTAGGGGATCCCATTGGATGCCTATCAACCCACCACATCTTTGATTTTCACACAGGTAGGTACTTCCCCGAAAATATTTTGTTGTTTGAAAGAATATTATAATAAAACACAGAGGAAGGTGTTACACTCTAAATCGTAGATATGTTTGAGACACAGACCAATTCACTGCAGAAGATTTTGGAAGGTCTGCAGTTCTTTACTTTTGTCCATCAAAGTACTGCTCTGCTAATTTGGACAAGTAATTTTTAATGTTATTTTTTCTTGAGTGCCATTTGAACAGAACCCCAGCTATAATCTCAGTCAGATGCATGGTTGTTACTGCAAAAAGAACAGTCTTTTTCTCTACAGACATCAGATGACAATGTCTTTTGGGATGGTCATATGAATAATTATATATTTAAAAAATCAATGATAGTGTTCTTTGGTAGACAAGTATTCTGATTTATTTAGGAAAGTTGGATATTCATAAAAGCCAGTGGGAAATTTCCCTTTTTTTTTAATACCGTTAGGTAACTTTTTTTGCTTTGCTTTCAATCTTCTGAAATGAATGGGGCCTTAATTCAGAAGGGTTTTCTTGGTCCTGATGTTGTAGGTCTATGATTTACTCATACAAGTTTATAAGAGAAAATTGCTTTGAATCTGATATTATTTTTTAAGAAAGGACAAAACAAGGAAAAGTATAATCTTTTAAATTAAAATATCTTTTCAGTAACTCCACAGGTGTGACAACAGTCAGGAAGTCTGATATTTATTCCATTATAACATAACAAAGTGAGTATTTTCAGATCATTAGTTCAAGTCTTTGTTTCAGAAGAGCAGTGCAACTGTACTGGGAAATTGCCAGTGCCCGTATCATCCTTTAGTTTGACTTGGTTCATTTGGTGTGAATCTTGCAGATTTTGGGAGGATAATGTTGGGGGTTTTTTTGTCTCAGTTTTAATATTTTGCCATTCTTGATGAAGACTGGTGGATATTAGGTCCATTACACAGCAACTGGTCTTGAAAAGTGTTGCTAATACTTCTAATTGGAGCAACTGCTGTAGCCTAATACGAAGAAAGTGTCCCAGGAGATTTTGCCTCTGTCCAAGCTCTACTCAAGTGTTGAAGTTAAGTACAATTTAAGCCACCTGTATCTTTTCTAGATTTCGGGCCATTTGCAAGCAGCATGTAAGGAATTATTTCAGCAAACAGGGATTAGACTCTCCCAGCTGTCTTGCATCAGTGTGCAAGAGGAATGATAATAGCAGACACGATACAAAGGCCACTGTAATTAGAATATTCAGGAGTAATCCTTGTCAGGCTTCTTAGCCAGGTTTATTGATGTTATAGAGAGGAAATTAGAGCTGCACCAAAACCTTATAAGGTATAGCACAGTCAGCAAGGGAAGAGTTCATGTGAGGTGATGAAAATAAGTTTTGGTACCTGGATTTCTTGAAACTTATCAAATGGTTAAGCTTAGCAATGAAACATGAATTTCTCTCTCATTTTTGCTGTTTTCAGCACCCTTTGTGTGGCTGATCCTTTGGAAACAAATAAAGAAATATAAAGGAACAGTTTCTTCCTGCAGAGGTAGGTGTATAATAATAGTTAAAAGCCATGATAACACATAGAAAAAAGTGGGTTCCATTTCCAGCTTCTATGTAAAGGCAATGCGTGTCCTGCTACATCACATCATTCTATTCTCAAATTAAACCCATTCATGTTGTGGTATCTTTATCTATGTCTGAAATAATTATCTTTTGGAATTATGATGTGTATTGTGATATTCCATTCTTTCCCCTCATTTTTGTAATCATTAAATTCCTAATAAATAGTTTTATCACTGAGCTGAGACTCCCAATGGCATAATTTCTTCAGTGCTATGACAAGAGATAATAAAGCCAAAGGCTCAATCTTATATTTATTTTTATTGTCTCAGAAATGGTGCTGCTCCAGAATATGCAAGATTACTGAGGTGAGAGGTGGAATATAATCTGCTTGTTCGTTTCTCTTTATGCATCTCACCATCTGCTTGCATTTGTTTAATTTTCCCCTTGCCTTCATACTTTGTATTCCGTCTCTGAGAAGCATTTAAAGATTGTACTCCTGTCTTCCTTCATTAACGTGTCAGAGGGTGCAACTGCCAGGACTAAACAGGCATTGTGCATGGTTCACTTGAAATTGTAATTAATGAGTGCATAGGCACCCCATAGTCCTGAGGATGTGCCTTTTGCAGGCTGTCAGTCTGGGTGCCATCTCGTGGCTGCACAGGCTTGCAAAGATTGCAGGATTGTTTCTGCCTTGGCATGACTGGGATAGTTGGTTAAAACCTGGTGCTAATAACACCAAGGTCACAGGTTCAATCCCCTGTATGGGCCATTCACTGAAGAGTTAGACCCAATGATACTTGTGGGTCCCTTCCAACTCGGAATATTCTGTGATTCTATGATGGGTTTGATCATTTATAGCACGGTGTGAAAACTGTGGATTTTGGAGGACCTTGTTACCCCTTTTCTTTCCATACATATATATGTATATCTATATATTTCCTATAATGTTTGTACCCAAATGCTACTATAGTAGTTATGATGATGTTTTCTCTTTTCAGATGTTGCTGGCTTGTCAGTGCTTTATCTCGAGCAGATATCATTCTCACACTATGGCTTTTTTCTAATGATAGACACTGACAATAAAAAGTTTCTTCCTTTTCCTTGTCCATTTTATGTATTCCTAGACTTCTTCAATTGTAGATTTCTAGGAAGTTGTTTTGAGCTTTTTTCTTAAACTGCTTTCCTTACACTTTGGATCATTTTTTTACCAGGTGCCAAGAAATACCTAGGGTTGGCTAAGAACTGGAAATCTGGATTATGTTTTTTTATTGACTTTGGTTTTTAATTTTGTTGGGGGGAGTTTTTTTCTTTTCCCCCCAAAAGCAAAAGATGCCAACTTGGAAACATTGTGAAGAAATGGTCAGAATACTAATGCTCTTTGCCTTATATGTGATTTTTGTTTGTTTTTATACTTCACATCTATAGTCAGTTTATATCTCTGTGAGGCTCCACTCACACTTTAAGCCTGAGTCATAGTTGGAATCCCTGACTTCTCTGTGTTCTCTGGAGTCCTGTTTGAGTCATACACTGGTGACACAGCTCTAGCAATACAGAGTATTCATTGCTGGACTGGAAAAGGCAGGAGCTTTTTCTCCTCGAAGGAATTGGTTTTGCCCTTGGTTACCTCATAGTAAAAGCAAAGTTTGTACAAAACTATTTGGTTTGGCAGAAGAAATACTTTCCATTCTCTTTTTTTATCAGTCACAAATCTTTTTGGAGATGTGAAATAAGTAGAGAAATAATACAAAATATTGGTCTTAATAAAAATGCCTGCTTCATACTGTAATGCCAACAAAGATCTTTAAGGCTGTTAGATGTGGCATACAGTGCAACCGATACAAGATTGTGAAATAAAGCATATTGTTTAAAAATAGACTTTCAGAACCTTTTATTGGCATCTGTAAACAGAACCTGAGAAGATCAGATGTTTTAGGTGTTCGTTTCCTACTCAGTTTTCTAGACTTTTGAATATGTAAATTTGCAGATACTAGCCCATCCAGACACCTGAGGGAAAATGAAGTTTGGTTTTGGTTTATTGTATCTATCAAATACAAAGAAGCTGGGATAACATGTCTAATAGTCATTCCATTTCTCATTCATGGGGTGGCAAATTGTGGAAAAGACTTTACAGAAATGTATTTCAAGGAATGTAATTAAAACTGCTGCTATGTACAGGTGTTTTCTGAAAATTAGATACTATTCAGTACTGTACATAGCTCTTACAAATCTAATTAAATTACTAATACACTTTTAGCCTGGTTATCTTTTATTTTAAGATCACATGAATGGAATTTTATTTATCTGAAGGAGTTTTCAGAGAAGGTATATATTCCTATGGACATAAAGGTGTACATTGAATTCTCTTAGGTTTTGTTTAAAGTTAACAGTTCTTTTTGTCAGTTTACAAAATTCATTTGCCAGGAAACAAAATTTCCAGGTAAGACAGAACTGTCATTCTTTTCTTCTGAATAAGAGTAAAAATAGATCTATAGTAATAGATACAGTTTAAAAATCTTTTTGGTTTTATAGTATGCAAATAAACTAACATGCAGATGAGCCTAGTTTTCTCAAATAAATTGTCATCAATGTTTCAGAGGGATGCATGAATAAATGATACCTAATTAACATCACATTTGTGTGTATTAAGCATGTTACTTAATATTAAAAATTAAAAGTAAGTAATTTTAAATAACCATCTGCTTTCATACATTAAATCACAGTATTATTTCTGTAAGTAATGTTATTCTGTTAGTCTTCCAGGCAAGATAATAAAGCAAAAAAATGAATATGTCTACAAATGAATCTATCACGGAAGAAAAACAAAATGCTAATGAGTATCAAGGAAATAGGTAATTAATGAGTATTGTGAGTAAGTGATATGATATTCAACCTTTGAAAGGCTGAACAAACAAAAAGAGTAAGAATATACAAACAATAAGGTAAGCTTGCCTCTGTAGGTACATAACCTTCCATGTCTGAGTTATGCCAAATATTTGTTATGTGGAATTTTAATGATATATAAATGACAATTGATTTCTCTGACAGGTTATAAATTATCTTGAATATATAACCACAAAATCACTTAAGGTTAGAAAAAACTTGAAGATCATTGAGTCCAACCATTAACCCAGCACTGACAAGTCCTTGGTTAAACCATGTCCCAGAGTGCCATATCTACATGTCTTTTAAATACATCCAGGGACGATAACTCTCCACCACTTCCACGGGTAGCCTGTTCCAATGTTTGATAACACTTTCAGTGAAGAAACTTTTCCTGATATCTAATCTAAACCTCCTCTGGAGCAACTTGATTAAAAGTAGATGATTAAAAGTGGCTCAGTGAGACCTGCCAGCTCCCTCAGTATCCTTGGGTGGTTCCTTTCTTGCTCCACAGACTTGTGAATGTCTGAGCAGTGCAGCAGATTGCTCTGTATTCTAGCTTCAGCAGTTGTCTCTGTGGACAACTGGTCTTACTATTAAAGACTGAGGCAAAGAAGGCATTAAGTACTTCAGCCTTTTCCTCATCCTTTGTCATTATCTTGCCCCCATATCTAGTAAAGGATGGAGATTCTCCTTAGCCCTGTTTTTGTTGTTAATGTATTTATAAAGACATTTTTGTTGTCTGTTACAGCAGTAGCCAGATTAACTTCTAGATGGGCTTTGGCCCTTCTAATTTATTGTAGTCTTTCTGAGTTGTCTGCCTCTTATTCCAAAGGTCTGAAACTTTTTGATCATGATATCCAACCAAAGCTTTATGTTCATCAAGTCTGGTCTTCCCTTTAAGCTCATCTTTTGGCACATGGGGATGGCCTGATCCTGTACATTTAAGATTTCCTTCTTGAAGCAAGTCCAGGACTCCTTTGCACCTCAGGACTGCCTCCCAACAGATTCATTCAATCACTCTTGTAAACTGAAGTCTTGGCTGAAATCAGCCATCCAAAAGTCCAAGAAAGCAGTTCTGCTGACCCCACTCCTTAACTTCTCTGAAAATCAAAAACTCAATCATTTCTTGATCACTGTGCACAAGATGGCTTCCAACCATCACATTGCCCACCAGTCCTTCTCTGTTCACAACAGCAGATCTGCTGGGGCACCTTCCCTAATTGGCTCCCTAGCCAGCTGTGTCAGCAAGTTGTCTGCCACACAATCCAGAAATCGTATCATAGAACGGCCTGAGTTGGAAGGGACCTTAAAGGTCATCTAATTCCAACCCCCATGCTATGGGCAAGGACACGTTTCATGAGACCAGGTTGCTCAGAGCCCCATCCAACCTGTCCTTAAGCACTTCCAGGGATGGAATCTCATAGACTGTTTCCTCTCTGCTATGTTGTATTTTTAGCAGGCATCTGGTAAGTTGAAGTCTCCAATGAGACCAAAGGCCAGCAACTGTGAAACTTCTCCCAACTTCTGATAGAATACTTCATCTGCCACTTCATCCTGGTTGGGTGATCTATAGCAGAATAACACTGTGATAATCTGCTTTGTTAGTCTTTCCCCAGTCCTTATCCTTAAACAACCCTATTGTCACCATTATTAAGCTTCAAAGAATCAAAACACTCCCTAACATATAGGGCTATGCCACCACCTCTCTTTCCTTGCCTATGCTTTCTGAAGAGTTTATACCCATCCATTGCAGCACTCCAGTTGTGCAAGTCATCCCACCATGTCTCCATGATGGCAATTATGTCATAATTTTCCTACTGTGCAATGGCTTCCAGCTCCACCTATCTTTTGCCTATTTGCATTCATTATGTGTTTATGTATCAGTAGAGGCATCCCAGATAATTTCTTCCAGCTTCCAACTTCGACTGTTATGTACACTTGAAGTCAGTCTTTTGCTCATATGGGATTCAGTGGAATTATTACTCCTAGGCTTGACTGTTTTAATCATATTTATCTTCCATTGCTTTCTTTGGTGGTGTTAAGTAGTTTAACTTGACTAATTACTACAGTTTTTGAAAGGGCTGCCTTATAGTCAAGACCCTGTTTAATCAAAATGTCTATGGACAGTCCTTGAGAGCAGAGAACGCAATTGGTACTAGAAGCCTAAACTGAAAAGATGCCTTACTCTTCCCTCAAAATTCAGCTCATTTCACCTCTTAATACAACCAGTATTACGCAGCATGTCAAGGAAACCTGCAGTGGATATAAATAATCACTGCTTTTTTTTTTTTTTAAAGATGAAAAGCATCTTTACAGCTTAGATGTAATCTAATTGATGTTAATCTCTACAAGGCCATTCAGTACCATTGCTAAAGCTGTATTGAAGGCATATACTTCACCTATCAAAATATACAGTACCAAAAAAACCCCCCAAAATTCTTAATAATTTTGAAAAAGAACAAAAGACTAAGCCTTTTGACATCATTGCTGTGAACTCTGTTGAAGGGTAATCTAATTTCACACTGGACTTCAGCAAGCAGAATTTTACCCCAAACCTTCTCTTTCCCTAGCAAAAGAAGGAAGAGGTACTTTAGTCAGAAAAGAACAAATTTAGAACTGAAAACTAGTATGATAATTAGCTTAAAGAATTGCAATAGTGAAATCCTAGCTTGTCGCATCTTAAAGATGGGTGATTTTTTTAGGGAGTCTGATATTCAACAACCTCAGGCTGAAAAAGTCATTGGATTTCTCTCCATCCCCTATTGATAAACCCATAAGATAACAAGGTAAAAGCTGAAAAGCCCTGTCACCTCATGTTGTTCATGTCTCTGCACATTCAATGCTTCTTCCCATGTGCATTTTTAGCACTTGGAAAAGGCCAGGTTTCAGTGTCTCACCAAGCTCTACTGAAAAAATATTGCGGAGTCTAATGCATGCAATCAGTTGTGTGATTGCAGAGCATAGTGATAGAAGCCTGATTCTGACCTGTTTGTTTAGCAATGAACCCCCTCTTTGAATTATTTTTACCAGTCTTCATGCAAGGAGAGTCAGAACAGTTCAAATGCATCATACTTTTAAATAAGATCGCATTGTATTTAATTCAGTAATATTGTTGTATTTATTAATTCCAAAAGTTAGTTTGAATGTGGCATCAATAGGCTAATACTTCATATTATGATTAGCTCTTCTGTTTAATTCTTGTCTGTTGCTTTTCTTGAGGAATATGGATTTAAAGAAAAAGAAACAGTTGCAATTTTATTGTTTGTGTACTAGAGGGATTCTATGAGGATTAACAACTCTTTTTTTTTTTGCATTTTTCCTCATTATTCTGAGTAGCTCAAATCAGCAAGTGTTGTCATTGTTGCCATCATTATCATTATTATGTCACAGTAAAGATCACATTGAACTGCATAATAAAAGGTCAGCTATTTCATTTCCCCTACAGTTATACTCCAAGTGCTTCCATAATTTTCCTTCAAAACAAAGTGGGTTTAGTTTAAAACCTCCATGCTCTGCAGGTCATTCTGTATAAACATTAATCTTTATGTTTCAGAAGAAAATGCTGTTAATGTCTGTGATGCTTTGATAGTAAGTCTAAATAGATAAACATTATAAAATGCTTTTGCATTGCCTGTGTCTTCAATAAAAAGTCAGATCTGATAAGAGATGAATATGAATACACAGGTTGTTAAAGAAATCGGCTTCATGAAAGCAAAATAAGGCAATGGATTCTCTCCTTCTAGGACACTGAGTAAATAAGAAGTTGAAGATGTGGGGTTTTTTAAAATGTAAAGCCTTTTCTGACTAGTCTGAAAGTTAAACATGAGGTTAAATAAAATTATTCTACCAGAGTTCCTTGGAAAAATTAGATGCTCAGAGAGCCAAAAGGATCCAGCAAGACTAAAGGGAATAAAAATCTGAATACTGCCAGTCTTGACAATCAGCTTGAGACAGTTTGAGAGACCCAAGCAGCCTTTCTACTTTTGGATTTGATTTATCAGGGCAGCCAGCAATGCAGTGAGCTCTCCTTGCTCCGGTCACTCAGGGCCACTACAAGATCTTACTGACATTTATAGCAAGCCAAGTCTTGCCTTGGATGTTGCACTGAAAGTTTGATTAGTTATAGTTCAGCATGCTATTGTGCACACATTGCTGCTTTGTCTCCATGCTGCTGCAACCTCCTGTTTCCTCCTTGCTTTTTAATGTCAACAACAAACCCACAAAATAAAACTCAATAATATCTGTTTCGATCCGCTTGAAACAAAAGCAAAGGAGTTGCTTACACAATCTGAAATGCTGTGAATAATACAGCTAGCTGGGGAAACTGCTGTCCTTGACACCTAGTTGTGCCCCATTTTTGAAGATGGAATATTTAAAAGACCAATAGAAGACTTAAAATGCAATAGGACTTTCTATTTACCTTTTCACCCCTCTACATGCTATCTCTAGTAGGTTTGTAAAGGCCATACAGCTCATTTCTCAGCAGAGTGAAGGAGGGAGAGTCCTTATGTTGAATACATTTGGAGTAGTATAGCACACAAAAGAAAATGAAGATGAATAGGTTATTTGTGGTGGGTGGTGGAGTTCATAGATTGCTCTGGTAACACCTTAGTGTTACTTTGCTGACAGCTTTAGTTAAATTCAGACAACAGCATGTCAAGCTACAAGAAAATATTAAATGAAAGAGGTCTAGGAAATGAATTTGAGTTGAATGGTTACATAAAAGATGATGGGGTTAAATTACAGAGTAGGTGCTGTAGTTGACATTATGTTTTTATTTCATAGTTTATAAATATCTTCATAAAACACTCAAAGTCTCCAATAGGTATAAGCAATGTTTAAGCTTGTGATAAACTCAGAAAATTTCAGACTTTCAATACAAGCGAAGGTCAAAACATTTCTATTTCAAGTCTATCCTTTTAGACAATACTCAGCATAACCACCTTGCAGTGATCAGCCTTTGTGAGAGAACTGACACTTTTCCCACACAACATTTGCCTACCTTTTGGAAGCAAAATCTTCCAGAAGTATTTCACTCTACCATGGCTAGTCAATAAGTTGTAATTTCAAGCTGGCTTCCTTTAATAATTAATTATTTAATTATTATTTAATTACTAAAATTCAGGCTTTTTGTGTAGTATGGGTAATAAAAGGCACAATGTAATCTGTTATGTACATTGTATTTCTCTCTTTGTTTTTCCTTCAGCATTCCAGTTATATGTTAGAAAAGTGATTTGTGATACACAATGTGATATCTCTGGAAAAAAAAATGGAAGCCTTCAGCTAGAGCAACTGAGCAGATTTTTAACTTTAGAGTCCTTTTACAAGTCACAGACTGTAAAATGGAAGGAAGGCAGGAAGGAAAGAAGGAAGGAGGGAGGGAAGAAAAAGTAAGGAGGGAAGGAAAAGGAAGGAAGACCTAGAACTTCAGTACAATCTCTCTCTGTTTTAGATTAATACAAAAATAACTTTTTCCCTTGTTCTCTAATCTTCAAATTGTGTTTGTCCTGCAGAGGACAGATACACAGACTTTATGTTTAGACTGCAGTTTCCAAATGGTATTATTATGTACACAGGGGCAAGATTCTCTGAGATGTTAAAAATCAGTTTGAGTTACACAGAAATGCATTTAAGAATCTGTGTCAAGGTGCCTTGAAATACCGAGACCTAAACACCATCTGGTTCTATTAAAAACTAATGTGTTAGACAAGTCAAGCAGTTCTGAAAAATCAGGCCACTTAGTGTTTCAATATGTAACATGCTGAGCAATTCCTGCCCTTCAGGATCAAGCTGCTTTTAAAAAACTTAAGTTTGAAATGTTGGACATAATTAATTTTCTGCTACAATTAGTTTGAGGCCAAACAATAGAACACAGTTGCAGTTCCAGGCTTTAGCTGGATGCTAAGGACATCCTTGCTTTGAAATGTAATATGCCTGAAGAGAGAGATAGTCCCACGCTCTTTGTTCCTTATGAGAATTTAAATATTTAATGTGTGAGAATGTAGAATCACATTTAAATCTATGTACTGAATATGGCTATCTAAGCCAATCTTATTACATATTTCTTTGCTAAATTTGTTCTTCAGAAATCCTTTTGATGATTTATTTCCCATGTCAACAGCCATTACAGGGAACATTACTGAAACATTTCATGTTATTGTTAATTTTTCATTAGGTTTTATTATTTTAAATTGGTACACTGTTCCTAAACCTCCCCCCACACTTTATTAATCAAAACTCCTAATGTAGTAAAACCACATGGTATAATTTCTGCTGAGCTTTTTGTTTGTTTGTCAGTGTTTTGTTTACATTTATCCTTATCCAAGGTCATAAATAATGAACGTTTCTCTCAGTAGGCCTTTGCAGCCTAGTCCTTAAATCCCTGTGGTCCACGGTGAAAGACTGTTGAGATCCTAAACCTGATATCACCCAGCCTACTGTTCCTTTGAAAGATTTTGTTTATACCATGTGCATCTTCAGCATCACTGTTTGTGACTTTCAGTGGGCCACAAGACTTATGTCTGCATATACTGTTAGAAAGAAAGTAAGAGGGAAATGGAAATGGTGCTCTGCTGGCAATCACCTATTCTCTCATCACACACATAACATTTTTGAGTTATGCCAATTTTTGTTCCTCCTAGCCTTGCCTACAAAAAAGACATTTCTTGATATGAATCCAAATGCAAGGAAGATGAAGATTTTCAGCTGTGCTTAATACTTGTTTGTCGGGCTCGCAGAACATTTACTGGGGGTATTCATAGCTTTGGTACATATACCTGCTTGCCAGAAATAGCTGTTTGCCACAGCTTTGCTGGGGGCCATGCAAATACCCCAGAAACATGACAGACCATAATTCATTTAAACACTTTAAAAAGCTTAAAAAAGTAGGAGAAAGAAAAGAATGAAGCCACACATACACACCACCACCTCAGGCCCCTGCCAGGTGTATCCAAGACCATAGATATTTACTATTACGAGCATTTTCTTGTTGATATTTAAGTGTTCCTAGTACATACAACTAACAAAACAGGTTCCTTTTTTTCTGAATACAAAAGCTATGGGTGAACTGCTCAACACCTGCTACAAATGCATTCATCCCTACCATGTTCAGCCAGGCTTGAGTAGCTGCACAGATCAATTATTGTAATTTCTTACTGTTCAGGAAGAGTGTTAACTCTAGCTAGCCCAGGCTCAGATACAGGAGTGCAGTAAGAATTGGCAATGAGGGACATCCATAATGGTCATCAACAGTTGCTATTAATGTGAGTACTAAATAGTAAAGACTTTCAAGCACTTGGCATCTGAAACTGCTAACATCATCTTATTTACCAATGGGATGAAAAATCTAACTACCAAATTGTATTATGGCAAATTTTTCCACCAGAGTGATGTACTTGTTGAAGTACCACACCTTACGTATTAATAACATCCACTCAAGCTGCCCACAAAAAAATTACGAAAGAAATATTACAAAATAATAAATAAGTTTCTAACCAGAAAGTCTACAGTAGCTTAAGAAGTTAGAGCTTATGGTCTGGCTTTTCTTCTTGGTCTTAAGAATTTTCTCGCATGCTTTCACTAATTCGTCTGCAGTCTCATACCATTGGGGTACACTACTACGAAGAAGCTATCTGAGAACTGTGCCAGGACCCAGCATTCATTGTGCCTGGTACAACTGGAACTCATCTCCGTTAATTAGTTCTACTGGAGCAATAACCTGGCCCAATCTTCAGCAGTCAAACAAGCAGAACTAATCCTAGCAACAGCAGCTGAGCTCCGTGTCAGATAGTGATCGTCATTTCCTCTTAGGGCCAGGATGCATACTAGAACTAAACAAAACCAAAAAAAACCCCCAAAAACAACAAACCAACCAATCAAATGAAAAATAAAGGGAGCAAAATATATTATAGCTAATAACAGAAGCACTGCTTTTGCTCCGGTACTGGCTAGAAAAATATCTCCTGGCAAACAGTGAGATGCTTGAAAAATGCACTGATTGTTAATAGAGTGTAATTTCTAATTACTACATAGCTGAGTGAAACGTGTTTCAGATTCCAGGAGTAGCAGGTAAATCTCCTAACACAAAAAAAAATGAAATAAGGAATGCCTTGGAATTGTTGCTTAGGCAAACAGGTGAATAAACTCATCACTAACTCTGGCACGGCACAGTTAACACTTCGGCTGTTGCTGTTTAGTGATCCCAAGTGGAATGTTGAAAGTGAAACACAGATGAAAAGAAGTGTAGGGTGGATGGAGAAGAAAGAGAGAGACAAATGCCAAAGAACTTAGCTTGGAGGGACAGGAGGGCTTGACTAGAATTTTTCTTTAGATGTCTTGTTTACTGAATGTTAATGCTCAAATTTGTTTAAAGGAACGTCCCTCCTGTACAGTGGATTTTAATGTATCTCACGTGGTGCTTTAAAAAACACCTTTTGAACATAGTGTGTTTTCTCTGTGCATTATAGGAAGTGATGATGCTGCTTACAGGACTTCATTAACCTCTTCCCCGTTTCTGCTTGTGTTTTGTTTGGTTTTGTTATAAATGTTTGGACTTTAAGCAACTTGCTCCGGGTTATTTTGAAATGTTGCTCCCTGCCAATGGCACTTTCATTCTCTTACCTCCAAGCAGGTTCATTAAAATCTCTGTGGAGTAGTATGCATTTTATTTGGCATTAACTCTAGCTCAACTCCTGAAACAGCAGTTTCTGATTGATCTTGAAAGTTACTTTGGTTTTGGCTTTTCTGCAAACCCCTCTGGTGCACCTTGTACATTCTAACAGTGTTCACCACAGACAGCTTTTCAAACATTTTAAACCCTTGGAAAGCTATTGCTACTTTAAGCTTTAGTGAGTTTGTGGGATTTTTCTTTTCTTTTTTATTTTACCTCTAAAATCTGAGGGTAGAATGGTATGAAATGCTAGCAAGCAGTCATTTTTCCCTCTGCTAGTCACCTCCTCACATCTTTCCCATTCTTCTAGCTGTAATACTTTTTTCCACTGCAAGGTGGCATGATTTGTCATTTGTTTTCATTTAAGCTACACCAGTTTGCACTACTTTTTAAAATTTCCATGTTTATGTCTGACAATTATAAATCAGGGGAAAAAAATATCAGTTCACTCTTTTTAGGAAAAAGTACAATTGCAGTTCCTTTCTCACCCACCCCTCCCCCCAGCTTTGGAAATTTGTTAAAACAGCTGCAAGCAAAATCTCTAAATCTTGGGTATCTTCTTGTATTTGCAGACAAATGAGTGTTCATATTTCTTTCTGGCATAAATAAGTCTTAAATTATAGCTATTTTCCAGCAAGCAACGAGATGCTTCATCTCTTTTATGGTTTGTCTCAAGGACTGTATTAGTACATGAAATATTGCATAGTTCTGTATTCTTTCTACTGATGAAGTGAAAGTTACTCAGAAAACCCAATTACTGCTTTGTTAATGTCTTCTCCAAGTGATGTGGCATTACTAGAGAACAGCTTCTCTATTCTGGCCACTCCCATTCTTACTATTAATAATGGCCATACCTAAAATCCTTATTCTGGGCTAGGACTAAATTGTACTAGGTTTGTACAAGTGTTTACAAAACAAGGATTTCTTGCCCAAATGGATCTTGATGTAAAATTAAGCAGAGGATTTTAATGAATAAGACTATTTGCAGAGTCAGGCAAGCAAAGACAATATTGACTGGTTTGGCAGACAGAGGTCTCAGTACAATCTAGCTTACAGAGCTTCAAACTTCTTAAGAACTTAAAGGTCTTAAAGGTTTTTTGAAGGAGGATAACAAGAGGGTGAAATGGTTTTTAAGAAGGATTTTTGATTCAGTCTAACCATCTTCCTCCTCCAGTAGGATAAGATGGTGGCTGGAACTTTCAGACAGATAAAAATGTTAAACTAAACCCAGAGCTAAACTTTACAAGACTGTCAGTCTGAAACTACGAAGATTTTCCACCTGAACATATGTTTGTCTGCAGATGGAATGGCACCAAAAGTTAGATTTCATTGCTTATTTCATATGTGGGATATGCTAGATTTTTATCTATTAGAGAATCCACTCCGTGTCTGCCTGTGTTTTTCCACCTTGTACATGTCCACTTTAAAGAACTCAGATGAAGACATTTTCACTTGGCCTTCTCTCAATGATTTCCACAGACAAATAAAAGTTATTGGGAAATACTTTCTGCTGCCCAGGATTTTTCCGTGTTCAGTTACACTTCATGACTTTTAATATTAGATTGCCTCGAACCAACCTTTATAATAACATTACCCTCCTTTTTTTCCTTTGATGTCACACCAAGACATTCACCATGTTTTTGAGTAGTATGGTATAATATCAGTTTTTTTAAATGTTTGATGTTGCATTTGCAGTGCCTCCTTTTCTGCCACTTTGGAATGGCACTCAGCTTTCAGTAACACGGGAATTAATTCCCGTCTCTCAATTCCCAATACCCATGATTAAATTCTTCAGACTGCCATGTGTGTCAGTGCTCTATTTTGCTTCTGAGTTTTTGCTTCTGTAAGTTTTTAAGCTGTGAAACTCAATACTAATGTTCTCAAATACCATCTTAATGCCAATCTTTCCCCTTTTCTGCTTCTTTTGCATCTTTCTATTTGACTTGGTTATTTTTGGGCTTCTTTTTCTGAGTATGAACCTGTGATCATACTGAGAAGCATTATGAGCCCTGAACACCTCCGCTGATGTCACTAAGGATCTTGCAGATTGCCAAGCATGGTGTTCCAAGGCTGGCTGAGCTCAGCCCCTGTTCTCCACGGCTATAAAGTAGTTATGTACTTCAATTTTACCATGTCTCTGACAGCATTAAGGATTACTTATGTTCTCTTAAACAGTGTCCTCATTTAAGAACCTCTGCAGCTTCCTCTCCTTCTCCTTCTTGCCTTAAAGCTCTTCCCTTTCACTCCTTGCTCTGCTATCAGCCACAAACTGACTGCTGTTTTCTGGTACAGCACAGCCTGACTCTGAAGCCACTCGTCTCCCTACAGAGCACATATGTGAGCATATTGTCATAGGTTAAGCATGCTCATGCATGTGGAAGAAGGGTTGCTTTTTCTCCCTTTTCTGATGACGCTTGTTTCAACATTAGATTGCTCTCCCTTGCTCTGCTTCCGTATTTCTTTACTTTTCTGTGATGCTGCCTTTGGCTTTAGACTAAAACCTTTCATGAGTTCTGGAAGAGTGGAAATGTTGCAACACCAAGGAAGCTAAGATAACACAATTAGTTCTTTAAAAAGTCTTATTTATGTAGTTAAAAAATTAATGTTTAAAGGCTGTCTGTATCAATACTACACAATGCCATTTAAGTTTGTTATATTTTACCCTTTTATAACAGAAACTTATGGCATTACCTACCGTATATCTGCACATAAATACACACACTGTACATAATAATGTAAGCACGTATCATGATATTTAAAAGTCACACATCTATCAAAGGCTGAATATCCAATGAAGATATGCTTGCAGCTCACAAAAAAAGAGAAGAGCTCATATTCAAACTCTCTTTATACTCTTTTCAAAGTGTAACAGAATTATTAATGAAGAAACATCTTCTTTAATCAATAACTTGACAAATATTAGCAATTGCAACAGAAACAGAATAAATTCTTATTCCTCCAATAGCTTGAATTGTTTCTAATGATAAAAGATGCATATTTAATGAGACGAGCTTTACACATTCAGGCACAAAATGCAGAATAAGGAGAATGCAATAAAGCTAAAAGGAAATTAAGAAACATTAATTTATTCTTTTTTTTGTTTTTGTGGTGAAAGATACCCCATTTCTGAAAAAGAGGCCTATTCTGATGCCTTTACTATGATACAGAAAAGAACTGCTCTACATGTACCTGCAGGGGCTATGAGTAGTGGCAATTCATTTTCTAAATGAGCAGAGCAATGGAAGGAAACTGGAAGGAAGGCAAAGCCCCTCCTGGTTTTGTCTTGGTATAACAGAGGCTCACCTGGCAAAATATCTGATAAACATGAAAGAAAGCAAAATAACATACAATCTTTTCAAATGTGTTTCATTGGCAATCATATGCACCTTGCTACAGTATCCATTTTTAAGCAGATGTTTCAAAAAGCTCATTGCTGCATCTGAACATCAGCACATTTATCCATTCTAATATACATGTGAAGTTTGAAAACAGAGATGAAGATGGTTATGGATTTTTATAGCACACTATGACTTTTTGGCAGCAGCAAGACCATTTGCAAATATTATTGAAATTTGAAAATTAAATTTTAACCTCTAATGTCTATATAAATATAGCTAGCACGTAAGTAAACAGCTGTGCTTATTATAAGATCCAGAATATAATACTAATTAAAAAAACAATTTAATTTGAAATTCACCCTTCCAAAGTGTTTCTCTGAGATGAATTCTCTTGGCTCCCAGCAAAGGAAGTGGGAGTCAGTGCTTCTCATCTTCACAAATCAGGCCCTATGAGAACATATGTTTGTCCTTTAACATTGTTCAGTAATATTTAATACCCAGAAAATGCAGATTCCCAGCTGTTAAACATCATCTCACAGCAATAGCACTCTGTGATATTTAAATCTTAGAGTTATTTTTGTATGAGTGACACTCTGTATGTTTGAAAGTTGTCAGTAAATAAATATTTGAGTGTTTGTCTTAACTTGTTTATGAGTACATCTACTTGGGAACTTGGTAATAGGGATCAATATTTCAGAAAATTAACTAGCAAAGGTAATTGGAAAGGAATTTCTTATATGTGTGTACAAGTACATATGCATGGTCTATTCCATTCTGGTTGAGCTGTAATAGCAAATTAGGAGGCATCCTTAACTTGGGAACAAGTTGGTGAAGCTGGCTGAAGCTGGTGGCTGTCCAATGCCCTATGGTCTTGCCTGTACCAAGCAAGTCTGAACTGTGATGAATCCTTGGTTTGCCACTCCTGATTTTCTCCTTTTTTTTTTTTCTTTTCCTGTTTCAGTAATTTGCTTCTGGGTGTGGGCATGTGTATGTAAACACTTCGGGTTTGGGTTTGATTTTTTATTTTTTTAGTTTCATCCTGAGTGGAAATAAAGTGGCCAGAAAGACTATCCCAGCTGGCAGTGCATAGCCATGAACCATTGGAGTTTCCATCTCTTCTTTATTTTTTTCCCCACCGCACCTGCCAAAGAGAGAAAAACTCCAGAGCAGTTACAAATGCAGTTGTCTGTCCCCATAAATGCAACGAGCTCGTAACGGGGCAACTGCTGAACGAATCAGGCACGGGAGCTGCCTGACAGCCGGGCTTTCCTCAGGCAGCACTCATGGCTTCAGCCAGGCTGAACCAAGCACTCCACTTTGCAGACTCAGAGGATGCCATTTGGAGAGTATGTTTCCCACTGATGTTATTATACAGTATTCAAAGGGAAAGAGTAAGAATGCCATGCAGGTTGGCACTCCATCTGGACCACGAAAAGTGGATTGCTTAGCAACTAGCATTTACTGTTCTTCTCATTTATTTCTTTCCGTTGCAAGTATATCTCCGAACAAGTCTGTCTGGATTTCGGGTTTTTTTAATCCATTTAAAATGCAAACAAACAAATGAGAAAGACTCCAAAACTCAGAGCTGCCTTGTAACAGAATGCATCTCGAGTCCATGCCCAAAATCAAGATTACAATCTTGCATTGTACCACTATGCATTACAATATAAAGAGAGAGACTTTTCTGTAAAGCCCAGCTATCCATCTACAACTGAATGCTCTCTCTTCTCACATTCATTCACTGGTTGTGATCTTACTTCTCCTAAAATAGGTGGTGTATTGGAGTTGAGCACCTCCTTCACTTCCTACGCAAATTAAGTAATTTTCTTTTATTGAGACTTTTAAAGTCTGCAGCATTTGAACTTAAGAAACATAAAGCATGAATGCACACAAATATAAATAAACATATACCCATGTCTATTTCTGCAAAGCTGTCAATGTGTCCCCATTTATATAAGAACAGCAGATCACTTAGAAAATATTTATTCAGTTGCTTCTCTTGTTGGTTAATCAAGAATCAGCATATACAGGTGGTAAGGTGCCAAGAAGATTGAACTTCTTAAAACCATACAGTTGCACAGGGAAACCCACTTGTGACTCCTGAGTTTGGTACAGGTCTTTCGTCCCCTGACAACAGTTATTTTTGAAGAGCTGGTTTGTAAGAAACAGTTGGCTCTTAAACAGTGTTTTTCTAGAAAGGCTAATATGGGGAAATAAATTGATGTAAAATCATACTAGTATAAAAAATTTCTAGAAGCTGTAGGTTATTTTCTGCATTTTCAAGGAGTTTACTTTATGATGGAAATGTTTGCAGATGATTGGAAGCATTTTTCACTTCCTTTGATAGAGTACAGGGTTGGGATACGCTCTGCATGAAGCACCCACCTCTCATACTGCATTCTTCTGAAACAGCCCTTATACTTGAGCCCTTATGAAAATATTTGTTATCTTTAACACCCATTTCAGAAGATGTCTGATTAATATTTGAACTGCACTCACTGGAACCGAACGTGGCTTTAACCTCAGAGTTTGCAGAGCACTGAGTGGAATAAGGGTATGATTCCATGACCAATTCTGCTATTCATTATCAAGAAGATAAAATCATTCTGATATGAGGGGTCTTTCTTTTTTTTTCCCCTCTTTTTTTTTTTTTTTTTTTTTTTTAAATCCTATCCCATCATCATGTATTTATGTGTTTTGGAAACCATTTTCTGTATGCCCTAGGATATGGGGTGACACTAGTCATGCTTTGTCATTTGAAACAAAGCAAGATTTTTTTGGTGTGAAAAGACTCAGTATGTGGAGTAGACTCACAGACGAGTGACTGTGGGTTAATGAGCTGCTATCAGCTGAGATGCCTTGAATGACCATGCTATCTTCTTAGCCTGCAGTAAGTAGAAAATAAAATGTACTAACATAAGGCTCCATGAGAAGAATCTATGTTTTATTAAATGAATAAAAGGAGCATTTTATTTGGATGGACTTTTTGATTCTATTTTTTTCCCTAGGATCTGAGCTATATGATACTTCCCTTCTTACCACTGTAGTCTTTACTTTTAACATGCAAGACAGCTATTCCAGCACAGACATAAAATTAGTTTTGCTCAATGGATTTCTTGTCATGCACGTGCAAAAAGCTTCATTTGCCACCAATTTAAATTTTTGTTTTCCTCTGGTGACTCATTTTGCTGCATCTGTGTTTATTCTATAACCTGTGGATAAGGGATGTTTTCCTAGCTGGGAGCTGGCTAGGCTTTTGCTGATGTCTGCCATGTGTTCATTTAGTCTTGCATGCAATTCTTTCTTGATTTCTCTAAAGCTCTAAAGCTCTCACAGTCAGCATTTTCCCAAGGTGCTCCACACAGATCTTCTGGAAAGCCCTTCAGGTAGAGTTCATCTTCAGGCTTATGTAAGATATAACAGATTCATTGTCCTTTGTAGCAAAGTTTATTTCCCTCCTACAAATATGCATACTTCACTGGTATATAGATGCCTTATAATTATAGTTCTTCTGTTGCTTTATAGATTTTTGGTCACAGGGATTTGATCTGTTTAAGTTTTATTATATTTTACACTTATTTCTTGGTGTCATTTAATTATGTATCTTTTCAATGAGCTTCAGCTTGCAGCACTGTGGTTTGTGGATGACAGGAAGAGGCTTATACACCAAAAAGACTAGCAACAACAAAGAGGTTAAGTAACTGTATTCTAAGATAATCTTACAGGTAGTCAATAATGTGAGATTGAGAGTTGCTTTTTATCTATGAGAGACTAAACTTTGTTGAAATATTGCCTGTATGTATTGATGTTGGACTTCTACTTACAGTATAAACATTGTCTATATATTTTATTTATTCTTAATATTACTCTAGAAAGCATAATGTAGTTTGCTTTAATAGGCTTTCTGTGGTATCCTCTCAGCCCCTCCCTGAGTGGCCCCTTGTCTATGCTAGTATTCAAGGGCTTGTACACAGAGCTATCAGAGGTCTGCGAGGCTTGCTGCTTTTCAGAAAACATCCCACTGGCAAGGCTTCTAGTGGCTTTATTTATAAAGATACATAATGGTTTAAAATGTATATAAAATGTACATAAATGAAAACCAATGCATGAAATAGAAACACCCGAAAAGCAAGAGAGAAGACCAGGTCAGATTCCTAAGACAGGTAAGCATTGCTGTGCACCCACAAATCAGATCTTGCTGAAGCACAGCTGACTGGTGCTTGTGAAACCATCTTGACCTATAAGTTATACAGAACAGTTTGACACCTCTTTGGATCAAGAGCTGATGGCAGTAGGAGAACAGAGAAATCTTGCTGTTGGCTAAAGTGGGTTTAGTTTTATCTGCTCTGGTCTGTCTTTTTGCTCCAAATTTTCATAGACGTATAGAATAGTTTGTGTTGGAAGGGACCTTAAATTCCAACCTTCCTGTCATGGAGTGGTTTTCCTAGCCTTCACCTGTTTTCTTTTCATTCTCAACTTATTCTCAACAAATAATATCTGGAGCTTAACCATTTAAAAATTTTCTCTTTTATGTCTTATTAATAGTGAAGGCATTTATTTCTGCTCTTGGTAAAGATGACTTGTTTTCCACGTTTCCCTGTGCAAATGCAGGGCCTAGTCTTTCCTGAGAAGGTGGAATCATTTTAGAAATTAACAGGAGCTTTACCCGAGCAAGGACTATAAAATTTACCCTATGTCTTGCAATGGCTTACATCAAGTTGTAAATAAGTAGGTCAGGCTTCACCTTGTTGATATTACTGTTAAGTTGCTGTTGGGTGTTGATTATCAGAGTGCAACCTGTGTTAAGTTAGGAAGTCTTGTATTTGTGATGTTTAAGACAAAACAGTATCAATTACAAAATGACTTGTGGCATGTGAAATTCTTCAACCTTTAACGTTTTCTTAGCAACAGCTAGTATGTTTCTGTCCTCTTGGACTAATGCAATGGCAGGATTATGCTGAAAATTATTTTAATATAGTTCATAAAAATGAATAGTATTTTTTCTTATTTTTCCACCCTCCTTTTATGTGGCTGTTTGGGTCATTCAGCGGTTGCTTCTGCGCAGCAGGACCTACACGATTACAAACTTAATCTCATGGTAGACTGGTTTACTTACCTCTTCTTACTTAGCACTTGCTACTTTATTAGAGGCTGCTTGTGGCTTTGTCTCTTCCTTTGTTACTAACGTGCTTCAGCCTGAAGTGTTTGTGTGTAAATAACAAGTCACTGCATGTTGTTATAACTCAATGACATGATAGGGGCGATAGATTTCTTGCTGAAATGAAATATGAGCTTTATTTACAACCTTCCCTCCAATGCTTCTGATTAAGACGCTTCAGTACAAATCCATTTTTTTCAGAGTCTTTACATTCCTCCATTTAAAACTGCCTTGATAATGCTGCGTGCAATAAGAACCCGTGTCAGCGCTGATGCAAATTTTTGGTTTAGAGGACTGCATGTATGCATGGGCTCCATAAGCAAGCACGTATCACATAAGTTTATGGAACAAGAGGAATGCTCTCTGTGTCTTCTTCACTGCAGTGTGCATTTGAAATATTATTTGGGAGTTCAAAGGACCTCTGGCTCTCCACAGCTGGAGCAGACTAACTGCTGAGCAACTGTGACTGTGGATGCAATGCTGCCAGATAGTTCTCTGTGGGTTTATGAATGTGCATATCACCCCTCTCACATGACTATGTGCACAGATCCCATTTCTGCTGTATATTGGCTACCTCTAACAACTGAATGAGTTCTTAAGTGCTTGCTGTTTAAAATGCCTGTCACCAAATTGCTTGTCAGTCACTGTAAAAAAGAGCAGTTATTTCAGCTACTACCAAACCCTTTCCACATACAAACACTGCTTCTCTCCCAGTCTGCAAATTCATCTACAGTGCACAGACCCAGTCAGGCAGGCTAATTCCAAAATGAGAGGAAAAAGGCAATCCTGGTTACTCTTTTCTTTCACATTTTCAATGCAGACTTTCTCATAGGCTTTGGGCCCAGAAATATTTAAGATTAAGTGGATTCTACTTCCTACAGCATCAACTCTGAGTATTGTTGATAGGGATATATTCTTGAAAGGGAAACATCTGTTGGACAGAGAGTCTAAGCAAGTGGTATCAAACCCAATTAAATTCTCTGAGCCTTCTGTAGCTCTTTTTACAGTCTCAGTATTTTAGCATTTTTATGGCAAAAGTATGACAGCCACTGATTGATTATATTCTATAATATATTCCTGTAAATGTACTTTCCAGTAGAGGAAGACTTGGGAAGTCCAAAAAAAAAAAAATCCCAAACCTATCAGCTTGAACCCTAGTGAATTCTCATATTTCTGTCTACAGGTCATATCCTGGCATTGTCATAATCTGTAGCAAAAAGCCTTTCCGATTTGTACAGCTTGGCCACAGCAGGCAGTTCATGACCTGAAAGGCAAGAATATTCCCTGTGAGAGCTGTGTAGTTGTGCTGTGAAACTCTCTAGAGTTTATACGTGCTGCCATAGTTAAGCTCTTACATTTTGCTACTGTTCCCAGGATAAATAGGATGATTTTGCACAGACTGTGCATTAGGAGATTATCTTTTACTTGCAGCAAAAGCAAACTAGGTTCCTATATAAGAATCCCCAAAGAATGCCCCAAGAAAGGCAATGACAAATACTGCTGGTGTGAGAACTGTGAATATACACCATTTGGTAAGGGTAGATCTACTGGCTTTTTTTTACTTTCAGCCTTACCTGAAATATGAAGAAGATCTGTTAAGAGACTCTTACCTGCACAGATATGTGAAGACCCTACAGATGTTTGGAAACCGAGAAAATCTGATGCCTCGCACCCAGCAAAAGAGACTTTTAAATTTAATGAGATTGAGCAATTCTTGTATGAAAAATGTCTGGTTTTCAATATGAGAAAAATGAGTTTAGAAAGCAGTTAATTATCAGTAACTCTTTTGGGCACAGGATTGCTCAGCATAGTGAGAAAGGTTTAGGTGCACTTTACTACAGCTTTAAACATCCAGAGCCACCTATATAAACTGTGAGGCAAAAGAGACAAATTCCTAGTCTTTAAAGTTTTACTCACATCATGGCCTATTGCAACAGCTGATTCTAAGTAGCCTTGCCAGCAGCTGTAATTCATTGAAACCTTGATTTTGGGACCAGCCACATACCAAATCTCCACCCACCCATTCCCCTTAAGTTTAAAATATCACAGCATGGAGCTGTTGCAGGAACTTTAGCATTGAAGATATGGTGGTCTACACATTGGTAAGATAAAATCTCTATAATTTCTAGGTAGGGAAAGTAGCAAGTTTTGATAAATAAGCACTGACTGGGGACCTTTCTAAGCTCTTTCATAATGTTGCAAGCTCAACTCTAGAGCTGTAAATCTGAATCTCCTTTGCAGATAAGTGCCTACACCCCCTTTCAGAATGGAGCAAACTCATGGGGTGTGATGTGTATCTTTGAAGCCCTTAGTTAAGTTATTTGGCTGGAGCTGCTCCACAAGCTACAGGACTTTCATAGAGACTTGCTATAAAATAATCAAGGTCAGATTTGCGTAAAGCTAAGCGCTAATCTGACTGCTGATAACTGCTCAAAGGGAGCATAAGGCACCCAGCAGTGGAAAGGGGATGGAGAATGAGATGGATTATCTGTGTGCCTTTTGCCTTTATTTTGTGTGCCTCCTGACTCTAAGTAGCCTTAACATTATTGGATGAATTTCATTAATTTTAACTTTGCTCTTAGGATGTCAAAACTTGTTGGTTCTTTTTTTTTTTTTTTTCCTGATGAAAAGCCTTTCAAGGATCTCATAACTAGATGCTGAGCAATCAGGTCATAGGCATTTGTGCGTATGCCTAAAAAACAAATCACGATGTTAGGTGACTAGTGGAAATGTTGATATTTGACAGCATTGAGGGAGTTTCAAGCTGTTTTTCTCTACTTGATTGACTTCAAAAGGTTAGGCTGAGTTAATTTCAGCTTTTTGCTGTGCTGCTGAGGAAACAACAGTGGTCCCCACTGAGGAACTGCTGTAAAGATTAGACTTCCGAGTCTGTATATTCTTGTCAGTGACTGATACCTTTAAAGAATTTTTTTGGAAGACGTGTTTGTGTTGTTCTGACATAATGTCAATTTTATATAGATAGATAAATATTTTTTACAATACACCAACACGACCGAAAACAACAACCCACAAAACCTTAGGAAAGTAGGAAGCAAGCTTTTGATGTTCCCTTATAACTCTGAGATAACTTGGAGTATCACAAGCGTATGGTAATTATAAATGAAACTTTATTTGTCTTTGATGTCCCCCCCTGCACCAAGTTACAATAACTTACATAAGATGATCTCCACGTACTGTCAGTAACAGCTGAAATTTAGAGGAATGAGTCAAAGTGTTAGCAGGACACAGTGTAATTTTTCCATCGCAGTATCAAGAAAAAAGGTGGGAGAAAAATAAAAATACTGTAGAACTTGTCCTTATGTTTAGGATTTATCACAAGCAGGTGACAGTATAACAATTTGAGGGTGATCTACAGGATGGACTATGGAATAAATAGCACTATGTGAACCTGGCTGTACCTGCAGGACATATTTCTGTCATCACGAATAATTAATGAAAAGAGTAGGCTTTTCATAGTAAAAATTTTCTGTCTTAATTATGATTGTTTTATTAATAAATAGTATAAAATACACTTTAATAGGACATGCTACCTGCTTTTAAACACAATGTTGCTTTTTTTAGTTTTGCTCATGTGATTTACAAGATGTTTGAAGAAAGAAATTAGTATGCCATTTCTAACACAAGAATTTGGTACCAAATGTCTGCTCAGACACTTTTCGGTAAATCTGTAGTCATTTGGAAGCTAAAAACAGGCTAAAGATTTGCAAAGAAACCAAGGACCCGATAGTAACATATGAAGCTGCTGGCGGTAGCTTTATTTCCTGATAAGGCACATCTGTCTTCCTTCTCTATCTTTCTTCTCTTCCTTGGCCCCTCAACATCTTATGAATAAAATGAAGGCTAATGGTCCTCTGATAAAAGATGCTAAAGGCTTATCAGAAGCAGCTGCATGCATTTAAGATAGCCTCCTTACTGTACAGTAGCTCTTTTCCAAGTCTAAGAAACTGAAGTACCCTTTAGCTGTTGCGGTTCTTTCCAGGGAGGCAGATTTGTTTGTGGTGGCTCTGACCATTCTGGCTGTGTATGCTTTTACTATAGAAAGAATAAACGAGCTGAAAATCTGGAATAATTTACTTCTGCTGTGGCAATATTCTGTTCTTCTCAAACTGTTTAAACAGCATTTCAGCAAGGAAAGGATACTTATTGGAAATGGGGTTAACATGGTATTTGGATGCTGAAGAGTGAGTTGTTTTCTCATCTTTTAACCATTTTTCCACTTGAAAAGGTAATTTAAAAATTCTAGTAACTTCTATTTAATGATTTATCAATACAGAGAATGATGAGGAGGCTCAAAGAATAATAGTTTCCAGGTTGTTATGTGCTGTCATGCAGCAGAGATGGGAATCATGGATTAGGCAATACAATTTCTCTATTTTTTTAATTTGCCCCCCCCCTTTTTTTTTTCACTTGAAGTTACTAAATGCAGCTATCTAATTTGGCCAAATATCATGAAATAACGCTTTCCAAGTATTTCCTACTATGATGAGCTGATCTATTTTAATTAGCAATTGCTGTTTTCAGCTGGGATGAGGCTTTAGCTCAAGCAGATCTAAATCAAACAGTGCCTGTGCTGCTGATGACCCCCTGGCCCATCTAAACTAGTATTCTCTCTGCTGCTGCATGTAGGCATACTGTGACAATATCAAATTGAGGAAATTGCTCGCCATGGATTGCTGAGCAGCAATGAATTGTTTTATATCTAGAACTCTGTATCTTTTAAAATCAGATTTCTTAGTACATGGTGAAATAAATACTTGAGTGGGTCTATTTTCCAGAATATCTATTATTACGAAGCAAAACTAAAAATCAAGGAGGTGTGAGGGACTGACTAATACCTTCCTAAAGCCTGAAGGCATGAGACAAAGCAATAAAAGGTCGAGCTTTTCAACTCTGTTCGTTATAAAGCCGTGGGAGATCAGTATCAGGGAAGTTTCTAAAAGCAGAGGATAATAGAAGCATTACACGAAGTTTGTGAGAAGAGAATACTTTCCACTGCCCTCTGCTGACTGCAGGCTATGTAGTGATCCGGCTCTGCTCAGCAGTGTGTAGCTGCGTGTGCTTTTCTCAGAGCCGTGCACTCGAGAAGTAGGTGCTAGCCACATTATGAATGGAACTGTGAAAGTGAGTCATACTTTGAGGATAAGGTTTTGCTGCAGGTGCTGCTATAATATCTAAAAGCTTTTCTTTATGCTCACCTGCAATGAGCCATGATATATTTGCAAATGTGAAAAGCTTTTTCAAGTCCACTTTGCCAGGTTATACACGCTACCTAATTTTCGTGTGCTGTCTTTGCCCCTGCACTGCTTGAAAATGTATGAATTTTGGGCTCCTAGAGAAGTATGAAACACTGGAGTATTTTTGTATTGCACAATATCATATTTATCCCAGTCACTGAAGCAAATAACAAGACAAACAAACAAAAAAAAAAAAACAACCAACCAAAAAACCTTAGAAGAAAGGTTTGCCCTTTTTTTTCCCAGAACATCATGATAAAACTTTAGAGGGCAAAGTGGGGTTTAGTGTTACAAAACCCTCATGTGCTCTCTTAACTCCTGATGGTTTTGAGATCAAAACAGTCTCTTGGGTACCTTACCATGAAGATGCTATAACTTTCCTTTGTGGTCAATGCTATCATTAAAGAAGCTTAAGATACAGTGCAAGACTAACACAACTCTAGCTTACTTATCATGCTGTGGCTTACTTGAGAGCCTTGGTTTATCCATTTGAAGATTAAATCCCTCCTCTGTAACTGCTTGTAGTCTGGATCTAGTACCAGGTTAGGACAGTGTTAATGAAGCAGAAGGTTGGGGCTGACTCCAGCACTACAAATCAGAGAAGGAAAATAAGGCAATTATCGGTATTATATGAATTATGTCCTGTGTAGTATTTCTATAAAATGACTATCATCTTTCTAACACTGTTCTGGGAGCTTTCTACTTCAATTTCTGGAACATCTCTATGCTTCATACTAGTATTCTAGTATTCTTACCCAGGATCTGAAGTGTCTGGATGCTCTAACTTAAACTGGAAAGGTCAACATCCTTTACTAGCTTCTCTGATGCAATTTATCTGGATGTTATGTGCACATATTGATGTGGTCAAGTACCAGACACCTTCTACATTTTCTAAACATAAAGGCAGGCACTTAAAGATAGGCTAATATTACAGGCAAAGTAATTACTCTGGGTCAGCAGACATATTTCAATAAATATCACTTTGTTATACCAGGTCCCTGAAGTAGACTAATAACTGCAAGATGCTTCCCAGGTAAGTCTTTTAGGTCATCCTGAGCTCTGTGCAATGTGCCTGAATGTTACCTTGTGGGCTCAGGTCAGCTAAAGTCAAGCTGTACAAATGAATGTATGTGGGCATCACCAGGTCTGAGAATATTTAGGGTGTGTTAGACATCCTTATTACCATGAGGAAAGCAAAATGCGAGGTTGAGTCTCAATTTTGTAAGTATTATTGTCGAGCTATTGTTTACTTGTCACTGTGCTACCATTCAGAGTTCTTGCAGGCAGCAGCCTCCTTCTCTTTCATGTTCAGTATCAGAAGTGGTCTTCAGGGATTCTTGGATGCTGCTGCAGTGCAACCTGTCCTGTTGGCAACCAGAGCTGCCTCTGAATCCTGTGTCTTCCTCTCCTGTAGATCTGAAGTACTCTTGGCACTTCAGCATGAACACGTGGGACCTGCTGTAAGAAAGCATGTGCCCCTGATCTGCTGATTTTAGAGGCCTCTACATCAGAGGAACAATTTGGAAGGTTGTATGACTACACAGTGTGAATGCACCTGAGGGTCAGGACGTGGATGGATAATGTAGGTACCTAGCTTATCACACCTGTGGTGTCCAGTATGTTCAGTTTACTGGCTGAAGGCATAGTTCTGTATGAAATGGTTGTCTAGCCTCTGCATCCTTAAATCAGGTCAATGATCACAGTTAAATGTAGCTTGGAGGAAGGCAGCATATGAAAGTCTGTCTTTTTCCTTAGCAAGAAACTTGCTAGCAAAAGCTGTGCCAAGATTAAAACTCGTACAGTTCTGAATGCTTCTATAGATGGAGCACTTGCAAAATTCCAGTTATCACTGGTTATAAAAGATGATCTTGTAAAGGAAGGCAAAACCTAAGAATGCGTTTGTAAGGTAGTGTTTGGCTGGCCTATCCTAAGGGGCGAAAGAGCCTCGCTATGGTTGTTTTGTGTGTCAAAAACACCTCTTTTCAATCAGTTCCAGCATGTTGTCTAAACGAGATAAATCAACTGTTGCGTTTTCTTGCAAGAAAAACCCTTTAGAAGAAGGTTCATGGGATTTTACGAAATTTAACTTTGGCTGCTGCCTGGCTCTTTTTTTCTATTGCATCCATCTGATACACAATTTTTGCAGAAATCTTATGATTACAGAATGAACCCCAAACCATGAGCTATGACTGCCTCTGTATTATTGGCTGCTCCTGTATTTTACTCTGAAACCATTAATTCCTGCTGGAATTTGGAATGTGCATACCTATCATGATCAATGGGTACAGAGCTACATTTTAAAGCTGTTGCTTCATTCAGCAATTAAATATTGACAACGGTAGTAAGGGGAAGTTTTATTCTGAAGCAGACTTACTTAATGATTACCATTGGTTTCTTTGATAAAAAGATACTTCAGATACATCTGTCTATTGACTGAGTTAATTAGCTATTAACTGACTTAGAAATAGACAGTTGATAGTTATTCATTAAATGAGGACAGGTAATTTAGAAATTATTCATCCTGCAAACAAACTGCCAGCTTTGTAAGCAGCTATGGGTACAATTATGATTACATCTTTCTATCATTCATTTGATCACTGGAAATAGAGTTAATTTAAACCTGCTTCACAATACATTTGCAAAGTGTAATTGATTAGTACTTAGTGACAATTCTGTAAGTCAAGTATAGAAATAGCATGCAAATGATTCACTCTATCCCACTCCTATAGGACAAGGAGGAGTAAAATGTATTATCTTTTATTTGACCTGAAGTCCGATGATGTGAGACTGGCTGCTTGTGAAGGGAGTGAAAGTTATCATTTTCACATTGTCATTTTTCTGAAGAGGACTGCAAATTAACAGTTCAAAGGAGAATTCCTTTCCTAGTAGATTGCTATAAAGTTTATAGGGTGTATTCTTGATCAAGTTTGAACTATTAGTTTGGTTTTGGACTGAGTACACTCTCTTTGGTATTCTCCTATCTGTAGCAGAGCTATCAAGAGAATGTTCCCATCCAGGTGTGAGAAGTAGGACACAATGATTATGTGGATGATTTTGATAAGAGTTATTGCTAATTCAGTATTTAAATACTACAATACAGTATCTAAATAATAACTCTATCATTTATTACAATTGATTACAGTATAATTAGTTCATGGTCCCTTCTGTTGAGTTATGATCTTCTATGAGATCCTCTTGCTGTCTAAACTTTTCAGAGATCACTTAGACTGTTGACCAAATCTGAGACTATGTCTAAAGGGTTATAATACATGCAGATTTGGCTAGAAATGTGCAGATTTACAGTCTTTGGCCTTGCAGAATGCACAATTACAAAGTAGCTATGTAGCTTCTTTAGGATTTTATCTCCCTGTTGGATAGGACCTTAGTGCTATTACTCACCCATCCAAAAGTGAGCGTACCCTATTTTCAGCTAGGTATACCCTGCAGGCATCCTTGCTGGGGCAGTGATCCATCCAAAAGCTGCCTGCAACCTTTGAAGACTGTGGGGTTTATTTTATTTGTTTTCTTACTATTTCTATTATGACCTAGCTGTAGGGTAGTTGCGTGCCCTAAGTCCCTGGATACTCTTAGAGGCTTATTAATGTGCTCATGCAGGACAAGGGAAGCTGCAGTTAATAGAAGAAAGAATCTGTTACTTTTATAATTTGATAACCATGTTGGGAACTTGCTGTCCTTTTCTATATTTACTTATGTTCCTACTTGCTCCCAAAGCTGTTTGTTTTCTAGTTTGTCACTATAATCATGTCTTTACTATAGTCTACTTCCACATATTTGGTATACAGGAAGACAGTAGCATGTATTGAAATGAAAATGTATTGGCAAATATTTGGTTTAGAGCCCTTTCTTGGCATTCTATAAAGATATTGAGAGATAGTCAAGTCACAGAACTGAAAATAACATCTTAATACTTATTAAGAAATTTATAATAACATTATGCTCTTTCTGGATCTAGAAGAGAAACCAAGTTTGGCCTCCAATTTCCTGAACTGGGGGTACTAGTATCTCGTTTCACATAAGGAAACCACTGCTGGCATTACTAGAACCAGCACCTGTTTGAGAGGCAAAAATTGATCAGGTCCTGGTGAGCTGTTGTGCCCCTTGACTCCAGGAGAGGATTTTGGGCTGGAGCAGGTCAAAGTCAAGCACACTATGGGACCAGTTCAGGGTGCTGTGGCCCAGGGAAGGGAAGCAATACACAGATACTTTTAGCATAGCATTTTGCATTTCCCCATTCTGTACAGATTTTTGATGTGCCCAGCGCTTCCTCTTGGCCCCTAACACTGGGTTTGAGAGGCCAAACAAAAAGCTCAGACATTACTGTATCTAATCTATCCTAATGCATGGCTCCTTTACTTAACACTTTAAATGAACAAGAGCGGTGAGTCAGCAGGTATTCATTTTGTAAATCACTTAACATTCAGCACTCTGTGTCAGGAAAATTAAAGCCAGATATGTTGCATCAAACCTTGTTGCAACCTATCAGATCACATCACCTGGTTTTTCTTCCCTTGTGGGTAAATAATGGTAATCTAATGCTGTCCCTACTGCAGGGCTATAATTAAAGTCTTCTGTAGGCAGGTGTACTGTTTATCTATTGTTCAGAGCCATGCCAATACACTGTGGTGAATGTGCTTTCTGGCAGAAGTCCCAGTGAGAGGGGTGTAACATTTCTCAGCACACTAATTAGTGAATGCTATTGTATATGGGTTGTACTTGATGATCTCAGAGGTCCCTTCCAATCCGGCTGATTGTATGATTCTATGAATGTAGTAATACAAAGTGCAGATATCCTTATTTTTATCCTTGTGACCTGTTATAACTACTAGCACTAAATCTGAAATGTGGTATCTAATATGCGTGTAGTTCTACACAAGGCTTTTGTTTGGATCAATTACTCCAGTTATAAAATTCAGGAGTGTTTGAACAGAATGATCCCTCCATGAAAATCAGCTCTACTTTTTCATCACGACATGAGGAAATGCAAGGGGTTTTTTTTCTCTTCAGTAGCAAAACTATGTGGCTGCACAACTATTACTCCAAAATCTTCAGGAAGACAGGGCTGTCCATGGAGAAATAATAACTTCTTCAAGTCAGATCTCACAGTCCTTCTTTGGTTAGAATTTTTGAAAGGAATATTCTGCTAGCATTACTTTCACCATATACAGCAGCCTTGGGAATGCAAGGCAAGGAGTTCTGTGTTGGATAGTGTCCTCTATAATTCCCTAATTAAAAAAAAAAAATTCCAATTTTTGGTTTGTTTGCTTTTAATGCAGCCTGTAGGTAAATGTGGATTCCTGGCATTGGCCATAGCTTGTTCATGTCAGACTGCTGTGCACCAGCTCATGAGGTGGACTGTGTCACTCTTTTGGTGTACTCCAAAATGAAACATCAGAATTATTTGTATGAATTATATATATGATACTACTTAGAATGGACATGAATCCCTTCTGTAAGCTTGTACGTAGAAGAAGCATGTTGGTGTAAAATGCTTTCCTTTTAAACTCATAGTTGACATTTATTATGATGCATTAAAAAAGATCCACACATTAACCACTGATTGATTTATTCAGATTTATGTATGTTTTTGAGGGCTTTTTTCATTTTTAGCCACTACAATGAAGAAAGACTTCTGTAGATACACTTCTCTCAGAAAGCTTATGCTATGGCTGCATAAATAACTTTCAGAAATTGCCCTTAGGGGAAGAAAAAATCCAAAATTTCTTAAAGGTCACTTTGTAAACCAATAGCTTGTGTTGAATGCTTCTGCAGCTCTGGCCATTCTCTAGTGGTCACCTATAATTGAACATAGTAAGAAAATGTCATATCTTGTCTTTTTGTCACTTGTTCTTTATCTTTCTGAGGGGGCAACTTCCCTTATCTCCTGGCCCCCCACTTGCTTTTGCATTTCAGTTGTTCTCTTTCAGTGTTATATTTCTATCTTACAACTTTTTTTTTTAAAGGAATGAAATGTGAAACTTGATTTTGATAAATGTTCTTTTCTCTGCTGTTGATTCATCACATGAGTACAGTGCCAAATTACCTGTGCATTGGTGCTCATTTCCCTAGTTTATATTGCAATTATCCTTAAAAAGTAAGAGTTTTCAAGAAGAGTCTGGGATGCGTGATTTTGTGTTGATCCCAGCAAAACACAGTTGAACTACAGAGACGCCTTTGGTGATATTTTTCCTTTTCTGTGTCAGCATCTTCCAGCCTTTCTACCTGCTTTTCTGTCAGCTGGATGGCACGCTATGTCACCTTGCTCAGTTTTGTTTTCCTTGCAGAGAATGCTAGACTACAGATGTTATTTCTGTCACCCTGGGTTTCTAGATGACTTCTGCTGTGACACACTGCAGAGGCATGATGCGCAGTTTGGTAGCTGGCTCCAGAAGTGCCCATAAACTTTAGTTGTTACCTGGAGGACAGTGACAGATGGGTGGGTGGATGGGGAGCTGGCAATTAGGATACAGAGCCCTGGAATAGCCTATGCTGTTGCTTGAGGATTGCTGCCCACGTGAGACTAGGATCTAGGCCATTGGTGACTACAGGGTGGGAACAGAGGCAGACCACCCTTCCACTTTCTTGCAGCATATATGAAGGAAGAAATAAAAGGGAAGGAGACTGTTGCCACCAGACTAGAGATACAAAGTTGCTGACATTAATGTTGCCTGTAGCCACTCTTAGGAAGTGAAATTTTGTTTGAATGTTCATCCTAAATGATGATTACCATGAGGCAGTATTACTACTGCTAGTGATCAGTTGGTCTGTCTGGAACATCCTTTTCTGTGGTGCTTTAATATATGAAGTGCTTAGCTTTGCTTTTATTAACTCGCTGTCTTTAGCATATGTATGAGAAAATTCACAGCTGTGGTTAAGCCAAAAGCTTTTAGTAAAGTTTTGGGATAATATTAAATTACCTGTAGAAATTAATTTTATGAGAATTCTAATGTAACCACTTGCTAAACAGCACATCTATTCTTGCTTGAAGCCTATTAACCTTTACAGGCATATGCTTTGAAAATACTATACTTCACAGCATCCCAGGAATTTAAAATAAGTATGGACTACTTGGGCTCTTGTATCATGCAGATATAGTATATCTCATGGTAAAGCACAAGACAAGATGTACATACAAGATCTAAATCCTGTTACTGGAAATGTGCACATATGGTGTCCATCACTGACTACCTCTCTTGCAACTGGGCTGATATTGCTGGTTGAATTGATTTCCAGTTGGACAAATCAGTAAAGGAAATCAGTGTGCAGGGTACATGCTTTATGAAAACATTCACTTTTAGCTGTGTTAGCAATAGGTAGCCAGTGAGACTTATTTTATAACATTTTCAGCCATTACATCCAAACTGGGAGCTAGTGCCATCTTGCCTTCAGCCTTTCAAGTGCTCATTCAATCACTTTCATCTGACTGTTTAGCATATAACTGTATTTTTTACTTGGCCGGACTGTGGTACAAGTGCAGCTTCATCATCTAGAGCAGCAGAAAATAAGTGTGATCTTTGAAAGAATGATAGGCAAATAAATCTCACTGGCAGTACATCAATTAACTTAGTAATGTATTACAATTGCCATCAATGAAGAATACAAGCCTGTGCAACCTTGAGCATATCAGAGCTCTGCAGGATCCTGGCCTTGCCAGTACAGCACTGCTAAAGGGTAAAAACAGCCAAATACTCCTTATAGAACTAATGAGTAATATTTTCATGTTATACTGGTGGGTTTAGTTCAGCATATTTGACCCTCCCTCTCCTCATGCACACAGTTAGAGACCACCCTCCACCAGAGCATGCTCAACATGCTGGCAGTTGGTGGGTAAAGGGCTTGCAGAATACCAATGCAATTGTGTACCACCAGCAAGCTGGTGTTGGAGTGGCTGGAACCATGCTGGTTAATCAGGGCCTGATAGATTTCTAAAGCAGCCTGGTAGTACACCACAGCTTCAGTTTAGTGCTTCTATCCTTTGGTTCTCTTCTGATTGCTTTACCTGCAGGAAGTCTTGTCAAGGATGTTGTGAACAGGTGGGGCTTGGTCTCTTCTCCCAGGTAACAAGGGATAGAACAAGAGTAGATGATCTCAAGTTGTGTCAGGGGTGTTTAGACTGGATATTAGGAAAAATTTCTTTACTGATAATGTGTTCAAGCATCAGGAAAGTGTTCAAAAAATATGTACATGTGATGCTTAGGGATATGGTTTAGTGGTGGACTTGGCAGTACTGGGTTAATGGTTGAACTTGATGATCTTAAAGATCTTTTCCAATGTAAGTGATTCTATGCAGTATGTTAAACCAGCCCTGGAGGCGTTACTCCAGAGGGGCACGACTGGTCAGTCAAAGTCTCCAAAGAGATATTCTAAGCAGTGATATGGGTTCCTTTTTCTCTGTGAACCCTAGAATATGCACAGAGTAAGGTAGTAACAATAGTACGATTTTGCTACTATGCATGTGACTGGCATGGTACCTGCATTTGCAGGACTTGCAACTTTGTAATGACCTAGTTTATTTTTCACCTAACCAAGGATGATCTGGTAGAGAGTCCTATTCATAAATAATGTCCTCATGTCTTCAGTTTGCTAGCTACAGTATTTCTTGAGGAAAAGTGATTCTGTAAAGCTGATGCAGTCAATTTTAAACTCTTAAAGTAAAAGTCCTTGATGAATTTCCTGATTAAAAAGCTTATTTTCCTGTGTCTCTGTATTTCAACAGAAACAAAAGTCAAGTATTTGACTATATGAAAATGTAAGAGTGCTAAATGCAAGAATACTACTTCTACATGTTAGCTTTTTTCTCCTCATTTTTGCAGGCATCCCAAAGGTAGGACAGGTTTTGCAAGAAAGAAAAAGAGAATGACTGACTAGTGAGTGTCTGGGTCATTATACCAACTTAAAAGGCGTAGGATTAAGATGGAACTTAATGTAGTGCTTAATTTTATAATTTAATGTCCTTTTGTTACAGCTTCCATGGCTTCAATTTCTTTTGGAAAGATGATAGTAAAGATTAGCACTTTCTTCATCTCTTAAATAAATATATTTTGCGTGTTTGCATTTTCAGTTTTTTCCTTTGCCTTCATTTTCTGAATGCAACGAGAACATGCAATGTGAGGGGAATTTTTTCATGTTTTTATTTTTACGTTTTTTAATAATTTTGGAAAAGTACAGCTTTCCTAAATTTATAAATATTACAATATTCATTGGTATAAGGAAAAGCATATTTTTTAGCTCTGTTTTTTGAGCATGGCAAGGCATATCTACTTTCTGAAAATTTTTCTGTTTACTATTTAGTTACTTGCATAAAACCGGAGGATTTAAAGCTTGTCCAGCATAATCAGAAAGAATCTTAGGCTTGTTGATAGTTTCAAATATATGGAACTTTACATATGGATGATATCCTATTTTAGAAATGGTTATTTGCAGGAAAAAATATAACTACTTAAATAGTTATTAAACCTTGATTGTTTTCTGTTTTGACATAGCTGACTACCCTTTTTTGATTGAATGGTTTTTATGATAATGACATATTTCTGTTCACAATTCTCACTTCCTGTGAAAATGATGCATACTGTTCAACAGTAGTCTATGTAGTCTATGGATCATTGCAGGGCACTCAGATAATGATAGGATATTTCATTATACCCTTATCAAGGAATGTGCTATGTAATGTGATTATAAGTGATTTTTTTCAATTAAGGTGTACCAGTTTCCAGTTATAACTCTCTTCCTAGCTAATACTATTTTTTCGGTCTCATTAAGGTATATTATGCAAGTAACAATTGAGAACTATCATTTAGTTCTTCAGCAAGTAACAAAAGCAAGGAACTGAGGAGGGAGACCCAGCTAGTTTAGCAATTCAACCTTACTCAAACACTTTTAACCACATCTTGAAAAACAAAGCATACAGTTTAAACTTCATTCAGCCTCCTACACTGGCCTTATTCCTGCTGTCCTTATTGCAGGGAAAAGCCTGTTTCACCTCTGGTGGTAACTTTACATCTATGTTTACAGGAAACAATATTTCTTTGCTTTTTAAGGACTCAGTCTCATTGTAGGAAACAAATATCTGTAATTTCTCAGCAATAAAGGTTCAAAAAACATTGCTAGAACTCAGCAACAATGCAACAATCTTGCGCATGTTGAATTGCTCCTATCTATCAAACAGATGCATAAGGAACACTATTACCATATTATTATATTAATACTCTTAATAATGGTTACACTGTGTAACGTTCTTCTCTCTTTTTTTTTAGTTTTGATTTTTATTAAAAATCATATTCTGACATTCTTTCTGCTGTTGGGTAGTAATTTGCTCTGCAAATACTAACTCAGGCTACTAGCAAAGCAAAATGTTGTTCAGCATGGTTAAGGGTATTGGAATCACACTAGATGGTTAATCTTGTACAAATAATATCTTATTTGAAGTTCTTGCTTTCTGGAAAGGGGAGAAAATTGATCTCTTAAAGTGAGTTAGAAATATAATATTAATAAATTGAGATTTATACACTGAACCACCTCCAGTGTAATTTGTTTTATACATATTATAAGACATAAGGGACATTTTTTCTCTGTATTTCAACAGAAATTCAGTAGTCTAATAGATGTACAAAGGATGTAAATTAGTTTGAACTTACCCTTCCATGATTTAAAGTATTCAAATGTAGCAACCAAGGCACAGCCATTTTCCTTGAGTTACTACACTAACACATTAGCAATAAAACCATTGCTTCGAGACTTTATGGTTGGACTGTCAAGTAGAATATGTTTTTGTCTAGTTCTTGTCAGGATGCTTAGCTGGAACATCCACAACGGAAATGATGGTCCACCCCTTCCACCTCAATTCCACCCCTTCCACCTCAATCCTTCATAGTTCAGACTGTGCCCAATTAAATTCACAATTATATTTGGAGTGAGTAGAAATGAGGGGTTGTATATGTATGCAAAATATGGGCTGACAGCAATTTCTGCCCGGGGCACCTCTAGATCTCAGTGGTTTGGTGGTGAAGGTGATTACCTGCTATTAGTCCCAACAATGGGCTTCTGGGCATAACAGCACTGAACTAGACAAAAAGCCTAAAATACCATAGAATAGCAGTGACAGGACCCAGGTGAGTGAAGGAAAAGAGCGGCTTTGCTGCTGAACTTAAAAGGCAATCCTTATACCTCTCCTCCCTTAAACTTCAGGGAAAGGAAAATGGTGGAGCAGTGAACCACAGACAGTTTCAGACAGTCTATTCAAACTATGAGGAAAAATATCTTGAGGTAAAATATTAGGCTTTGTGACGCAGTTTAAGCAAATTCATATGGGGATGGTTTAGCCGTGCACAGCAGCATGCTGGTTTCACTGTCACAACTACAGCAGCTAGTAAAGTTGCCTTGTGGAGTTGTTCACTTCCTTGAAGACCCTATTTACTCATGAAAAGTTGCCTGATACTTACAAGTCCTAAATGAACTTTTACTCTTTTATCCACATCCACTAAGCCATTGAAGGTCCACTGTGATTGCAGAGCACAAGCTTCACTTGTGCCACATAAAGAAGCTGTAACTACTGTAAAATGAAAAGAAAAGCATGATGTGACTTTAATTAACATTTGGCACAGCAGTGTAATCCTGCACTAATAGAGTGTCTAATATTTCTTGTATCTCATTGCTTATACTGTATTTAGATGCAAGTGGAGGCAGTGACATGTTACAGCTAAGGAATACAGTGGAAAAGAATAGATGACAATCTTAGAGCTTGCAAATACTTTCTGAACAGAATATTAAGGAGGTAAAACTCTAGAGCAAGAGGGCAGACCATAGAAGCTCACGCTCTGAAGGACAGGGCAAACAAGACTGGCTAGAGCAGAAAACAATACAGTTGTCAAAGAATCCTCCTGCTCTTAGGAACAACTGCAAGTAAAGTCTTGACAGGTGATCTCACAAAGTAGAATTTAACTAGTATCAGAAAAACAGAGAACTTAGAGATGAGACAGGCAAAGACATAGATAAAAAGCAAGGAGGAGAGAAAGACTTGTGGAAAGATGAGCAAAAATGCACATGAAAAGATAGGAGACTCACACCAGTATGAAGATCTGGTGTCATAAATATCTTTGAATCTTGAAAAGACTTGTTATCAGAGCACATTGAGGTGGTGTGCTGTCTGCTGAGAACATGGACTTATAGAAACATGAAGAATTTGCCATCAGACAAGTAATATTTTTAGAGCAGCTGTCCAGTATATCTGATAAAGGTCAAAGGGCGGGTAGACCAAGATGATTCCTTTTGCTCTTAGGCACATACAAAGTGCTGGTACCTAAAAGGAGTGTTTTTCATTCAGCACACCTGTATGAAAAGATCTCAAATAACAATGGAGTTTCACATTTGGTTTTGGGTGTT
Organism: Cephalopterus ornatus; assembly: GCA_013396775.1. Lineage (NCBI taxonomy): Eukaryota > Metazoa > Chordata > Aves > Passeriformes > Cotingidae > Cephalopterus > Cephalopterus ornatus. The sequence continues at coordinate 842,804 of VZRE01000501.1, forward strand.
TTTACATTATCTGAGTCAATTTAACTTCATAAATGTCAGAGAACTTCGGTTGCACACACACCTATAGGACAAACAGTTCTTTACAGAAAACCCATTTTAGCTCATATGGTGTGATGGAAGATGAATAGAAGCTTCCTAACACTGAAATCATGGGAACAAAATGGAAATTGAGCATGAAAAGTGCTTAACAGTGCAGCAAAAGATAGGATTGTAAAGAAAATAAATCTATTTTGTTACAAAATTGTAGCTTAGAACTGTAAGGTTTAAAAATGGTCACAGCTCTCTCATTATATCCCATTGTCCCTAATGCATGAATGAAAATGAAAATAATGAGCATAATGTTTTGATCTGAAACAGTTGGTTAAAGTAGTGTTCAGATGAATGAAAGAATCCATAATATGTAGTTATTCCTTATTTCATAATTTAAATTTATTATTTATGTAGTCTAGTATAAATTTATATAATTTACAGAGGACATCAGGATAATTCATGATTTCTTTATCAGTTGATACTAAAAACCGAGTTCATAAATAGTAAGCAGGCTTTGCTGGGGTAAAAAAAGTTGTGTTAGTGTTTTTTCTTTTTTTTTTTTTTTTAAATCCTGGTTAGTTTTACTATGCTGAGGGCTATTGAAGTTTTTAATTGTTTGTTTCAAGCTACAACAGTCATTTTAGAATTCTTTTTTTAGTCTAGTTTTGACTGAGACAATCCCAAATTTCAGAGAAACTCAGTCAATACTATTTAACCTAGATAAACAGTAGTAAAGTAAGAATTCTTCACATCTTTGTTGAACAGATTGGAGCAAAATGAGATGAAAATTACAGAAAATTAACTGCATGGCACTTGTTATTATTCTCCTATATATAATGTTTGACCTTCAATGATTTGAGGGATCTGTATTTACTTCTCTTGTCACACAAAAACATGGCATTAACAAAAAGAAAGAGCAAAGTCCCCTCAGAGTTCCAGTTCTTATTCCTGCTTTACAGGCAGCACATATCTTTTCCTGTACCCTATATTCAGAGTGATGTGGAGAAGACATATCAGTATGGAGAAGAGTATGACTTAGGATGCTTAGAAATACCTTTCAGATGGGTGATCTAGATAAATGGAAAATAAGAGAAGCAGTGGTAGGTTGATTTGAAATGCTTTCATTTATGCTGGAGATACTGGTATGAATTCACCCTGGGACAGGATAATGTTTTTTTCCTGACTAGTTAGAGGAACAGCTTCCCCTGCCTTCTGTTTTAAATTTTTCAATGTAGGCACACCAAATAATTACTTCTTCATTTTTTTATTCAGTATTATATTAAGGATTCTGTTTCTGTACCAAGGTAAATGGGAGAAAACAGTGATTATTGGAAGCAAGACTGTACATCTGTTAAACTTCAGGAGTTGCCTAAGTGATTAGAAGTCACTTGTTTGGTGTTTGGGTTTTTTATGCTGCGCAGTTTTAGGTCATCATTCTGAAGCAAAAGAAAGAGATGCACCTTGAGCAGAAGACTCATGGGTACGTGAGGATTAGATAACAGATGTGATATGTAATATCACAAAATGTAATATGACATTTTTGGCTAAGCTGGTGAGTTTCCTACGTCAAAATTTGACTGACTTGCATGGATGCAGTATCTGTACCTTGACTATCGTAAAATGAAAAATTAGGTTAAAGCAGGTGTCACTTTCCCCGTGTGTTTTTCACTTTATTTTTGCAGACACTTAACACGAGGAAAAAAAAAAGACTATATAAAGAGAAGAAAAAATAGTGATACAGATGTGAGTTCCTGAAAAACACAGTGGATAGAGCCCAAACATCCTGAGAAGAGATTAGTGTGTTATTTCTACAGGACAGTTTGGAAGACTATTACAAAACAAACAGAGAAATACCTAGGTGACTCTTTCCACATAGGTAACTTTAAGGATGAGGAGGATAATTACAATTAGACTAAGATCCTAGAACAGAATGCAAAGATTAGGTGTCACATACAGTATCTGCTAGTTAATTACTATCCTGTTTCTTTGCTGTGATGTAAAGGAACCATTATAAAGATTGATTAAGTCTAGGTCAGTTTTATCAGCTCTGCGAACGTAAGTGAAGAGATTTCTTTTTGAACAGATACTGTTGACTTGCTTGACTTGGACCGATTATGTCAAGTAAAACTGTCTTATACCACATGTGTTTCATCCCAGTTTTTTCTGTGACCTAGAAATACTTTGCTCATACAGAACTTTGACTTTGAAGAATATAACTTATAATATGAGAAGAGGAAGTGCAATGTAGAGCAAGTCACAGATCCATTGAGACTGAAACCTCGATAAGTGAGAGAAGGAAAAAAAAGTACTTTGATACTCATATGAAGCCTTGTAATTGAAACATTGGCTCACTTGAGTTACTGCTTCTATAAATTCAAGTGCACAATATGAAGTGACAATTTCCTCATGGGAAAGAGGCAAGACCTTGGCCCTTTAACAAGATGTGTTCAAAATAATGAGGCGCAGTTCTATGCATTAGCTTCAGAAATATTTGAAATTTAAGATGTACCAATGAATAAGTCACAAATATCTTACTTAGCTGTTCTCAGTATGAAAAACTACCTTATGTCAGTCTGATGACTTAATTAAAAGCAATGAATTACATATACCATGTTTATTTTATATAACTGAGCAAAAGCGAAAATTATCAAGGCTGTAAAAGTAATAGTTTGAAGAGATTATTTACTTTTCAGGAGAGCTGTGTGAATTTTGTTCTTTTAAAAGCTTGATGTGCGAAATGCAAGTGCTTTGGCAGGATTTTGCCCATCTCTGAAAATGAGCTTGAGTCTTGCACTATAAATGTTCCTTAGCTGTCCTCGCAGACACATCATCCTTCTCCTTGGGCAACCTTAATCACAAGTTGTTATGATAGTATATAACATTCCATGCCATACTATAAATAATTGCCAAGTGAGGCCCTCACTAACTGGGACTTGCTACTGCTTTTCGCACTGCTCTTTCTCCAGGAAATGGAATTATTCTCCCCCCTCACCTTACAAAGGACTTTTCTAAACATTATAGAAAAAATTAGAAACTATAGGAAAATATATGTGTCAATAGCTGTTCAAATAATTAAATTATGGGAAGAAAAATACTCTGCAGTTTGATGTAGTTGAGATTTTATCCTGGCAATGTTCATGCGATAAGAACATCGCAGCTTAGACAAATTAAAACCTGATCAAGCTCATGCTGTGTTGTGAAGCTAAAAGTGAGGTCTGTAACAGCCTGGTCACTATCTGCTGCACTAGAAATAAGCGAGTCTTTCCCATGAAGCAGGCAATTATTCACAAGTATGTCAGGGTATCCACCATTAGAACTGTCTGTTATTTTAATTACTAGTTTAAGTAACTTAATTTCAGAAGTGGCAATTTTTTATTTTCCACAAGTATTCAGGGACAGATTTTTTCATCAACACAGTTTCCAACTACTGAATAAAAGAACATTTTAAGCCATTGTAACGTAAGCCAGTGCAGGTTACAAGAAGACGCCATTTGGCTTTCTGTGCTGAACAGAAAGCAATGTCCTGCAAGAAATTACTTTCATATTACTATTTGTACTGCAGTAGGATGTGCATCTCAGCTACCACTGATGAACTTGAGACTGTCCCTGTAAAATAATAATTTTTATATAGTCCACAATGGAGTGGGAAGCAGTGTTGTCAGATTGCCCTCAGTTATATAGGTGCTCTTAGACAAATGTGCAGCTTGAACACTGTTGGTGGAGGCAATGACACCGGTGACCTTTCCAGCAGCTGGAGTCACAGCAGCCAAAATCGTGGAAGCTTGTAATGGCCAGCCAGTGTAATTCAAAACCATAGGAATGAAACTAAGTGTTAGTCTAACTGGTTAATTTCCGACTTTAGAGGCATGCCTTGGGATCCTAGAACTGATCTTCTCCACCTCACTGCTCTGAAGCATTTAATAATGCTGCAAAGGTAAATGGAATTTTCAATGGTCTGCTTTTTATCTTCAGGCAACAGACAGAATGTGTTGGTATAATGATCAGCTAGAGTGCCACTGTGTCTTCACTTGCTCAGTTGGTGAAAGCTGTATTTTTTCTTGTTCTAGCTCATATATTACATAATATTAAAATGACTGGAACATATACTTAATTCATGATATCTAAGGCATCATCTGCTTCTCTTACCTTTTGTGTTTCTCTTTCTTAATGGTTAGGTAAAAGTTGTAATAATTCTCTAAAGCTAATTTTCCTCATTGAGAAAATAATTAACAACAGAAAAGAGTTTTTCCATCCCTCATATAAATCGGCTTTGTTTTTTTCCCCTAATATTTATATCTATCAGGAGCTGCTTTCACAATATGTACTTCTGCTGAAATCTCAAAACCATGGACTTCCAAATGACTGCATTAGCAATCTAGTCTAAATTGAATCCGTGTCTGTTATTAAATCCCCATGATACAAAAGAACTGCCAAGAACCTGCAAACAGTTTCATTTTATTAATGTAATATTGCAAAAGTAGTCCAATGACTGCAATGGGAAAAATAATTTCAAACCAGAAAATATTAGATTCAAAAAACTTTTATAATTTTTCTGCAGTGTTCACTTGTAGCTTGCTCTCTCTGCTAAATCTGCTTGTTGGCAATCTGATATGTTAAAATATTACTTCTACTAGACCCCAAAATGTGAGAAGGGTATGATTATAAAAATTGCTTGCATTTAAAGTATCAATTCATCACATAAAAGGTTTGGTTACCTTGCTGATATTGCAAAGAAAGAAAGCAAATCACAGCTATCTAGAATCTATGGTTTTATAAAAAATGGAACCAAATTATTTCTTCAGCATTAATTTACCTATGATTTGCATATACCACTTTACTACCACACGCAAAAGGCTACAGAAAAACTGGTCATCACTGATTTCACTTGGTTTTGCCACAATGTGACATTGAGAACCAGCAGATGTGCTAGTAGAAATTCTTTTTTCTAATGCTCTGCTCCCAAATAATGAGAACCTCCTTTTGTTTTGTAAAATATATTTGTCTGAATGCAGAAGTATTTATTCTGTACAAACTTGACTATAAAGCAGCTCCGTGCACAGGAAAGTTGAACTACTTTGGTCTTCTGAAGTGGAAAATAAAATACAAATATGTCTGTTAATATACATCTCCTCTATGGTTATTCACTTTTTCTCCCAAAATGAATACTCCATTCTATTTGAAGTGACTTCGTGGTACTTTTCCTTTATGATAGCAGGAATGTAACTCAATAAATCAGAGACTTATAAAGACATAGTATTCGTTAGAGATATTACATCATTGGAGGATCTTTCTATAATCTGAAATCAAGTATACCAGTAGTGTCAATGCATTTCTACCAGGATAAACTGCTCTCCAAGGTCACAGATTCCATGAAAATTATTGGTTCATAATCAGATAGTTGATATTTGGTGGTTTTAGGTGTTGAATGGTTCAACATTTGTGTTTCCCGTATGTTAAAATGCCCAGGTACAAGTGCTGTGTGCCAGGGTACATTTGGCAACAGGAGATAGAGTACTAGTAAGATTGCTTCACTTGAAGTGCTAAATTTCCAAGTGTTCAGAATGACAACTTGTTTTTAAATATCTGGGCTTTTGTGCCTTAGAATTTGCTGAAAGGATAAACCCAACAATAACCACTGACCTGTTAGCAGTCGTATTTGAGGCCTTTACCTGAATTGTTGTGCTCTGAGCATTTAATGTGACCTCTCTACAATTGAGTATATGGAATTTCTAAGTGGATGATATTTTCTCTTTGCTTGCAGCTACAGTACTTCAGTTTTATTTAGTTTTCTGTGTTTAGAGCTTAGCATCATGGAAACTGTGGATAGTTACAGAGGCTTCTTAAGCTTATCAACAAGAAATATCTGAAAGGTGATGGAATTAGATGACCCAGGAAGGCGATTAGACCTTTCTGCAGAAAATAGCTGTAATTTATGGTGCAAACTAAAGAAGAATGCCTTTTTCTTGCTCAGTGTAAGTTTATAGAGCATGTTTTTATGTCATCTTGCTTCAAAGATATTTAAAGGCATGGGTCTGTGAGCAAACAAAAGTTTAAGAATTGATCCAAACAGAAAACAAGTCCTTATTGCACTTGGAAACTATTAGTGCAGGTCTGTNTTTGGGGTTTGTTTGTACCCTTTTTTCCCCCCTTCATTTCCTGGAAAGGAACAAACCCAGAACTTAGGCAGACTTAAAAAATTAAAGGCAAAACATAAAGTGGGCAAAATGGTATAGGATGTGACATTTTAGTTAATACAAACTAAATAAAACCTATTTTCACTGCTTCGCTGTGTCAATTGAATTTAACAGAGATCGATCCTAAAGACATATTAGACTTTGATTTGAAAACTATCTTAGTCACTGTTTGTACACGTTTACTCTAAATCGTAACCACAAAAGGACAGGACTAATGTATTCATGTCAAGACCAATTATTAAGTGCTTGGTTAGAGTATGTATGTATTAACACTGAAGGCAGAGCAAAACTGTCCATTCTGGTAATGTGCAATTCTAGAGTATTCTAGAGATGCTTAGTTCAGCTTCCTTGTGGTCAGCAGCCTTTTGCTCCTGGGCAGAACTTCAGGTGAAACTTGACTTTTTTGGTCATTAGTATAAATAGTGTTTCACTTCGAGGGCTGATCCAGCTTCTGCCACACTACACTGTGGCAGAGTAGTAGGGAGAAGCATTCTTGGTCAGGCATGAGAAGTATGACACTGATTATGTGGATGGTTATGATTAGATTTATTGCTAATACAGTATCTAAATATCATCAATGCAGTATATAACATAAGCAGGTCTAAAGGATTATAATATAAACACTTTTGACTAAAACCATACAGGTTTACAACCCTTGGCCTTGCAGAATGCACAATTACAGAGCCACAAAGCACCTATGGAGCTACTTTAGAGTTTTATCTCTGTATGTTTACCAGATCTTAGTGCTTTTACTTACCAGTCCAAAAGTCAGTGTTCCCTGTCTTTGGGCTGGACACACCCTGCAGGCATCTCTGCCAAGGTCAGATCCGCTGGGAAGCTGGATACAGCCTCAGAAGAACAGCTTGCCCCATTGATCCATTTGGCATTGATCCATTTTATATCCTTTTGCAGACCAACTGCACCAAAATCAATCAAAACCCTCATAACTCCCCATCTCTGGAATGCATTAACTATGCAAGCATCCTGACAGTTCCTCCTGCTGTTCCTACCTGGTGTTTTTAGGACAAATCACATTGCCCATCAGAGACAATTGCAAGGGGGAGGGAATGTGTGCGCGTGTGTAGGATGCACAGGAAGACCCGACTATCTTTTGTCGCAGTCACATTGACATAAACTCCGCTGTGAACAAGGAGCTGTTTCTTGACAACCGTGGGGGTTGGGTAGACATACTTTTCAGGTAGCACACTGAAAACCTGTCAGACCATCATAATCACGCGTAAGTGGTTTCTAAGAATATTCAGCAATGTAATTAAAATATACTAATCATTGGTAAAACTTGGTTCAAGAAAGTACATTTCACTCACAGATCTGAGATGAGACAAGATTTGTTGGGGAGTTGTTTTAATTCAAAGTGGGAAAATAAAGGAATATGCTGAAAGACTCATGAGCAAAATTCAGGTTAAAACATCGGAAGTCAATGGTTTAGCTTAAGAAAAAAAGGAATCTAATGTAATGAAAAGGTTGTACTAGGACAGGCAGGACATTTATCTCTCCTGGTGTCTTGTCTCTGATAGTGTCTGGGGGGGAAATGCAAATACTTGAAGGAGAGTATAAGACTGAGGCAAGTGCATAGTAATACTTCATTATTTTCCAGCCTCAAAACCTTTATAATTTGGAAAGTTACTGAGCTAGAAGGGTTTTTTAGTCCTTAAAGGATTTCTCTTCCATGAAGATACCCAGGCTGTCCTTTGTTTAGGGGAGTTGGTCTGGATACTGTGGCCAGGAATTCTACAGTTTTGTTACAAGCAATGTGATGAATCAACTACTTTCAGTTATTCTGAATTTTTCACCTAGTAATTTTCATATGGGACAATTTAGGTCTTGTACCAGAAGAGGTGGTGATCATTCCAGACCTTTTCCATTTGTGCCATTTATGGTTTAGCAGACAGTTGCTTCATATACTTCTCTTTATCCAGTCTAATAAGCCTGAACCTATTCATTCATAAAATTCAGTTTGGAAGGATTTCAGGAGGTCTTCAAGTCTAACCCTGCTCCTTTGCACAGAATCCATCTAATCCTCTCATTTTCGTTTTTTGAAGAGTTTCCAGTTTTACTAGGGCCTGTGTAGACAGAGGATCATGCTGCACAGTCCTTGAGATGCAAATTTTCTATGAGTGTATAGCATGATATAACAAAGTTTTCTTGTTTGTTTTTTTCTTATTCCTTTCCTAGATATTTGTTCTTATCTGCCTTTTTTTTTTTTTTTTTCCATGAGTCTCTTTAAAGTGCAGGACAGTATTTTATATATGATAAAACTGTGTTTGTGAAGAGAAGTCATATGTGCAAACTTTTTCCAGTTAAAGTACTGGTACTTGTTGAAAATCTAATATGAACTATAGGAAATATAGTATACTTCAGTTCAGAGCTCATTATATTAATGGAGTTTTATAAGAAAAGTTCTATCATTCCACTATTAATATTCATAATAATGACATAAGATTAGGAGACAAGACCTTATACTTAACATGATATTAAAGATAGAAGTTGATGGAGGAAACATATCACAGAAAATCTCTCCCTCAATTACATTTAAACTTAGGAGAAAGGATAAATTTGCAGCATTTTGGAGTGAATAGCACAGCATATGTCTAAACTGTGGAATTCATTATCCACACAAGACTTCTGTTGTATGTACTGTAAACAGCAAATGTATAACCAGGCTTTAGAAAATCTGTAATTTTATCCTAGGAAACAGTAATTTATATCTCTAATGTAGATCTGTTATTGTGGAATATTGATAACACTGCCTTTCATTTGTGTATCTGATTGATGCAGGTCGTATGACGCTGTTGATTGTAGCAGTAATATAGAGATGGCTCAGGCACAGAGAGGGATCCAAGCCTAATGCTATCAAAGGGAATACACTACATAAAGACACATTCTTCATCGAAGAATACGTAAAGCAAAGATAGTATATCACATATACTGTATATCAGACTAAATGTTCCCCTTGTTTAGGGCAAGTAAAACTTTCATGCCAAGTGAGATGCAACATCAGGGAGCATGAAGTCCACTATATATTCATGCTTTTACACCACTTCAATAAATGTAAAAAATACCTTTTCACTAGTCTGTGGAACTGTGTCTGAACAGAGCCTTCATGTTGGCCACTGCTGGGCATTGTCGAGCACTGTCTAACTTTTTTTATACACATGTGCATCACATTTGGTCTTATTTTTAATGTCCTATATGTAGCACTCTGAATAGTAACAGGATATTATTAGTGGTAGTGCTTACAGGAAGAGAGACTACACTGATGCTGATCGCCAGCGAAATGAGGAAATGAGACTCGCCTACTGCTTTAGCGGTAGTGGTGAAATCTTAGCTTAACTGTTGTTTCCACCATACTTTACAGAATTTGGGGCTAAGGAAATAAAGTCTAGAAAATTTCACTGAAAAAATGTTAGGAAGCTTAGGAAGTTGTAAGGTTTGGAGAAGTCTTGAAGGCAATGGATTCTGGGATACAAGGAAGGCAGAGGAGGTGAGGTGATAATTTTCAAGCATATTTGAATTAGGTACAGTGACAGAATGAATTAAGTATTTTCCATATTCTCCTATGCATAAAACACAACATGATTGGCATATAATAAAGATGAGTTGTCATGTTTTAGGAGAAGTCTTGAAGAACTTGGAAGGAAGGCTTGACGAATCTATATCACTAGAGGTTTTAGAAAGAGACTGCAGAAACAGTATAGAAGTACTAGCTGCTGCCTTGCTGTTGGGGGATGGTCTCTAGCAGATATTTCCTGCATGTATTTTTCTTTTTTTTTTTTTTTTTACACAGCTTAGTATATCTGCAGCAAAGTAGCGATTTTTAGCTCCATTACTCAGTAATAAAAGTAATATTGAGACTGATTCTGCTGCACTGCACAATTTGATGTTGGTATTTAATGGAACAACAACCTGAAGATAATGTGAAAATGAGCTATAGAAAAAGATTGACAGGCTTGAGAAAGTGTACTAATGGGCTACTTTAATCTAATAGAAGCATCATAACAAGAACTAATGACTGGAAGCAGAAGATGCATAAACTCAAATTAGAAATAAGACACAGATTTTTATGCTGAGAGTGATTAACCTTTGAAACAAACTGCCAAGGGGAAGTGTGGATTGTGTATTTCCTGAAAATTTGAAATTAATACCAAATGTTCTTTCTGACAGTTAAACTCCAGTTAGGCTTAGTAACAGTCCACAAATAGTCTAATCTTTTTTTCAGAAGTGGAATTGATGTGTTTTTTTTTTTGTTTAGGGGAGTTGGTCTGGTTTGGTTTATTTTCAACACAGTTGATTTTTACTTCTTCCACTCAACTTGCTACAACCATAGTATTACTTACTGATCTTCCTTTTCGATTCTAGTTATCAGCCCTTGGTTTAAGTACACAGTGTAACCAGTGGATCATAGGAAGCACTAGTTCAGAGTTTGGGTGTGGGAGGTTCATGTAGGAGATCATAACTTCTTTCTTATTCTATTGACTTCAGTAAAATCTTGGTTATTAACATGCTACAGGAAAAATGGACAAAAATTTAATTGATGGAATACTGGAAATCAGGTTAGATGATGTAATGTTGCCTTAAAGACTATGAATATAATAATTCATATACAACTACTACTATCAGATGGTAATGGTGGGATTTACTTCTGTTTATAATTTGTACCTTGCCTGACTTGATGCAATTATCAGTCAATTTCTTAAGTAATAAAAGACAATAAAACATGTATTTTTCTTCTCTTATCATATTTTGATTTTTGTACTTAAAATTCACCTGTAAATTTTGTTATAAATTTTACATGCAATGTCATTGTTCAGTATTAAATCCAATGTTCTCTGCAGCACTAAACTCAGGGCTCTATCCCCAGATATTGCAGGCAGAGCATTGTAATCACCCTGACGGGATCATACAAAATTCATATTACTAGGCTCCTGTAAACTATTTGACTGTCATTAAGTCTGCAATCATGATAAAAAAAGGTCTGTTTTCAGTTGTCCCATGCACTTTTATATGCATAAGATTATAACAGCATTTTTCAAGTGTAAAAGTTCAGTAGAAGAAAGAAACGAAAAAGATTAGGGGGAGAAAAAATATCTGTCTTTCCTTACTTGACATTTTATCGTTAGGAGAACTCGGCAACAAATAATTAGTTCAGGATTCTTTGCTTGCTTAGACTGCTTATTTACTCCCTACTTAATATTTGTATATTCAGTAGTGTCTAACAGCACAATCAAAGCTTGTTCTGCATACAATAAAAGCTACTCCTTGGCTCTGGAGTTATATAGTTTAAGTGTCAGCTTGTAATACCCTTGCTCATTTTGCAAAGATATATACTTTGCAAATAGTCATTTTGGATTAAGCAATGTACTACTCAGAAGGAAGCAAGGATGCAAAATGTGGCCCTAAGGATAAGATTCATCTCTCTTAAATTAGCTATTCAAAGTGCAGTTAAACATTTCCTACTTGATCCCTTTTAATATTGATTCAGCTGTCTGGCCCAGGCAGGCACTTCTCTTGTATAGCTAATATACTGTACTTTGAACACTGAGGAGCTTGGCTTACACAGTGAACTTTTAGGCTCTTAGACTCCTGTTATGATTCTTAGAGCTCCCAGCCTTTCCTGCATTGAATTCTTCAGATGTCCACTTTTTGCTGTACCTGTCCCAACTTCCCTTCATAGAGTCATTTAGGTTGGAAACAACCATTAATAACATCAAATCCAGCTGCTAAGCCTCATGCCCACTGCTAGACCATGTCCCTAAGTGCCACATACACATTTCTTTTTAATATCTTCAGGGACTGTGACTATGCTATTTTCCTGCGTGGCATGTTCCTTCCTAGCTTTTTCAGAAAGGCATTTGAAATACTCTGTCCCTAATAACTTATGAAATGAGGGCCAGGGGAGAAAGATAGTTGCAGAGAAAACAGAGTGACCAAGATGAACTCCGTGTGCTTATGTCTCCTGGTGGTGTGTTTCAGGATCATCTGGATGCAACAGAGGATTTCTCTCCTTCCCTCCTGATCATTTCAGACTTGGTACCAGAAGTAGGTAGGAAACCTGCCTGCTACTTGGTGCAGAGTAGAGTTTCAAGGCAGCAGAACAGATATTCTGGATAACTGGGGAGTTTGACACTGGGATGTCATCACTAAGAAATGGTGGGAGCATCAGGAAAAGCTCTCTATCATGAAATGGTCTGCGGGGAAGGTGAAAGCAAATGTGCCAGAGCAAACTGCTCCACAAAGACTCATGCTTCTCTGTCCTGTATGGCTGAACTTCAGGGGGAGAAGGTGAACTCCAGAAACCTTCAACAACACTACAGAACAAAAAGTAAGTTTTGTTGTCCCCCCAAAAACTCACAGATGGGGAGAAATCCCAGATTCATGTAGCTCTGCTCTACAAGCATCTAATAACTTAAGAGATATTTACATACATTTGATCTGATGGGCTAAGAGTGAGTCTAACCGTTGCTTCTGCTTCCACCTTTGTGCAAACCAGCTTGAACAAGTGTCTTTGCTTGCTCTGGCTGCTGCTTTCCCTATGCATAATATGAAGACCGTAATATCTAGCCAATTAGCTTCTGAATTTTGGTGCTTGGATGTCACTAAATTGTACACTGTACTGAAAAACTAAAATTGTTTAGAGATTGAGCCAATCAGCACTGCTTACTAACACCTGTCTACTTGTGAAATGCTCAGGCATTACATCAACTACTGTATGTTTGGGTTCATTATGCTAGAGTGGGCCCACATCCATCTCAAAGATAAAATATGCAATGCTTAGGCTATCCTCTCTCTCAGACTTTGGCTAGCAATCTGGGACTGTTATAGATCTGGGATTGTTATAAATCTCTGCTAGAATTTCTATTATACCAGACTGGGAATTCAGTTTTTCTCTTGCGCGCTTATGGTAATGGATTGCAGGTTACCAAAATTACCACTCATTGTATCCACCAAATGAAAGCCACTAACTGGCAAAACTACCAATTACTATAATGCAGATAATTGTTTTCCTTGAAGTCTCCAGTCTTCTTTTGTGGGATTCTTAATTCCTTTAGATGTTGTTGGTATCTAGCAAAACAAATAGAGCTGCTGCTTCCTCATTTTTAATGACTTTTTAAAGAGGTATTTCTTATTCATCTTGGGTTCTCATGTGCTTTCTGAGAAAGTTTAAATGGAGTTTCCACCTTGGAATAAATGTACCTATAGAATAAGTATGTATTTTCTGGAGGGTTTTCATTGAACAAAGCAGAAGAACTTATGAGAAAAAGAAGTGGAGGGGGAAGATTGAAAAAAAAATGGTTTATAAATATTTTATATCAAAACATTAGGTATTATGTCTAGATATAACTTAATACTTTTTTCTGTTCTTGTAACTGTATTCCTGCAGGAATGCTATTCTATGACTTACAGATAACTTTTACCAAGCTCGTTGTGTATTTAACAAAGTTCAGTTTGTTGTGGGGTTGTATTTTATTTTTTTTTTTTGACAAGTGAATAATGTAGTCAGAAATCTCTCCCTCATAGATAGGTGCTTGTGGATAATTTACTGGAGAGCCTAATCCTACATTTCTTATTTGTGGCATAAAATGTTGGAACGCACGTGTGCCTTTCCACTGATACTGGCACTCGTATTTGAACCCTTCATATGGAGAGGAGAACCAACTCTGTTTTAAGTGAAGGAGGAGAGAAGGCACTCACTCTCCTCTTTACTTTGTCCCACTTGGTTTCCATGTACCTTGAGAGATCCCCAAAGAATATGAGTTTGGAAAACTGGCAGAGAGACAAAGCTTTAGCTTTGCAAGTGGTGATAGGAATCTCTCTTGCAGCAACTCAAAATTTGGGAAAGGTTTCTTTCAGAACACTTCACTTTGACCACAGTATCATAGAATCACAAAATGTCTAGTTTGGAGAAGACCTTTAAGATCATCAAGTCCAGCCTGGTGCTGCCAAGCCCACCACTAAATCATGTCCTTAAGTGCCACATCTACATGTCTTTTAAATACCTCCAGGGATGGCCTTTTCCAATGCCTGACCACTCTTTTGGTGAAGAATTTTTTCCCAATATCCAATCAAAACTTCACCTAGCACAACCAGAGACCATGTCCTCTTGCCCTATTGCATCCTCTTGTCCTTTCCCATCCCTCTGTTTCAATAAGCATTTTAGCAGTACAGACTTGTCATTTGCCCCATGTCTGACTTGCAAGATTGAGTTCTCCAAAGGTACCATACCACCACCAATATTGCTATAAGGATATGGGAGAGAAGCAGTGCTTTCTGAAGATCCGTAAGGCAAACTCTTAAATATGTTTGTAAGGACTGTAATGAAGTTGATTATATAGTTTCTCAAAAGCTAAAAGCAAACCTTCTCTTTATTGAATCAAATATTGTTTTCCCCCTGAATGAAATGCTCTGCCTTATCTATAAATGCCAGGTGACAGATTTTATTTGCTCTTTCTATCTTTGAGGAATTTATAGACATGTTGGTCTTTCTTGCAAAATCTGATAAAAATCTTGTCTCTTTCTTTTCCCCTAGAATATTAATTAAATAAGCTGTTTCCTGTTTGTGATAGGGTTTACCAGAGGATGGCAGATTTTTTTTCCCTTGTGCAATATGGACAAATAACCTGTTGGGATAAGAGACACTTAAAGGACAGTGAAATGGTCACTTATCAGGACCTCCTCCCTGTTCATTTACAGGTTTTCTTCACTTCATGTGATCTTTCCATTTAGTTACACAGGTAAAAATATTTTTAAATGTGAAATTGCTGCTGCAGTACACTAGGTATTTTCTCTTATGTCCTACTTAATCGAATCAAGTTCACAAACATTTAGACATAATATCTGTGTTCTGACCATAGCAAGTAAAAAGATAAAAACTAATCTCTTCCAATTTCCAATACTTAATGGAAATAAACTCTACTCATTTAAAGGTTACACACTGTTCCTAATCTTCCTTTTAAAAAGAATACTATTTCATGCTATACTACGTTGCCTTTCATTCCCATCTTTTTCCAGCATATCCTAAATCCACAATTACATGAATCCATGATTGTCTGTCACATTTCAGTTCAGGCTTACAGAGCTTGTCTAAATACAGTTCATTACTAAGTTAGACAAGGTTAGGTGAATCTTTAGTCAAATACCAAGGCTTACATTTACGCTGTTGATTTGAGTTTCTGCCACCTGCCTTGTTCTTGCACTTATTTCCACACTATTTTATGTAGTTTCATGAAATGTTTAGCAGTTGCTAGAAAAGTTGTTTCAGAAAAAATAAAGGTCACTCAAATAAAGACACAAAATTACCAAATGCAGCTAGAAAAGGCTCAACCATTTAAAAGGTCAGATTAAATAAGACACACTGTGGGGTAGCTTACCACCCAGTTGCTTAACTTTTATGAAAGTTGATGAAAGCTCAGATGTGAAGGAGCTGTGTTTGTAGAAACAGTTTCTGAAACAAAAATTGATGAAGATTGATGTCTCTTCTGAAAGGTGCCCTTTGAAGATACCTATCCACTTAAAAGGTGAATATCTTTGCCTGATGATCACGAAGCATTTTTGTCAGTTCTAATGTCTCATAAAGCAAGCACTCTCAAGATACAATTATAAAGGGACAAAGAGGAAAGGAAATTTAAGAGCTGTCTTAGTCTGTGGTGCATCTGCCCCTGAATTTTGTGTGATGTCTCTGAGTGCTGACAGATTGAATGCTGCATTACATGCTGCACATTTGCAACTGATAATATGTTTTTATTAAATGCTTCCAATTTTTTTCAGATTTTCCTTTGAGAAAAGTTATGTAACACTCTTATTTGTAGTGTATTCCAGTGAATAATTTAGGAAGGTCATGTTGTCAAAGAGCTTCCCTGTGTGTCTGTGGCAAATCATCTGTTTTACGTCCATCTTTTCTCTTTTATATTATAGCAAAAGGTTCAGTGAGATGTGTTCAGAGCAGCTCTGTTTCAAATATAATTCTTATCAGTTTTACAGCATCTCTTTGGGGCTGCTTCAAAAACTGATAGGTAATATTCTACATGCAATGAAAAGAGATTATGTTTGTGTGAATAAGTGTGTAAGGTACTGTCATACATATATTGATCATAGAGACTTAAGAGTGAAAGGTAGGAAGAGGAGATAATGATGGCTATCAGTCTCTCAGAATCTGGGAAAATTGGGAAAAACTTTGAGAAAGTTGTTGAGGTTTTTAAAAGAAATTTCTTGTTCTCCCTGGTTTTCTTCAATGTTCCTTTAGAATGATCAGAAGAGTTAATGAGGAATTGCAGGTCACAGTAGGATAGTCACGTGTCTTATTTCAATTACCATTTAGTTATCATCAAGGAGTGTCTTCTGTTGCAGTTGATGCTTTTGTATTTACAGTGACTGTTATTCACACAAGAAAGGGGGTTTGAGGTCTGATGTTTCGTTGTGTATGGGTTTTGGGAGGGAGTGTTTGCTAAATGCTTTACTTTTCTACTTTCATTCAACTTCTATCTGGAGAATTCCATTTCAGACTACGTGTAAAGCACACTGGTAATCCTGAAACTGCATTGAGAAGGCACTGGACTACAAGCAGAATTCGTTAGGAGTTTACAAGCACTTAAATGGTATTGAATTTCCCTCTTTCAGAGGCTGTTTTTCTTGCAAAGCCGTTGTGGTAATAGCGGAGTTGGTAAAGAACTGAGACTGCTGTCCCCTTAATTTGAAGGCCAGGGAGCCTGGCCCTGTGCTTGAGGTAATTCTCACACTTCTCTCCTTGGTACAAGAAATTAATCTGTAGAACATAATAAAAGGCCTCTCTCCTCAGATTTTAGGAATTATTTGAAACAGATAAATAGAAAATATTCTTCCACGGTCTGAAGCTTGTGTCTCATATAAGCAACTGAATTTTTAGGGCTTTGTTTACTTGTCATATTTTAGGAAGAGAGTGTCAATTGCCTTCTATCATGCACTAGCTTTATTGTATTATAAGTAAAGCAAAACTACTGCAAGCTTAGCTCCACACCTTCTCATGTATTATGTTAACATTAAATAAAAGGTGTATTTACTCACTTGGAAAAAAATTGTCACCTGGAATCCTTTTAGCAGCATTTATTTATATTTATTTTTTAAAATTCAGCAGTTAACTTGAAATAATCTGGTAAAGATGATTGGAGTTTTTCCACAGTTTTGTTCTTAGGAGCTCTGTTTGTTCTATCAGCTTTGACATTTAATCTTCATCAAATTTATTTTCTAGTTTTCCAGACAGAACAAATTGCTGTTACCTGTTAGCTTAGATGCAGCTACCAACTCAGGGTTAAATCAGGAACTGATGGTTGTCATGGCAGGAAGGAAAGTTCCAGCTGAATCACAATATGTATTTTATTACAGTATATGCTTCCCATGACATAGTTAAACACCTCATTTCTGAAGAAAAGTTGGTGCAGAAGAACTCCATAGTGGAATTCATGGAATTCACCAGTGCTGGGGGACTATTCCTGAAGATTAAAGTACACGTTAGATAATAAACCACTATACATTTTAATGGGATTGTTTAATCTCATTTGGGTTCTCTCTCCATGCTACTCAGAGTGCTCCTTTTAAAACAGATGAGATGAGAGGGATACCTATATGTTCATAAATATATTATGTACAGCATGCCTTTGAATGTGGGGAAAAAAATCTTACATGTTGCAAGGGGACTCTTCTAGATTTTTGTTATGATAATGTGGTAACAATGCATTTTTTTTTTCCTCATGAATTTGGACTAAATCTATGTTAAAGATACATTTTTCTGTGCTCGATTATTCTTGGATTGACACTTTTGCTTTAAAAGTTACATTTTTAACCATAGGATATACTTTGTTAAACTGTATTTGGTGAAAATCTTGGAAAACATTTTTGTATGCCTTTCATCCTTCTTCATAAAGCACAAACAATACCCATTGTATTGCTGGTAACCCTGTAGGAGATATATAGGTGACCAGGCAATACAATCAGTAAGTACTCGATGCAATAGCTCCAATAGTTTCTTTGTACACATAAGCATTAATAATACCAAAAATAGGTTTTTTTTCTTATAATGCTACACTGACACTTCAGTAGTATCACAGTTGTACTTCCTTAATTAAGTGTATTTCTTTGTCTCAGTCTTGTTGGGTATTGCTCAGTGAATCATTATTACCATTTTTAGAAGGCAACAGATTGCACTGTTGTGCAAATCTAAGTTCCTATACCTTGTTTTATAAAACCAAGCAAAGCAGAGTAGGTTTTTTTTTTAATGCTTGTATATAAAAAGTAAAAATCACCAAGACAAATCTGCTGCAAAAGATGTGATTTCCTGACCATGTGCTAGGGATAAAAATCCCTAAATAACATGGAACTTTCTGATACTTTCTACTGAGTGTTGGTCTTGGAGGTACTCACCACTTCTGAAAATAGAAGGAATCAAGCATTTTTCATCAAAATTCTCTAGTCATGGGAGATTTTCAGAACCTTCTTTGGAGTCTAACTGCTTACAACTTCTTTTGCAGTTTTAGTTGGATGCATTATTCTTTATCACTGCATCTCAATGTAAGTGAGCTGTGTGTTGGGCAAGCAATTATACCTTCCTGGTGACAAAAAACATTTCTGTACCTAGCAGCATGTAAAAATTGAGATTGAAAAATTGTCTAAATGGTAAACAGCATGGCTTTCTGAGATTTCTACTGAGTCATGTTAAATGAACTTCTGTGTTTTACATTCTGTAATTAGTTGTCTGTGCACGGAGAAGGTAAGAGATGCAGTAAGTTGGATTTTGTTAGGCCATTTTTGATCTTTGCTAAAATAATACTTATATTTGGTTTGCTTTTTTTCAGTCTATTTTTTTTTCAGGATGTATTGCTCACTGAAACGTACGCAGTACTGCTCAGTGGTTAGCGCATGGTACACTGTATTACACTTAAATTGCATTGTACATGCCATAAGGTAATGTCAGTATGCTATGATACTCTATATTCTTGCCCTGTAATGTTCTCATGGTCCAATCCAAATCCAGCTCAGTTTGCAGCATCTACTGCTTCTGCTTTAAAGCAAAATCAGAAATAAACATGCACAAACTAGCCATTAGATTCTCTTGGCATGACCTCCGAGGTTTTCAACAAACCCACGCTGTTTATTGCTTTTCACATGTTTACTCCCACATGTTCACATACTGTCTTCTTCACTATATGCTTGATTACTCTTGCTAAAACAAAGAAAAAAAGAAAGAGGGATCAGCAGTCCTGGTTCCAGTGTGAGTCCAGCCACTGGGATGTCTGGGGTTCTGGTGTGTGCTTCCAGGCTTGGAGTGGGTACCTCACATTTTAGAGAGAGGTTTCTTGCCTTCTATGCAAATCAGTTATCATACACAGACCATTCTTTTGGACCTTTCTGGAAATGGGTTGTTGGGCTCTGAGGGTCTTGGATGGCCTTGGTCCTCCCCTACAATCCATGCCAACTTCTTGGCCTCATTCCTGCATTGTACTGTACTGTGTTGTGCTTAGCTCAGGAACTAGAACAAGGATGTTTGTCCTGGAAAAGTGCTGTCCTGCCTCCACATGGCCCCCTTCTCCAGCCACACCTTGTTCTTTCCCATGGACCCTTACTACCAACAATTCTTGTCTGTTATTGCCAACAATCCTTGATTGTCTGCAGAGCCACCTAGCTATTGTGTTTGAAACATGCACATTAGCCCCTTATCTTCTGGGATTCTACAAGGAGGCAGTGCCCAGAGGTGACAAGTTGAACAGACCCACTGGATACCTGAGCGGGATGGGAAAAATGAACTGAAAATATTGACAACAAAATAGCAATGAAGTGCATTTTGAGTCACAAGATGCAATTAGGTTTTAGTTCTTACACTGCAAGCCACTTGCTCATTTTGCCCCATTGCAACTGCTTAACAGTCTTTGTCTGTCTATCTAGCTATCTATCCATTTATCTATCTGTCTCTCTACTAAATTTGAAATATGCCAACTTACAGAAAGGCATCCAGTTTCTTTCTGAAATCTTGAATGCTCCTCTATTCTTTGGTATTATACAGGAGTTAGGAAGCCCTTCAAAATTAACACCTCATGAATCTGATTCACAGCTTCACCCTTCTTGAGTCTTAAAAACCACCAGGCACAATAATCCTGACTCGGCTCTTTATGTTACTAGTGACCAATACAAACCCTAGTACAGCTGAAATATTCTATGCTTCAGTAATTTTAGTGAGGATAATATTTTCCAGTGAGATTGCTTCTAAAAGATGAAAATCAAGTCTGTGGGTGGAATATCATTTATGGTTAAGGACAGACTATCTCTGCTCCTGTTAGCGGTAAAGAAGGGTAAGGGGCAGGCACTTGGCTTATCCCAGTCACCTCTGTTACTCCACTCAGATTGTAGAAAGCCTCTTCTAATTTTCCAGCTTCCTGATTGAGAGTAAATAGGTTGAAGGGGGATGGAAAGCAGAAGAAAATCTCACTACAGTGCCTGCTCACAGCAGGATGTAGGCATGCCTTTCCATGGTTGAGGAGAAATTATTTCTGTTCTGTCCCTCTTGGGGACAAATAGAGTTGGAGAAACTGAGGTGTTCGAATTTTTCTCTGTTTACAGGGCAGTTTGCATTAAAGCAGTAGTCCCAGCCCCTTATGTGAAGTTAAGTAATCTTCTCAAAATACAGAACTAGTGTGTGATTAAAATGACACAGGTAATAGATCCCAAACAGTTGGAGAGTAAAGGAATAAGTGAATAAATTACCAGTTCTTACTGATTAATTGGATAGGATTTTTGTAGAATTTTTTTGTGTGTATTTGGAAATAACAAATTATTGTACACCAGAGTGCTTTTATAACCAATTTAGATGCATAATATATGTTAATTTCACCAAATACAAGAGAAAATCAAAGCATCAATTAACTTCAGTAGTTACAAAAGCATATTTTAGTTTCTGAACCTTTAAGACACTTGTTCTCATCAAAATACATTTTGAGAGGGAAAACCCTAAACTTAAATTAGAGGTATACTTTGAGGAAAGAATCTGCATAGCTTAGTGAACAAGATGAAGTATATGAAAGAAACTATTGACCATTTGCAAAGGCAGTAATAGGAAAAAAAACGTTGCTAGATTAGGACAACTTGCAGTACTGTTCTTGCCAAAGTGCAAAAGAATATTTTTTTGGTCACTTTCAGGGCAATGTATAATAAATACATAAATTCGTATAAATACATTTTGTTCTCATATATCACCAACTGAAAGAAAAGATATTTATATTCCAAGTCCTAATGTTAAAAAGTTTTAGGATTCACCTCTGCTGACACAAGTAATTTTTATTTTTAAGACTCTTCTAATTCATTATACCTGTCAAGCTAATACTCCTGTTTCTTGTTTACTCCCTCTCTTTCTTTGTACTAATCATTGAAACAAGAGCCTACTTGTGATAATGGGTTTGTATGTGGATCTGTGGTGTCACCATGAAAGGGTGACATTGAAGTTAAAAGAAGCTACTAACGAGGGTCTCAGGGGAAGTGCAGCTAATTAGTCAAGTTAAAAACGGATAATTCATTGCAGCCTTTGTCTTAGAAATACATTTCAAAGTTTAATTTCCATTTCAAAGTTGCAGACTGTAACTTGCAGAGTTATCATGATACATTTAACTGGAGAAATAACAATCTGGTTCTTTCTGACTGGCAGCTGAGCAATACTCCTAATGGCATGCGAGATCCATATCATCATCCTTTTAAGAAACCTAGTAGACCACATTGACTACATTTCAGGGTGATCCTTTCCAGTTACTTTGAACGTGTCTTCCTTTTTTCCTTTTTTGCCTTTTTTTTAATTTCTTTTACAAAGCTTAAAAAAATTATGCACACATATATATAAAAAAAATAATTCTGCCTTTGAAAAATTTGGTAGTTTAAGTTCTGCAGTTGTGCAGCAGTAAGTTAGTTGTCTCTGTATTTTAAAGAATATAGAAGGTATTCAAACAATCTAAATGTCTTCCAGCTATCTTTAATAAAGATTGAGATGGTGAGAGTTGTGCAATTGGTATATCTGAGGTTTTGGTTTTAATTCCCTCTAATCAGAACTGAAAAGTTGCTTAATAGTTTCGCTTTGACTAGTTAACTTTATCATCTCTTTCTAGGGAAGTCACTTTAGGATACAAGGAAAACGATGAAATATTACTGCTGTATTTCTAAACAAAAGAAAATATTTTAAAACTTTTCTAGCAATTATATCTCTGAAACAATGTAACTTGTAATGAGCAGTAGTTTATAATCTGTCAAGTGAATGCTCCAGCAATCATTCATTTAATGGGAATGTGCCAAAAATCTTGTTCCCAAAATAAAATAATGCTAATTTCATGCTGTTGTCTTGAGCTAAAAATTATATGGTTAAGGAATGTATCTAGCTGGCAGGAAATGATCAAGTTAATATTCCATACATCATGCTAACTTCACCTATTACAGGTGTATATCAGGATGCATCTGTTTTCTCAAATTTTATCATACCATACAGCTATTTCTAACAGAGACATTCATCTTTTCACGTGATTAACTGCAGTTCATGGCAAGAGAGTATCTTCATTTTGTTTGTAGTATAAAAGCTCAACAAGCAATTTGTATTCAAGAAGCCAAAAGGCAATTATAACTATGTAAAATAGGAGAGGAAAAATTCTGACACATGATAGCTGAATCTGCAATTGGGCTGGCTTTACAATTTTTAAAAGGTATTTGGGAATACATATATTTTGAAAGCTGAACAGGTATATTAATGATTGCTCTCTAAGCTGGAATATTCTATACATACTCTAGCCAGAAGTTTGCTTACCATATTAGTCTATCCATAAGGCTTTACTGGAGAATTACAAGGAAACACCTAAAGCAGAAAAGAATAAAAATAATAGCTGAAATATTATGGAGGATGCTTAATCATGTACCTTAAGTAGTAGTATTACTGACAGAGAACAAAAGTAAAATAAGATTTTTCCACTTGCAAGTGTACACAATAAAACAATTTCTCGAGAATGGAAGAACTGAAAAATATAGCAAATGGAGTAACTTAATACAGAATATAATTTATTCCTCTAACCTGCATAAACTAATTTATTGGGTTTTCACATTAAATGATAATATTAATAAATAATATAATTAAAATATTGTTGTATGAGTAGACATGACGCTTGTGTTTAAAGACTTGATTCTAGAAATAGATCAGCAACCACAAATCTCACTGAACTCAACATGTTGTAGCCTTAAAACAGTGATTTGAGTGTGTCTGATGCCTGCAACTCTAATTCTAAGTAATGGTGTCTGGAAAAATCCCTCTAAGGGAAGTGAATCCTGTAGAAGCAAAGATGTTAGTGCAATTTCTGTGACAGACAGGTATTCAGAAACTTGAAAAAGGTCTAGATGGAAATGCAGATTCTGATTCGGTGGGTAGAACTATTTCATAAGTGCAACTGCAGCTTCAATAAGAATGCAGAACTTTGATATACAGAATTTTCTAGAAAACAAGAATAATATTTCAGTTTGATGTTCAAATGTTTTAACATCTTTCTTTTTGCTTTGTGAAATATTGAAATAAACATAGAGCTATTGTTTATGCAGATATAGGCCAGTATACTCAAGAACCGACCACCTCCATTTTTTTTCATTTAAAATACTTTTTCATTTAAAATACTTTTTCATTTAAAATAATTGGGAATATTTTTGTTTGTGAAGCACTTAAATTGGTAGCATCTGTCAACATCCTGCACACAAAATTCATCATTAATAAATTTTCCTGTATGGTATGGGGGTTTCTGTCCCCTCACCTTTAGAGGGGCATTTACTCCATATTCTTTATATTACAAAGACACCATGTTACTTTAGGTTCAAAAAGCATTTACACTGATGCAGACAGGGTGGTTCTTGACCTTTTGAAGTCATTTTGCTTTGGCCAGTACTCATTTGTAAGCTCATTTGAAAAGTAGCACCTCGTTATTGTCCTTAAGAAAAGAACTTCACTTATATAATTATTTTACTAAACAAAGGGGGAAAAAAATCTCTACTTGGTAGTAGATTCTGATGTCTTTTTTCCCATCATTCAAGTGGAATCCTAATTATGCAATTATGTCAGTCAGTCCTTTATGTCAGCAGACAGTCTTTTTCTCAAAAGACTATTTATTCTATTATGTAAGTCTGTGAAGTAATCTTTGCTCCATTATGACCAGCAAAACCCTGTGGCATTGTGACTTCATTTTTGTTTAATTCCCTTGTGAGAAAAATTCCCTTTACAGAAGTCCTGCAGAAAGCAGCTCTTAGCTTTGCTCACTGTCTATGTAGAATACTGAAGTCACCAGTGCAGGAACAAATCTGTGTGGTGTATTTTGTCCTCACTTCTTTTTGTGTCTGGGTGTTTGTGTGCGTGGTGTGTATTTCTTGACTATTTTGTTTTTGTTTTCAAAATACTGAAAGGTAGCATGCAAGATGGCGGTGTATCATTGAGTGGGTAGCTAGTAATCTCTTTTAAATTATGTCAGTTCTCAGTCTGAAAAGTCTTTAAAATAAGGTGTTTGAACAGAAGCTTACCATAGTGTGGTTTAACCCCAGCTGGCAACTAAGTGTACTGTGCAACTGCTCACTCAGTCCCACCCTCCTGCTGAGGAGAAAAATCAGGAAATAAAAAAAGTAAACCTCAGGGTCTGAGATAAGCACAGCTTATTAACTGAAACAAAATGTGCTAATAATACTAATGATAATTTTAATGGAAAGGAGAGAGAGTAATAAAACCTAAAATGCCCAATATAATTGCTTGCCCCCTGCTGACCGATGCCGAGTCTGACCCCTAGCAGTGATCAGTGGCCACTGGCCAACTCACCCCAGTTTATACACTGAGCATGATGCTCTCTTCTATGGATATCCCTCTGGCCAGTTTGGTTCAGCTGTCCTGGCCATGCTCTTTCCCAGATTTTTGTGCACCTGCTCACTGCCAGAGCATGGGAAGCCAAAAAGCCCTTTATTTAGGGTAAGGACTACTCAGCAATAACTAAAACATTAGTGTGTTATCAACGTTATTGTCATATTAAATGGAAAACCCAGCACTGTACCAGCTACTAGGAAGAAAATTAATTATATTCCAGTCAAAAGTGCCCAAAGGGGAGGGGTGAGAGGGTGGGGTGTGGGCTTGAAACTAGATGGTGTTTAAGGTCCTGTTCAACCCAAGTCATTCTATGGTTTTATGAAAACTAGGATATGCAGTTAAAAGAAAGATTCTCATTTACTTGCTTGTGTAAGTCAAAGGGCTCAGATTTGCCAAAGGATATTCAGTACTTTATTTGCTGAATAAACAGTGCCGTGAGTCCAGTTAACAGGGAGAAACGGGAAACTTGAGATTAAGGTGTTGGTAACTGTTGTTTTCTAGCAAAATGATAATTTAAAAAAACTTTTAATACAAAAACTACTGAAATTCTTTCCAACCTAAAATATCAATGATAACTTTCAACTCCATCATTTACAAAAAGAATGAGCCACACAAAGATGTGCTAAGAAAATTTATCAAACTGCAGATAAATTACTTTTTTTTCTTTAAGTGATGGGTCATTCAGTCCTATCAGCTGAGGCTGAAACTTTTAATTAACTAGGCTATCATCATAGTTTGAGCGGAGATTGAAAGTAGAGCTGTTTAAGACAATGTCACTTTCCAGACACAAAACCCCATTTTCCTAGACAGTAGATATAAATCCAGATATTCCACTGTTTCAAGAAGCATAACAGATGTTGGTTTCTTCTCTTTATTAAGGGACTGCAAACTAAAAATGGAATCTCTGTTCCACATGGGGATGGTTACAAGTAGAGGCCACCTTTCTTATGTTTTGAGATCACCTTACTTTAACATTGACCTGTATCTGTTCTCATACGTAAAGCAGGACATAAGGATTGCTTTTGATTTCAATGGAAGTAGAGAGAAATGTGTATTTCTATGACACAGAAACACTACGCCTCTACGGTGTGTTGTTCCAATTCAGTAGAATATTTAATCTATTAATATTGATAAAATGAGGAATGTGTTTCTTAAGAAAAGGCAGGTCTCTGAGACTGCGTTTTCCTGTTTGCTCTCCTAAAGCCTGAGTAATTCTTAAAATATAGAGAAATAATATTCCATTTGTCTAGTTTCAAGAGCCAGGTTTGCGCAAATGATCTCCATAGGTCCTTTCCAACCTAAACTATTCTGATTAGTCACTAAACAGACAAAGCAAGCAACAGTGTAAGTATAGTCTTTATACTGAAATCCAGCAGTACATTATCAAAACCACCATTTTTTGGCTTTTTGTCCAATATATTTTAGGTTGAACTTCAGTAAACCTTTATTGAATTTTCATCTTAGAATTCATCAGCTAAATTATTCAGATTGAGACCTATTTAGGCTTCTAGCAGATCCCAGAAATCACCAGACTCCTCATAAATCATCTCTACAGAGTAGCTGAAAATTATCTTTTCCAGAAGCATAAAGGATTTTCCTGCATTTTCTGTAGTTGCACAAGTCTGGGCGCTGTATCTGAGGACAGAAACACTTTCTCTCTTGTGCTTGTAGAATGGGAATTTCTGGTTACATTTCTGGTTCTTCTGTTGGAAGAGTCATTGTACAACTGATTCTTAGGTTTTCTCTCCCCTTTACTTAGGATTTCAGACTTCCAAGCGCTTAATTTGGGCTTTTTTTGACAGCTGTTGGTGCTGTCCTGAGAAAGACACAAGGTACCGTTTGGACCATCCTACACAGAGTTTACATAAATCATATTCAGCAGTAGGAATGGCTGATCCAGTGGTTCGGGGCTAGCAGAATACAGGTGTGTTAATTGAAATCTGAAGATTATGAAAAATATTTTAAGGTGTAGAGCATGTTTTTGATCACTTGCACCACCTGTTTGAGCATGGTGATCACACCCAAGTCCATCTTGAAACGGTCAGCTTGTGTGACTTTAAATTCTTCAGGTATTAATTTACATCCTAAGGTCATGGTGGAAGTATTACACTGGGTCAGTACTCTCTAGCAAAGTAAGAGAGAACTATGTTTTGATTGAACTTTCTTCCTGGCTGTCAGAAGCTGTTGGGATGCAAAATGCTGTAGTAGATCCCCCATCCCTGAATTGCAGACAAAAATTTAATTGAGCAAAATAGCAGTGACAATCTGTTTCGCTGGAGTCTCACAGCACTTGCAGCATTGAGGGATCTCACAGATGCAAGTGCAAAAGAGCTGTGTGAGAAACAGTGCATAGGAAGGTCATGCTGAGTGACATCCCCTTGTCTGAGGATCTTCTACATCTTCATATTTGAGACGAAAAAAGGGCTGTGATATTTTTAAGCCTAGGAACAATATTGAATATTGCAAGCCTTGTTTCCTTCTATTACACAATTAACATTATTATAGTATTAAGGATGTTGGGAAGGTATTTGCCAGCTGTTTTTTTCATGACTGTTCAGTGATTTGGGGGGCAAGGATAAGGTGCCCCAGCTGAAGTGTGCTGTGCAGGTCTGGGAAGTGCATACAGAGACACAAGACTACCTATTGAAAAAGAAATTGCTTGTTTGATGGCACTTGTTTGTGAAACGTCTAGTGCCTATGTAGAAAAACTTCATCAATGTGAAAACTGGAAGTGAAGTTGTGCTACGAATATAACTGTAACGTAACCCAACATCAGTGGTTCATGCCTGTAGTCTAAAATACAGAAGGGCAGGACTAGATTATCTATAATGCAGTCTGTATGAAGGAGACCAGGATGTATATCCTAAACTACATTTTTGCCGTTCAGCCCCCTCCATTCAATGGTTTATGTATGTGGCTGAAAAGTAAAATATTCAAATCTGTCATGAGTTACAAGGTGATGAATATCAAGTGGGATCCTACCCCTTGGATAGCTATGCAGTCATTTATTGGGTGATACAGCTTTTGAATTTAATGGGTGCTTTTCCCATGGTGCTACCAAATGTTACCATGAAAGTGACTGGAATCCGCTGGCAGGTCCCACCTTTGGATTGCACAACACTACCCCAGAGATGCAGCTTTTCAGCTGCAGGACAAATGCCATCGCTCTAATCACAGAGATCCTATTTTGTATAAATACTAATACATTTATCGAAGCATGAGTTTTTGTCTCTGGCCTTGACATGCCAGATGAATGCCTCAAACGCAAATAATCAGTAATAATACTGAAAGCTGTATTTTCTTAGAAATTTTGAGGGTCACAATGTTTTTCTGAGATACATACACGGGGAATAAGAGGCCCTGTGTTGATTCAGGAACAATGAGGTGTCCTTTTTCCAAGGTCTACCCTAAATGTCAAACGATATCTCTCTTGATGCAGCTCAGTTCATGGGGTTTTCAGTATAGCCGAGGAAAAATAGAGTAATGCTAAGAAGGGATTTGCTGCATGGGATTACTAGCAGATCTTGTAAGGTTGACATAAAATCAATCATGAGAGCCACCAAGAAATTGAAGTCATGTGCTTTTCTGAGGTTTTCAAATTCAGTGTTGATGAATGGTGCATACCTTGTGGTAAGAGACTCCTTCAACTCTGGATTAAAGCAATGGGTTCACAGTCTGTTGCTTGACCATACTTCGAAGCATAGAATGCACCTGCAAGGGTAAAAGGTAGTATAAAAGAATTTTTTTTCTTTAATGTTCCAATGATTTAAGAGCAAAATCACAGTAAAAATCCTTAAAAATAAAAATCCTCTTTGACCAATAGAAAATGATACCTATGAAAATACCAGTAGATTGAATAGAGAGTAGAACTCAGATTTTTTTTCACGTAGTTTCCTACTACACTGACATTAAACAGAATCTGTTACTGAAATACACAGAGCAAAATAATCTCCCAATATTTCTTCACAAACCAAGAAAATAGATAAAAGCCTTTGGACTTGGTGACCTATCATTTCATTGTTGAAAGATATAACTGCTGGGTGAACTTGTATAGTCTTCTGATCACTGTAAATAAAATCCTACAAGCATTTTAATGTTAGATTTATATGATAAGGTCTTGTCAGGAGATGAAAGATATGTCTTTTTAAATTGTCACTCCAGGTAAAATATAGGCTATTCGTATACTTGTTTTGTAGGATTCTGTGTTCGTTATATTTCACTTGTTTTGTGGGGTTTTTTTTTCATTCCTCCTGTTTGATGTATACTCATTTGTAACATAAAATCTGTCTTGCAGCCCTACAAGCAGATCTTAGATTTAACAGTCAGACTGACTTCTTTCCTTTTTATGTATTGTCTGTAGTCAGAGAAAGCCCGCGGGCCTGTCTCTTCCCCAAACTTTTCCTAAGTGACCCAAATCTTTTTGGATTATTCCCCTGGGCTGCAGATCCAAAGCTATCTAAGACTAATAGGTATGTATATGTGTAACTGAGTGTATAAGCTGAAGCCAGAGAGGGTTTTGCAGATGTACCTCTGGGTCTGCAAACCCTCCTTCACTTGTGGTAATGTGTTTCATGAGAAGAAGCTGATGGAAAGGAGCATCTGAGCCCAGGAAGCTCACTGTGCCAAAATTCTTACAGATAATAAATACTTCATATGGAAATCAGTGGAAAAACCTTGCCCACAGAATTTCCAGTGTTGTTTTCACAAAGGTGTTTTCACAAGAACCACACGTAAGATCAGACTCTGTTGTTATTCCTGGAAGATCTGTGACAAATAGATTGATGAGATCTGAAATTTTCTAGTTTCCATGTAAATTGAAATTTTCCATAAACTGAAATTTCACTGCCAGTGGAAGGGAAAACAAGAAAAATTAAAGAAAATATTTTTTATAATTTTGATGTCCCAGTGTTTACAGGTAGTCTGTTCATTGAAGCATTAATCAAATAACCTAACATAGCATCAGTGGACCTATCTGTTTATGGCTCACACAAACAGGGATCTTACTGTCATCTGTTTAGATAGTGTTAAGTACTAGCCTGAAATACTACTTCATAACACCAAGCAAATATACCAGAGATCTGAGATTCGAGGTACTGAGATGCATCTGCTTATAAATGCAAACCTTACCACTTTAATGCAAGTTGCAGAACTGATTGTATCTGTATTGCCTACAGCTGTTTATGCATTCAATCCTTGCGGCAGGGTCTATCCCTCACTGGATGTTCCTATACACCCTGCTCTAAAGTGGTCAAACTGCAGCAAATTCTTTGGAGTACTCATTTTTCCCATTTTTATGAATCTGGTCAGGTTAGTTTCTGTGCCTGCTTCTTTCTCTCTTTTAACCTGGAAAGTGTTATAGTTTCATAAAAACAATGTTTTTAGCTGGGGATTTTGTTGTTGTTGTTGTGGTTGTTGTTGCTATTTCTAATGTGAAATAGACACAGAGTGCTGAAAATATCCTGAAAATATTTGGTCATATTCTAACTTAGTTTGAATCTGTACTGCTTGATAAAGTATGTGTTATTTTCAAAACCATCGATCATGGGTAACAATCCCTTGAAAAGTGATATATATCTTGAACTGCTGGTAATGGTCACTGTCCACACTGAAAGTTCAGCAGTATATATACGTGCACAGTGTGGGGAAAGAGAAACACTACTCATATTTCAGAGAAAAAATTATTTATATAACAATATTTTAAAAAGGGAAAATGTGTAGAATTTGTGTGTATTTACTCTTTAATTTCTGAAATATACTTTGTTTGACATCTTTGTCATGTCATGGGTGGAAGTAAAAAGAAGGGACAAGTGTAGCTGATTAGAAGAGTTTCCAGCTTTCAGATACACGTGAGAAGAGAGCATAGAGTTCAGAGTCCTGCCCTGGTGTCGTAGCAATCTGAAATGTGACAGACTGAACAATTAAAAGCACTTAGTCTTTTTTCTAACATTAGATGACAAGAAGATTTGACTGTAAACAGAGAGGCAAATTGGAGTTCATGAGAAACAAGCAACTGTCAGTGCATGGCCAAAGAAGTGAGAGCTGTGAAATTTGCTTATAGTAAATTTTGACTAAGCAAATATCTTCCTATAGAAAATTATTAAAAATTCACCGTTGTTTACATAATGGAGTGTAACTTGAAAGACAAATCGAATTTATTACATAAAAGTTGGAAAACTGCTAAACCCAAACTTTACTTCAGACTTTGTTTTTTAACTGAATAGTTGTATAAGGAGATAGGGAAAGGCATAGGAAATCTCTTGACCTTAGACTTTTGGCATTTCATAGACAATCTTGTGAAAATATTTTTTCCTCATTTCTTGTATTTTCTTCTACTTACACTGTTTAGAGAAAGAGGCCATTTGCTTTAGGCTACAGTTAAAGAAAGGTTAGTTTGAAACCACTCTGGCCCATTTCATATTATCTTTTTATTTACAACCTGTACTAAAAATGTATTGATTTGCCAGGCTTTATACTGTTGTTTCCCATGTTGACTGAATATATAGCATCAGTGGATCAGGATCAGTGCACTGTGGGAGCTAAGTGCTTGCCACTCTAAGTAAAGATCAGGACCATCTGAGGAACCTGACTGTCCATAAGTCTGTGGGACCTGATGAGATGCATCTCAGTATTCTGAGGGAATTGGCTGATGCAGTTGCCAAGCCACTCTCCACGATATTTGAAAAGTCATGGCAGTCAGGTGAAGTCCCAGCTGACTGGAAAAAGGCTATCCTATGAGGAAAGGCTAGATTGTTTAGCCTGGAAACAGGAAGGCTTCAGGGTGACCTAATTGTGGCCTTCCAGTACCTGAAGAGAGCCCACAAGAAAGATGGAGAGGGACTTTTTACAAGAGCGTTTAGTGATAGGACAAAGGGGAATGGCTTCAAACTGAAAGTAGTTTTAGAATGGATATTAGGAAGAAATTCTTCTCTGTGAGAGTAGTGAGGCACTGGAATAGGTTGCCCAGAGAAGTTGTGGACACACCACCCCTGGAAGTGTTCAAAGCCAGGTTGCCTGGGGCTCTGAGCAACCTGGTCTAGTGAAGGTCCCCCTCCCAGTGGCGGGGGGGTTGGAACTTACATGATTTCTAAGGTCCCTTCAAAACCAAACTATTCTATGTTTCTATGATTCCATGATCAATGCAAGTGAAATCCAAATTCATGTGAGCTCACTGCTGCAATAACAATAATACTGCATGATATATGCCTATGTTCATTGAGTTGAGCTTATGTTACCTGAGTTCAAAATCAGTAGCTCTAACAGATCTTCCAGAAGTCTCCACTTAATGCCAGAATGGCCAAGACAAAACATAGTTCTGTAGTGCATCTCCAGATAGACCTTTCAAAGTCTTTTATGTAACAGAAGAAATGGGATGTGGAAATTCAGTTTTGCACATTTAGTCCACAAGTACATTTCAGCCTTAGTAATCTTCAGATATGCCAAAGATAGTATTCTCATGCAACTCTCAAAGCACTGAAGAAATGTTTGTTAAGTGTCTGTCCAGTCAACACAAGACAAAAAGAGAAAAGACCTATCTTTTTTATCTTGAAGAATAGTGGGGAACAATTAAGAAATTAACATAACTTCATAGAAGAAGAGTCAATATGGGACATCTGATGATTAGAAAAAGGAGACTTTGAGATAAATGAGGCAGTAGCAAGCAAAGCTGGTGAAGCTATCTGAGCTCTTGTGAATGCTGTTTGGCTTTCTGAACCATCTGTGGGACACTGGGAAAAGACTACAAAGAAATGTTTCAGACAAAAAACTAAGATGAGCTTGGACTCTGTATACTGAAATGAAAACTGCTTGGACAGGCTTGGGATGTGTTAGAGAAGTACTGTCTTTTTAAAGCAAAAGTCTGCTCTGCTTCCCTAGCAAGAGATCCACAACCCAGAGAACATCATGAACCTACAATAAATGACTCTATGTTAACACTTTGGATTATTCAGATCTGTCTAAAAAATCAAGTGTTTTCCAGACTCTGTAGGGGCAGTTAAGGAAGAAATTCCTTTATTGGTGAGTCTATTTTAAATGTTGACTGACTGTGGCAACTTGAGATATTTTAATTAGGCATGGAATTAATATTTGGAAAAAGCACAAAGTTTAGACACATAACTTTCAGAGACTAAGTGAATGCCAGATGAGGAGGAGTTAGCTTTCAAGGTATGCATTTAAAAAATGGAAGGTAAAAATATATGATTCAATTGCTACAGAAATTTTATGCACTCAAGGAACATCATAAATTGACAGCTTTGAGTGAAATGAATATATCAGCTGAAAGAAATTTGAATGTCTGAAAGTGAACAAATGATGTGGAAACAGTCTGATGTATCTAGATGAGTTGTTAAAATGTCAGTAGAGTATTACATTAGCAAAATATGGATCCTCATAATTTTCAGGGTTCCACACCTACTTATAAGTATTCTTGGTAATCAAAGGAGCATTGCTAGACATAAAAGACAAACCTAAAGAATATCTAAAAATAAAACTGTTAGATCCTATTGAGCAGATTTAAATTTTGATAAGGGTACGTACATACCTATTAAATTTGTAAAGAAAGAATAAATTGATACATAATTACCTCTTTGATTGTTTTCATCAAATGAGCATGGTCTTTTTCCCAGCTCTCTCTTAAAAGTGATTTCAAAGATTTGCAGACCTTTGATTCATCCAGGTTCTTGATGTTAATTTGCTGTTGACCAGAGTTTATATGTATTTCAGCCAGAATTATAAGCACTGAGGTAAGTATGTGATCAACTCAGCAAATTTTAGTCTAATTAGAGCAAAAGCCTTCAGGAAAATTTCTGGGCTGAGAGAAAGAGACCGGGAACAGAAGTTATAATTTTTCTAAATGCTGTTTGATTGATATTATACATTTATTTCACCGTGATTGTTAACTTCCATGATGTGAAAGAGCAGCTGAAACAAGACATTGTGCTTAGAGAAATTAAATACTTCAGGGGTATCCCATCACCTTTCAGTATATATGTTGCACCTTTCCAGGATACAGAGATAAAGTTCTGGTTTTTAACTACCAAATTCCTATTTACTGTTAATGAAAATGTTTGGTTGGTGTTCTAAGGAATAATTTAAGTCTGTAGCTCAAATATTTCTAGGAATTCATAAAAGCTTAAAGTAAAAATTTTAGTCTTGTCTTTCATGGCAGACCATGTTAACACGTTTCATATATTGGAAACAAAACAGACTTTGACAAAAATGTGATCACTGAAATACTTGTGTACATATATATTTATATGTATATATATCTGTGTTTAAAAAGTTTAAAGTGTTTAAAAGTTAAAATTTAAAAATTATTTATTAACTTGTGAAAAAATAATGCTTCCAGTTTTATCTGAGATTTTTCTATACTTTTTCTTTACTTTACTTTCTTAACTATTTTGAGAGATATGTAAGACGTGCAATAAAACTAATATTTACATGCCTTTTTGAAAGTAAATAGAAGTCATTGAAATCATTAGTGGAAGGACTTCACTGCTGGTGTAACAGTCTGTAGCTTTGCTCTCCTGTCCTTTTGGTAACTTCTTTAGTTCAAACCAACAGAAGCACATATTTAACTTTTAGAAGTTTTATTTGAGAGGTCTTGATGGAGTCTCAAAATTATTGCAACTTTCAAGGAGCTTTCACGTTTTGCACTACAAGGGAAATGGGCTGTGCTTGGTTCTCTAGCCAGACAATATAACATCTTGTCATTTAAATATCCAAGGCTTCAAGCATAGAAAGATAGCAAGTATTAAAGTAACTTTTAGCAAGAAATGAAAGTTACTTTAATGTACACAGAAATGAGCCAGGTAGATACAAAACCAATAACAAATCATGTTTATATTATATAATGTATATGGAAACAGTGCAGGTAATCTTAATGTCAGAAGTTTTGTAAGGTTTAGTGCTAATGCTCTAAACCGAAATTGTTTTGTACTTTGGGAATAGGTTTTCTTTTTAGGGAAACCTCAGATCCAGTCTCAAATATGCAGTATCAGTCTACTTGTAAATTTAGATTCAAAGTCCACATAAATAATGACTTGGAGGGAAATATATGTGCGTATTTGGTTATCAACCATAGGCACTTTTTTGCCTCCTTTTTAAATCTGCTCCACAATGAAATTATGAAACATGACATAATCAGAAAGCAAATTCTTTGCACGTATGTGAATATATTTTTGAAGTTTCCTAATCACACAGGCAAAACTCAACCAAGTAACTTACCTCACCTTTTACGCCACTGTGCTGAATATTATGTACCAGTATGATAAAAAGGTGGCTCAGTATGCTGAACAGGCACTATTATAAATAGCATGGAAACTTATTTTCCAAAGATGGTTTTCACATATAGTGTGTGAAACTCTGAGATGGTGTGGACTAGAACTGTCCATTAGAAATCCTCAAGCAGAGCAGTTTTCCCTGAAAAATGGAGAGTTGAAGGTCTCCTGTGTGATCGTCTGGTTTCAAAAATGTTGCTAACCAGATGAGAAGTTTTGAGGGGATTCTCCCCTCTCTTACTAGAGACCAAGTCCCATATTTTGTAAGTGTGTGTGGAAAGCTTCAGGTGCCTGAGGATACATATGCAAAATATTATTTTGGTTAAAAATTGAGCAACCAAGAATTGCCTGACAGCTAGTGTACATCATTAACACTTAATCTTTATTAAGAGTTTTAAACTGTTTTTCCTAGCAGAGCATTAACTCTGCCTATAGTATCATTTTTCAGATTTTTCTCTCTAAAGATTTTTCAGACGGACTTCCACCAAGGGGTAGTAATTCTACAAACAGCCAAGAGCAGTGGGGAGTGTTACTTGTTGCTAAATACTGACCCTGTTTCTCTGTCTCCCTGGCAATTTCCCACACATAAAGTGTTCTTGTCCCTCCTCTACATGCACTAAAAAGTGCTGAAACAAAGGTTAGTTGCTTTGATATTAGGCTGGAGTTCAGGAAGAATCCTGTATGTTGTATACTGGCTTTCCTTTTAATGGTTATGACCTGCTGGGAATTTGTCAAGTTGGGGATGGGCTCTCCTACCTATACTGCCTTTTACTGCAAACTCTTGTAAAGACCAGCTGAATATGCCATTGATGCTTTCATCTTATAATTTTTCATTCTCTTTTTTTTATATTTCTTGATGTGGGGTTTTTTGTTGTTTGTTTGTTTTTGTTTTGTGGTTTGGGTTTGTTGTTTTTGTTTTTTTTAACAGAGAATGTTGCACATCTTTGTCTCTCAGCACTTTTAAAACCAAGGCTGAAACCATGGAGCAGTTTTAGTGCCACTGCCTCACTCTGCTATGGCAAGTTCAGTCTAACACCTTTAATAAAAATCATGGAGCCATTTACATTATACATGGATTTGGTATTTGGTATGTAATACAAGCAATTTATTTCACAGATGTATTCAAGTTTTTAAATCAGCCCCTTCCTGTAATTAATCTTAAATCTTACCAAGTGCATCCTCAACAAAAACAAAAAAACCCCGAACAAACCAAAATCCAAAAAACTTCAGTATAGCTCCTACTTTTATGGACAGGGCCACTGACAACAAAAGTAGAAAGTCCAAATTAAATCATATGCGAGAATGGCTTAAGCAGAGAGTCAGTCTCCCTTAGCTAGAGCATTATTTATAGAAAGTGGGACAGCTCTGTCAGGAGAAGCTCAGGTGCATTGTTTAAATTGCTGTACCAAGGAGTACCTTTGAGCTCCTAGTGCTGCATTTTCACCCTTGCTGTGTTGGGCTCTAGTCCTAGGTGTGCATGAGAGCCTCTGTCCTGCCAGGGATTTGGTTATTTAGGGAAGGCAAATGTTTCCATTCTGCCCAGGACCCCACTCAGAAAACCACGACCTGAGAGCTCTGACCACCCTTCAGCCAGACCTTATTTATAGTGTAACAATTCAGTCACTCACCTGATGTCCAGAGATTCAGGTTTCAGCCATTGTGCTGCCTGACAGCTTAATATATGATGATACTGCTACTTCTAGGTATTTTTGTTTCCTTAGTATTTGGGGGGTTTTGTTTGGTATTTTTTTTTTGCTTGTTTTGAGTTTTGTGTGTCTTGTGGGGTTTTTGTTTGGTTTTTTTTGTTTGTTTTTTTAAGAGAGATGAAATTGATGGCAAAGCTCCGATCAACTATTCAAATGTGTGCTGGTCTTGGATGAGTCCCTTTGTATTGCTTTGCAAGCCACAGAAAACAAACATGGGATTTAAAATTCACATCCATTTAGTATTATTTCCCATGGGTTTATAAGAGTTGCCTCCTGCTTCTGTCCTTATCAATAGATCCGTATTGTTCTATACATGAATTTGGATAACAAAAGATCATCCAGAAGAAGAAGGACATATTGTGATCTGTCCCTCACTTCCCCCTTAATAAAAAATGTTACAAGCATATCATATTGCTGCATATGAAAATAGTTTTGCCTCCTGTGGATGCTTTTATGATAAGTTCTTAGTCACTTCTTTATCCTTCTCTCTTTAAAGGTGACTTTGTAGCAAATAGGAGAGATCATTCCCTTATTTCTGTTCCCCTGAGTAGACCCAAAAATTCAGCTTTCAGTTCATTCTACTAGAAGTCTGATTTTTTTTTTATATAGATAATTCTCATTTTATATCTAGCTTGATAGAAGACAGAGCTAATTAGTCTAAAGTGCTTAATTCATTACTTGGTTTAACTGAGTTTTGCCTGTTGAACTTCACCTTTAGCAACACTTCTAATGGCTATATTTAAGCTCAAGTCAAAATTTGATATCTGCTTGCAAAATAGCTTTCATTTACAAAGGAGCAAACTCTTGAGTCTGAAATCAGACTACTTCTGCTTCTCATTGTGCCTGGTAGTTTCACTCCAACCTGGGGGTAGAAGAATCTTTGTGACAGTGTGTTTAATAAAGTTGCTAATGTTCTACCATCTACTGAAGTGCTGGGTTTTTTTCTCCATTTAACTTTGACATTCAAAAAGGAGACATTGCAGTTCGTATGGATTATTGATTTTTCTGCTTAATTTTTTTAAGAACAGAGGTACAAAAATGCCATGGGGAACTGATAGACAAATCATATGCCGTTAAACTCCAGTCCTTTAAACATGTGTTTGTGTGTTCTGCTTTCTGTATATGGGAAAAGTCTCTGCTTTGATTGAAACTCTCTCAAGCAGAGAGTTGAGCAGATGTGTTTAACCTGGATTTATTTGACACTTTAACTGTTTTAAAAGGAAGCTGGGTAACCAAGTCATGATGCTAACACAAGTTTCTGGATACGTTCAGTTTTAAACCTCAGAGGAGATTTATTGCTTTCCACTTTGTGCCAAGATCCACTTGTCAAAAATGTTTAAAATGAGATTTAATGCAATTATTGTTTCCCCTCATTGGGTTCTTCCTCTGTCAGTATGGAATTCACTTTGCAAGAGTGACAGTTGAAAGTCTGCAACTGCAGCTCATCAGTTAGCTTGGACAGGTCAAGGGCCACAGTCTGATTGTGCACACCACTATCACCTGTCCTTTACTGTTTACACAATCCCACTACACTTCCCTGCAGTTACTTGGACTAAAAAGGACTAAAATTCCATGTAGTTGCCAAATGTGTCACCATGTCTGTATATATGAAAAAGAATAAAAGTGAGGAATAACACATTATTTACAGCAGATCTTCAATGAAGTGGAATTTACAGAATGTAAATAACTTTTTGATACTCAAGAGAAGTATGCAATCAGGCCACAGATATTTGGGCTTACAGCTTTTCTCAAATAAGTAGCTCATGTTTCAGTAGAAGTCTATTCAGATTTCTGCAAGCAAGGAGGGTCATAAAACATGTAGTTGTTTATCTACAAGAATAATTTGTATGCATTTTCACTGTTACACTACTTGGAGGATTGTCTAACATAGTAATTAGGAAATGGGTGGGGTTTTTTTAAGGTGAATAAAGTGCTCAGCTTTTCCTTTCAGACTTTGCCATGTTGTTATAGTGTAACATAGACAAGCTTTCCGTTTATTGGACACATGCCCCTTTTTCCTTAGCCAAATGACATATGGAAGTACTGAATGTTATGCAGTCGTTCAGTACTACTACCACTGTCAATATATTATTTTCTGGAGAATAAAATGAGACTTTATGGAGGAACTTTTGGGGCAGGAGGGTGGTTATACTCTTAAATACTGGAATGTAGAAATAATTAAGTGCAAGTAACACTTAAAAAAGCTAAATTATTATTACTGATTGCCTTTTCAGAATAGACCACAAACTTGAAAGGTAAAGGACAGCGGAATGGGGCGCTTGATTATCATCCCCACTGGTGAATTTATTCCCAGTGTTTCACCAAGCAGGTAGGTGCACAGAAATATCTTATACTTCATTAATGACCTAAATGTATATTGACCATCTTCTTATTTTTTGTGACTTAAGCTGATGAAAAAGAGACAGAAGAGTAAACAGTAAAGAGGAAAAGACATTAAAGAACACAGAGAACAGTAATAGGTGGAAAGCTTGTAATATTAACAGATACTGCAGAATTTTTGTGTGTGTGCAATGGGGGTGATGCATGAACATTCAATATCTGGAGTCATCCAAAACACATTTTGCAGTCATGCTAATAGGAATTGTTTCAATTTATCAGCATGACTTCACTGATGTGTAGAAAATGTTTAACCTAGTCAAAATAGAAAATGCAGTTTTTGCTTTTGAAAATTCACTTGTTAGTAATTCTAAGCAAATGAAGTAGGCATTGATGAAAAGTAGGTCATAATAGGAAGGTAATTTTACTTTATGTTCCCTTTTTTTCCCCATGTCTTGTAGGGTTTTATTAGAATTGTATGTTTTCAAAAGGCTCTTTGAAATTAGGTCTTTCTGACTGGCTTGCATTGAAATAGTAGCACTTGAGACTTGTATAGCCTTTCCAGTCCTGTTGGGATGGTTATACAGGGTAAATATTATGTGAAAAGTACTTGTAGAAGCCAGTCCAACTGAGTAAAATAGGTTGTTTATTTTAATTTTAGGTACTGTACAGACAAAATTGAATTATCATAAAAATTACCACAAATAATTTATCATGTTATTTAGGTACTTTCTCCCTTGCCATGTCATCAGATCTAATGGTTCTTTCTTAATTTATGACAGAAATAGTGCGGAATAAGGTAAATGTCAACTATAATGATGCTGTTTGTTATGATGAAAACACAGAGAGAAGGAAATTATGTTTAATGCATCAAAGCAAGAAATTTCAAATAGGTTATTTCAGCTACCTTGATTTAGTATGTCTTTTGGGGAGAAGGGAATGAAGGAAAGGTAAGGAATTATTACCAAAAGTAACAGTGTGAAAACATAAAGAATGGATAAAGACTCTTGGATATGGAAACATATTTCTCTCATTATGAAGAGAGAATTCTTTCAGAGACTACTAGACATACTAATATCCATATATGTAATGACTAATTAGTGCCTTCTGGCATGGAGAATTATTTGACTCTTCACATAAAAGGTAGTGACTTATATAGTTCTCAAATTCAGCAGTCATCTTTCTCTACCTGGGTCTTCATTTGGTTCAGTTAATGTTTTATTTGTTGGAAAAACCCAATACCAATTATTGTACTGGATAGTAAATGTTAGGCAAGACATGAGATTTATTTTGTACTCGGAGTTTATTAAAAGGCAGCACACATCAAGTAGTGCAGACCACAGTTCAAATCTTGTGTTACAAGAACTTATCAAATGTTTCTGGGATCCTGTTACCAAAAACATGTTTAAGTTTACAGGTGAAAGTAATTTTTTCCTCATGCTGCTGCTTCTGCTCGAAAGAGACCAGACGGTGTTCAAATGAACCAGGAGAGAGAGTGGATTGTTTTGGTGGGGAGTTTCCTATTCTGCAACTTGGGAAATCCAAATTCTCCTCCAGATTTTATTACATAGGACCTTGGGAATATGCTTGCCTTTTTTGTTTCCCTTCCTGAATCTTGTTTTTCTTCTGTAATCAGAGTGTACTGTATTGTAGTGAGGACAATTTTGTTATGCTTTTTGTGTTGTACCTACCCCAATGAAATCAAAGTCTTTCCAGAATTCTCAATATTACACTGCCATAACACTAATGATTACTACTAAATAAGGATGCAATGGAAAAAATATGTAGAGCTTTGCAGGTGTCAGCTTAACTATAGTTTTAAATAATGAGCAATGCCTGTACTATTTGTCTTTCACAAATAATTGAGTCATATTTTTGTTAAACCACCAAATTTAACAGGCTTTCTGCTAACTTTTCCAAATAGGTAGGAGAATGTAGTGCATCAGGATTTCCCCTGCTTGAACCAGAGCAACAATAATTGTGTTTTCCAATACTACGCTTTCCTGATTATCTCTTCCACCACCTGCAGTAGAAAAGACTCAGCTGATACTGGTCTTGCATTATACAAAGCAAACCGCATGTGGCATTTCTGGTTGAGTGATGACTTCTAACTGGCCTTTCTTTTACTGTCACAGTTGAAACCGTCTCCTCTCTTCTCAGCAGCAGTGAAGATATAGAATGAACCAGTTAAAATGGTTTGCTCTTGGTTGGCTTTTTCACTCCATATAGTACCCAGAATAGTACTAGTTCTTCAGCTGTGTGACACTAAAAGGCTAAATGAAGAGCTACTTGGATCTGAACTGTGATTTCACTGCGCTCCGCCATCTCTCTGCTGTCTTTCATCAAAGCTTTCCTACAGACTTCTCTCCACTATAACATGTTGAGTTCTCAAAGATAGTTTTCCAGCCTTCCTGACTTCTCCTCTGTGTACACCTTCTATAGTGACTGGTGTATTTGTCCTGGTGGTTCTCCATCTTCGTAGCTTCTAGCCTGTGCCTAGAATGAGCCTAAAGTAATTAATCAGTATTAGGAGAAGAGGCAGGAGTAAGATGGACAGACATCAGACAGCAAACACACATGTCCTCCGCCAATTGCTAGGAGTGCTATCTCTGCATTCGCACTGCCATTCATACCCTACCCAAGTTCTTAGACCTGTCCAAGTGCTTGCTGAAAGTGACTCCGCTCCTGCTGCGGATAGGAGATTCACAGATAGAAACTGTAGCTGTGGCTGCAGTTGTCAGCGTATTCCCTTCCACTCTTGATTCCCTTATGGGCTTTCTCCTCCATTTGTGACTTGCTTTTCACCCAGCTTAATTGTAAGATGGCTTTGGCAGAAAAGTGCTGTGCATCTCTTTGACCCTTCTGTAGTTCTTGAAGGGAAAGGAAAGAAGGGCTAAAGGGAAGATAGCAGCAAAGGCCATGACTGTGAAATGCAGGGAATAATAGGAGGAGGAAGAACAGAAATGCCAGTAAGAGAAAAAAGGGAAACTGTATATATACCACATTGGGGTACAGTAAGGCATCTTCAGGAGGAACCAAGAAAGACCTGGAGGAGAACTGTGCAAAGTGGTGAATAACAGGGAGTTTGAGTGAGATTGTGAAAGATGGAGGACAACTAGCTGGGTGATTACAGAGACAGGAAGGATTTGGCATTAGAAGAATTTAGATTAATACTTAAAACTCACTGGGAAGAAGAAGCATGAAAAGTGAGAATTTATTCTGTTTTCCCTTTAACATAGATAAGATTGAAAAGATGTTACATATCTATATACCTCAGAGCATCACATTCTCTCTGCTGCCAATGAAATTAACAGTCTGACAACACTTTTTTCTGTTTCGTTTTCTCAAGTCTTGTTTCTGTTCAGACCATGCCCAAGAAATCTTACTGCTCTTAGGCTCTGTGACTTCCTCGCTCCAGTAGCATAATAGGTTCAAAGCAAGGTACATAACAGGGTGGCTCAGGCAACACAGGAGATCTATAACATGCGTTTAAACGGAAGCAAAATAAATCTAACTCAGCAGCAGTCCCTGCTAAATCACTGATAACACTGGTTGCTCTGAGGGTTGACTTTACTTCATAACCACTTTCTGAGTTTTGTGTAGTGAGGTTAAAGGATAAGACACAAACTCTCAACTAAACTCAATCGTACTGTAGTTTTTAAAAACCAGAAAGCTTTGAAATCCTTGATGTGTACTGCAACAATATTTTTTTTAAAAATTCTTCAAGCCAGCAGAATAACTCTTGATTCTGCTTTGGTAGGCATTCCTCTGTGATAAGATATTCAAGGCCACAACATGCACTGTCTGTTGAAATGTAGTAAATATTTAATGTTCTGTTTATTTCTATAATGGCCAAATGAAATTACTTTCTATCTTTTTATCTATCTGCATGTGCACGTACACATACACACACACACTCCTGCAGATACACTCAGAGTCACATATTTAAACTATGCAGAAACTGAGTGAAGGAGATTGGAAAAAGGATATAATACTTTGCATTTGAAAAATGAACAGATTTAGTTCTCAAACTATTCTGCTCAGCAAAGGCAAGATTACCCCCATTATTCAGGAGGAATGACAGAGGCCCAAGAGTGCATGTTTCACTCAAAGTGTTACAGGACACATGCAGTCTTAGATTCGGAATGGTCCTATTAACCTGGACCTCTCTCATAGTACAGAGAACAACCTAAAAGTTGGCAGTAGGCTAAAGCTTTCATTCAAAGGTTATTTGGTGGTCACCAAAGCAAGCCTATTTCCTAGTGGACAAATGTCCTCTTAACTAAAGCCCTCCCAGATGACTTCTTGTTTGAAGCTATGCCAGTTACAGGAAAGACTGAATAAACATCTGAGCTGAAGTAACCTCTTGGAGTGAGCAGTGTCCCCCAACAGTCTGGGCACCAGCTCAGTGGCAGAGGAACATTTGCCTGTGGCACGTGGTCTCTCGGTAGATCTGTCAGTCAGTTGCTCTTTATCAGCACTTTTAGGATGCATGTATTTTTAAGAAATATAGCCATGCAAGGTGAGGGATATTTGTCAGTTTGTGTTTTTAAAATGGGGGAAATTGTGTTATTTAAGTTGAAATAGCATTGCCAAATGGAACATGTTGTCCTACATAAGCTAGGGGGTAGAGGTCCATGATTGGTTTTCTTACTATCGTGAAATATTTATCTGTCTAGCCTTGAGTACACCAAGTTTTAAATTTAGGCAGATCTTCTCAGAGCCTACATCATAATAATCATACGTAGCAAGAAATAATGGTAACTTTCTTTTGGAGTCACGTAAATTAGGATATGATCTGGAAATGGTGTCTTTATGGGTAGATCCTGTGCCCACTGAAATGGCTCTCTACAGGGAGCTGTCTATGCTGATCTGGTTGCCTATTCTGCTCACTCTTTCTAGAGTTGTACTATTGAGGATGCTACAGGGTTCTCAGTTTCATCCATAACGTTACTATTTGGTGACAAATCAGAACTTCCAACATCATGTGAACAGAGACAAAAACACATGCTTCTGCATGGTCAGTGAATAAATGTGGAGATTTGCAGAATTACTATTATTTTTGCCATTAGGAGCGTTCATTTAGAAAATTACCCACAA
Organism: Cephalopterus ornatus; assembly: GCA_013396775.1. Lineage (NCBI taxonomy): Eukaryota > Metazoa > Chordata > Aves > Passeriformes > Cotingidae > Cephalopterus > Cephalopterus ornatus. Next base: position 887,331 of record VZRE01000501.1, read on the forward strand.
AAACTCAAAGAAGAAGCTGATGCAGTTAAAATGCTAACAAATTGTATTATAATTCCAGAAATAGAAACCAATCTTAGCAATAGTAGTGGGCCTTCCTGGCCTTTCTCCCATGTTTAGATGGCACCAATAACAGTTTCTGTATGACTGTCATGTTTTTGTGATTGATGGTTCTCTCCTGTAAGAGATGATCAATTCTTTTAAATCCCACCTCTTAATGCAATAATATTGAATTATCTTATGAAAGACAGTGGAATAAATTAGAAGCAAGTAAAAGAAATTTTAGTTTTCACAGCCAGTTGGCACTGCTGGAATTCGCTGTTACAGAAACTCACCAAGTTTAATGCTGCTGAGTTGGGTTTTTTCCTGTTTTATTTGTTTTTAGGATAACTCTGTGTCTGTTAACAAGCTTCATAACTAGGCACGCTAAGGTGAAAATGTTAATTGACAGGAGGGGATGGCTTAGTAGGGTCAGGAGGGAATTTCTCCTATCTCCCTTTCCCACTATGCACGGTTCAGAACAGTCGTATGGGTGCATAGTGGTTGGTTTGGGAATTTTTCCCTCTGAAGTGATAATTTACAAGCCTTCACGAAAAACGTGTTGGAGCAAATGGACTGCTGGAATAACCTAGGGTATAACTTGATTTCATCTCATTAAACATTTTTTAAAGTTTAGGCAGTGCACCTGAAAATAAAATACCAAATGTTAATGTGCAAAAGGTGTGTTTAATGCTCATGTGGGAGAATGGCAATACTTCCTATGTAATTTAGGACTGCATTAGTAAGGCTTAGCTGCTCTCTTTATCTCCCAAAACTGAAGGTTGTAAGTGTGCCTGTCCTATCACTATGTTAATTTCTTCAAATACCTGAAAGATCTCCTTGGACTTAGAATTTAAACAAATCAAAAGTTGACCTCTGCATGGTCAGATCTGTTTGTATGGCCAACCAGATGGGAAAAGGGTCAAAGCATTGTCAAAATTAAGGCTTTAGATGACTGAAAAGCATGAGAAACTTTCATATTTAGCTGTTTCTCCTCTGTAGATAGAAGCTCAGGTCCTAGGCTGACTTGGTTAAGGAAGCAGTGGTTCTAAGTGTCTGTGAGGAAATAAACATTAGATGGACCCTTTTTTTCCCCTGCTATATCTGTTTTACAAGAACATCCTTTTTCTGCTGCTTCTCTAGGAGTTACATTAATGTGCAACTGTGTAATAGCTGATCAGTGGAAACATAAGGTACGTCTACCGTTAACCACTTTTTAGTTAGATTACTAGAAATAAGACAATTACTCCCTGTTGTTAGAAACAATGGTTGGTCGATGGTGGTACTTCTCCCATGGATGCTAATGGTGCAGCTGAAGTAATGTTGATGTAACTGACGACATTTTGAGAGGGAAGTTGTAGCAAAGGAAGAGTAGCAAGGCTAAAACCTGTGGGATTCTTTTTTTTTCCTAGCTTAAACTTTCAGAAAATGTTTAGCATTTATTGAGAAGAAAAGAATATTATCCTTTTTCAACATTCTTCTCTGAGACCTTGAACTAACCACAAAGCATAAGGTTTTTTTTTCAGTCTACTTAAATGGATGACATCAGTGTCTCGTTTTAATGCATAAGAATTAAAGAGAATGGAAGCAAGGAAGTGAAAATTACTTTATCTCTGTGGTAGATGTATATAAAATGTTCATTATGTAAAGTAGTTTTATTTGAGTTTTCCTTTTATACTTTCTTCAGTCTTTTTTCTCTCAGGTTTTCAGGTGGCGTTCTTTATCAGTCAAAAATATTTTTTTTTATTAGTTAGAGGGTATTTGTGAACTACAAACTCTTGGTTATCTCTTGTATCATGTTAAATGTGTCTACAAACTCACAAAAAAAAAAATTTCCATTCGTGTGTGTGGCCAGTTCAGGGTAGTGGATGCCTTAAAAAACCAGTAAGGATAGCTAGTTCCCAGATAAGGAGTCAAAATTCTTAGTATTATCTAAACTGAGGATTAAAAAGTTACAATTTTCCAAAGGTTTACATTACATTTCCTATTCTGCCTACTGTGCATTGTACATTATTAAAGAGTACTGCTTTGACATGCCCCCCAAAGAAGCGAATTAACATTTCTTGTGAACTCTGTTCTTTTGTGAAGAAGTAATAATGACTCAAGCAGCTCCGAAAGTTTTTCAGATGAATCAGAATTTAATACTTGTAAAATTAATGCCCATTACATTCACTGATACTGTGCATAAATTGTCATTTATAGAAAAAAAACTAATTTTTTTTTACTGTTTGCTCTTATCGATAACATCTGACTAGCACAAAGCATATGGACAAACGCAGCGAGTGATATAATTTGTGAGGTTTTTACTTCACATTGCTCATCATCTATTGTTGTCTTTATGAACCTTGTCTTTTGCCTCTTAAAGCTATTTTAGTTGTGATTTGTTACAGCCTTTTGTGTTACCATTTTTAGTGAAGTGTGCCAATGTGTACCTAAGCAAAGTTGCAATCGCTGCTGGTGCATTTTGGGTAGTGTGAGTTTTGTTTGTTTGTTTGTTGTTCATTTTGGTTTTAATTTTTTTTTTTATTTTAGTAGATTCAATTATCTTGCCATTGGTTTAGTTTATCTTTTCTTAAAAGTCTTATTTCTCACTCTTGAACTAAATTCTTAAATTTTCTAGGTATCCAATTGTGCTTGCTAAACTAGTCCCATGGCTGAAAGAAGACACATGCAAGTCAGGAGAAATAGGAGAAATACGCAAGTCAGATATGATGAACACAGAAGTACTATAACTAAGAAAATTCCTTCAAAAGAGGTTCTTTCTGAAGAAAATGGGTTGGTCAGCCTCTGGTGGACTACCAGGATTTATCAATGGCTTGTGTGAGTTTAGGATAAAACTACTATGTTGGAGAAATTCTTTGACTTCTGCTTCCTGTCTCTACCGTGACTAGGAAAATCAAAGCCAGAAGAAAGTGTAATAAGACATAACGTGGGGATTTAGGCTGGTTTATAGAAACATACTTAACCTCTTTGTACAATTCTGTCTGTGTAATGGGGATAATGTATTTAACTACAGCATGAGAACTCTGAGGATTAATCGGTTAATGAATTCATAGAACCCTGAGCATGAAAAGTTTCCCATGTAAATGTTTCCCATAGAAATTTCTCCATTACCTAAAGAGAGAGGAAGAAAAAAAATCCAATTCATTGCTTTAAAGAATTGTGAAAATTCCATCAAGAACACAGATAATTAAAGTAATATTAATAGATTTTTAGGTCTTCATTTCCCCCTCGAGACCAGGTGTCCCTGATTTTTTTTCCTTTTCCCCTTCAAGTAACGTCCCTGACTCAGTTGTCAAAGACTGAATTGCAAAAGTGCCCATCTAGCTTTGAACTTGATACCTGCAGTGGAGTTGCAAGGTTAAATAAATGGGGTGGTTTGTTTTTTGTTTTTTTTTTTTTTTTTTTTTAAGCTGAGCATAACACTTCAAAAAGATCTTTTCTCTCCTCACCTCCCCCCAATGTATTTTTAGGCTGCATGCACTCCTGCCTATGTCTGTTCCTTAGTCCCAGCTGAAGATTTCAAGGGAGATGAGAGCTCTATTTTGTTTCTCCCTTGTTTTGCAGATAGGGGGAGGAGGTGGTTATTAGAGAGAAGCGCTCTCGCTCGCTCTCTCTGTTTCTCCCTCTCTGGCTGATAGCACTTATCTCTCGCTCTCTCTCCTTCTCCTAGGTGATCCATTTCTAGGCAACGTGCTGGCTGGTGCTGGAGCTGCCAGCTCTCTCTGCATCCCACCAGCAAAGCGAGCTCCAAAAGCAACCTGCAGACCATCATCTGCTTTCCTCTGACTCGCTCCGGGTACTCCTCCTCTCGCTCCTGCCCTGTCCAACCACCACCTTGCGCGACAGAGACAGCACGCTGGGCTCCATTGGCAGATTTATTTTTTTTCCTCCAGTTGTGGGAAGCGATTTTTCTAAGCGAAGGGTGGGGGGAAATCTCTGCATTACTATCTGCATTACCTTGAAGTTCACTTTGTTTTTTGGCCTCCGGGGGGGCTTTTCCTGCAGGAATCTGGCTGCTGAAAGCGGGATCGCCTGCTCTCCCTGTCGCCCGCTCCTCCCACCTCGCTGAAGGCGAGCTATTTGCTGCGGGCTCCTGGGGCTTCTCTGGCCAAGGGGGTTTGTGCGTGTCTGCTTGTGTTTGCGTGTCTGTGCGTGTGTGTATGTGTGTGTGTGTGTGAGCGGGTGCGTGGTGTGGGTTGGAAGTTGCTGTGCAGCAGCGGGACCGAGCGGATCCCTGGACCCGGCGGAAGGATGGGGATTGTCTGACCAGCAGAGGCGTCTGCTGCCCGCGGCGGCGCCCGGGCTAGATGGATTTGCTGCCGGCGCTCCCAGCAATTCTGGTGCTGCCCAGGAGCCCCCCGAAGTGACGCGGGGTTTCGCCGAGGAGAAAAGCGCTCGGAGCCCCGGGCTCGCTCCCTGCCCAGCCGCGGCTCTGCGCCAGCCACCAGGATTTACACGCTCCTCCGGCGGCACCTCAAACTCTTGGGCTTCCTGCGCTGCGCTGTCCTCCGCGGCGGCACCGTTTGGCGAAAAGATCTGTTGTTACAAAGCCTGGACCTCCGGAGGCGATGGAAGTTTTCTCCCTCATCCTGGTCGTGTCCGTCTGTTGGACTCGAACCTGGAAAGCGGCGATTGCAGATTCAATCATTCATATCGGTAAGGGGGTGCTGCGCCTGCTGGTGCTGCTGGACACTTTTCCAGCTCTCCTTCGCAACCTTCCCTCTCTTGGCAGGCTTTCCCCCCTCCCCCCGCAGCCCCCGCGCTCTTTTATCCCTTGCTCGCTTGCTTTTTTTATTGTTTGCTCCCCTCTTATAATTGCTTTCCACCAGGTTCTCAGGCGTCCTCTTTTTCCCTACCGCGCTGTGTAAAGGTTTCTCTTCGGCGGGGTATGTGCGTGCTTTAGACCTTGAGGTTTTGATGAGGCTGATGATCGGAAGGGGGGGCAGGGCTCAGGCACTTCCCCGGTCCCTCCCCGCAGACCCTCAGCTCCAGCCTGCCTTCCGCCTGCCCCGGCTAGCCCTCTGCCGGGGGAGACCCTAAGCCTCCTCGTATTTCCCACACCACCGCGACAGCCACGCAGCCACCCCCCCCGCCCCTT